>JAJAGP010000905.1:0-245802 GCA_025084515.1 Ancistrus triradiatus | reverse complement strand
GAAGGTGGGTCATGCAGAAAGACAACGACCCTAAGCACACAAGTCGTTCTACCAAAGAATGGTTAAAGAAGAATAAAGTTATTGTTTTGGAATGGCCAAGTCAAAGTCCTGACCTTAGTCTCATTCAAAATGTTGTGGAAGGACCTGAAGTGAGAAGTTAATGTGAGGAAACCCACCAACATCCCAGAGTTGAAGCTGTTCTGTGTGGAGGAATGGGCTAAAATTCCTCCAAGCCGGTGTGCAGGACTGATCAACAGTTACAGGAAATGTTTATTTGCAGTTATTGCTGCACAGGGGGGTCACACCAGATACTGAAAGCAAAGGTTCACGTACTTTTGTCACTCACTAATATGTAATATTGGATCATTTTCCTCAATAAATAAATGACCAAGTAAAATATTTTAATCTCATTTGTTTAACTGGGTTCTCTTTATCTCATTTGGACTTGTGTGAAAATCTGATGATATTTTAGGTCATATTTATACAGAAATATGTAAAATTATAAAGGGTTCACAAACTTTCAAGCACCACTGTATACTTATGTGATGTTGGCATTAATCCAGAAAAGTACATTGAGATCTTAGAGTAACTTAGCTGACTTCAAAACAACATCTCTTCCAGTGATGTTCATTCATTTTTCAACAAGACAATGCAAAACCACATGCTGCACACATTACAAAGGCATGGCTGTGAAAGAGGGTGCTGAAACTGGATTGGCCTGTCCTGTTCCCAATAGAAAATGTATGAGGAATTTTGAAACGAAAAAAAAAAAAAAAAAAAAAGCAACAACAATAACTCCGTACTGTTGTACACCTGAAGAAGTGTTTGCAGGAAGAATGGGACAAAATAACATCTGAAACATTTCATCACGTGGTGTCCTTGGTGCCAAAATGTCTTTTGAGTGTGGTGAAAAGGAATGGCAACATTACAAAGTTGTAAATGCTTTACTCTCCCAACCTTTTTTGGAATGTGTTGCAATCCTGAAATGCAGGAATGGATGTTTATTAACAAATTAAATGAAGTTGACCAGACAAAACATGAAATATCTTCAGTTCTGTCTGCAATGAAATAAAAGTCAAAGTAAAGTTTTATTTGCATTTTCCATACTGTCCCCACTTTTTCTGATTTGGGGTTCTACGTCATATCCGGTAGTACAGGGTACAAGTCAGGAACCAAACCAAAACAGGGTGCAAATCCACCACAGGGCTCACTCACTTACTAAGAGACACTTTAGAGAGACCAAGTACCTAACACATGTCTTTGGAGTGTGGGAGGGCACTGGAGTACCTGGAGAAAACCCCCACAAAACGAGAACATGCAAACTCCACATAGGCGGAGACCAGATCAGTAATAGAAATGGGAATCTCTGGAGCTGTGAGGCAACTGTGCTAACCACTTGCACCACCATTTTGTTATGCTATTATGTGATTTGGAATTAAATAAAAAAAAATTACTAGTGGTCTCATACTTTTGGCATCTGCTCTTTAAGCAAAATGGATTCTGCCTCAAAATAAAAATTATTAAAATATTCTAAATATCCTCTTTTTACTGCTACAATTACTTAATATTTGGAAAACTTTATGTCTGGAAATTAACCATTTAATTATTCCTTAATAAAAAAAATGTTTAAGTGTATTTGTCTTTCACAGTTTTAGTGAAAATCTAAGTAAATATGCTCCCTATAACATTGATTCCATGGATAAATCCTTTAAATTGTAAGTTTTGATTCTAAACTGCATGGATTCTCTTTATCCATTCTGTATTCTCTATATTTCACAACTATACTCTATGGCCATAAGTATGCAGACATCATCTGTAATTAGTGTTCTATCTTTTTCAGATTGGCTTCCATCTCCAGCTCACTGCCCTTCACAATGTCATCCATGCCAGATCTGTCCACCACAGTCATGACAACCGTGACTTTGATCACAAATAATCCATCGAATGTCACATCTTGTCAAGACTGGGAGAAGGCCCATCACTTGCTCTTCCACCTGGGTAATCTGAGTTTAGTTGTGGGTCTACTCATTCCTACCACTCTGGATCTGCACATGATTCTGCTAAGACTTCTGCTGATGACAGGTCAGTTTGTGCACCCTCTGCTGGCAACCACTCACACTACATTAAGTATTTCTTGACGTCTTAGGCACAATCTTAGATTTAGTTAATATTAGACACTTCCACTATACCTTAATAATGGTAATAACCATGGTAATTATTGTAATGACACTGTTAATTATTGCATTCCAGATTGCACTGAGTAGCCTCCCTAGTGTACAGGGACTTGATTATGGGGTAGTCCATGGTGGGGTCAAATCACCATTGTTCCACCCGAAAACACTATTTAATACATTTTTAAGTAAGTTGTAATTACAATAATAGCATTTAAGCAGATTCATTGCAAAATACATTTATAACATTTTAGCAGATACCTTGCACAAGTACTCAACAAAGGACGTTTTATGGTAATTGGACTTAAACTTAATTTTCTGGTCATTAGTCCAGTACCTTAATGACTGAGTCATGATATACGATCACGATACATGGGTCACGATACAATTACATCATGGCATGTTGTTATACAATGCATATTGCCATATACTGAAATATTCCAGATGGTTCACTGAAAATATAAAAACAGCTGAAATACAAGTTACAGCGTACAATCTGACAGTGTTGTGCCAGTTCACAGCTTTTCTGAACTAGTTCAAGTTCAGTTCATACATGCTCAAAGTGAACAGTTCACGTTCAAAGTTCACAATTTCAATTCTGAACTAGTTCAAAGTTCAGTTCATTTTACATTTTTCGTGAGATATTAAAATAAATACTTTTTTTCACACTACAAGCTAGAAATCACTATACGTTCTTGAAACTGCTCATTGTAGACATTTGCTCATGACACTGCAATTGTGTACGCGGCGTTGCTATGCCTACCCCGCTCTGCTGCAATTCATCACGGCTAACGTCGTGCGGAAGCCAGTATGTTATTAACTAGCCAGTATGTTAACTATTCTCAGCCGGACACTACGTTGCCCGCAATGCATTGCGCACACAATGTCAAAACCATTTCTGTCTGGTGATACATGATTTAAGCGGCACCAGCGAGAATACAGGAGGGAGGAACTTTCTCTCGTTACGTTTCAAAAGAGAAAACAGATGTCACTCAGTTTTCAATGGAAAACAAATTCCAACGTTCATTTACAGTGATGTCTGCCGTTCATGACACATAATGTGAACTAATTGACGTTCAAGTTCTTTATTAAAAAATGTGTTGCGTTCAGTTCAACGTTCACGAAAAAATGAGCGTGTTCAATGAACGCGTTCTTTTGAACTCGTTCACGCACAACACTGCAATCTGAGTTGTCTTAATACATCACATTGATCATTCGGCGAACAAATTGAGCCAAAACATTGTACAGATCATCTAAGAATAATGATCTGGTATGGTCAAGTCAAATTTCTTACTTTAATCACATATTTATATTGTGGAATGACCTGAAGTATCCACTTAGGAAACTACAACATCTCTGATCTGTTTGTTATGTACGAAGAAATGGGCTAAAATTCCTGCAAACCGATGTGCAGGACTGATCAACAGTTACTGGAAGTGTTTGATTTCAGTGTCTGGTATGAGCCCTTGTGCAGCAATAACTGCAACTAAATACTTACATACTATTGCCACTTACAGATAAGGAACAGAGGTTGGTTTTCATCAATAAATAAAAGACCAACTATAATATGTTTGTCCCATTTATTTAATTGGTTTATCTTGATGTACTTATAAGACAAATACAGAAATTTCAAAGGGGTTCACAAACCAGCACCCCTGTACATTATAATGTAATCCTAGGTACACTGTACCTAGAATAAGGGCATTATCCTAGGTATTGTTTGAAGAAGTCTATACAGTGATGATATGCATTTCAGGTATGCTGACCCCTGGTGATCTGTTGTCTTGGTAGCTTTTTTAGAACTTAATTTACAAGCTTTGCCTAAATAATTCATGAAAGTAATGTGTTTTCAATAAACATTCATGCAATGTTTATTTATAGGCAATAAACACCAGTATTTAATTTTAACACCTGAAGGGTAAAATCCTTCAGTGAAAATCATAACTTCTTATTTTGCAGGATGCTGCCTCTTTATAACCTGGACTGCTCTGTATAGGTGCACACTGGATGTGATGGTGTGGAATGCAGTCTTCCTTACAGTCAACTTCATGCATTTCTTCTACTTGCTGTACAAACGTAGACCTGTGAGTACTGACCACTGACATATATTCTGTAAACACAAAGCACCATGGGCTCATCATTTGTATTGTGTTGAAGGCATCTCTGTAACTCAAGTCCAGGGTGTGAGATACTGCTATTGTGTTCAACACTGTTATTATTATTGTACCACTATTTATTCCATGGTGGCGAGCTGATAGTGCAGTAGTCACACAGCTCCAGAGTTCACCGGTTCAATTCTGACATCGGACTCCACCTGTGTGTGTGTTTGCATTTTCCTGTGTCCACATGGGTTTACTCCATTTACTCAGTTGTCCTCCCATATTCCACAGACTTGCATTAGGTTAATTGGTCACTCTAAATTGCACCAGTATGAATGTGTCTGATTAGTATCAGTTTAACTTTGCTCCCGTCATAAATGGCCATTGACGCTGGTGCGATGTTAAACAAACTAATTCTTAAAAGGTTTGTACTGTTATTGTTATTCTTATATTATACATTCATTGACACAATAAATATCAGGCATGTACAGTGGGGAAAAAGTATTTAGTCAGTCACTGATTGTGCAAGTTCTCCGACTTAGAAAGATGAGAGAGGTCTGTAATTTTCATCATATGTACACTTCAACTATGAGAGACAAAATCAGAAAAAAAAATCCAGGAAATCACATTGTAGGATTTTTAAAAAATGTAATTGTAAATTCTGGTGGAAAATAAGTATTTGGTCAATAAATTTGGTTCAACTCAATACTTTGTAACATAACCTTTGTTGGCAATAACAGAGGTGAAATGTTTCCTGTAAGTCTTCACCAGGTTTGCACACACTGTAGCTGCTATTTTGGCCCATTCCTCCATGCAGATCTCCTCTAGAGCAGTGATATTTTCGGGCAACACGGACTTTCAACTCCCTCCACACATTTTCTATAGGGTTGAGGTCTGGAGACTGGTTAGGCCACTCCAGGACCTTGAAATGCTTTTTAACGGAGCCATTCCTTCATTGCCCGAGCGGTGTGTTTGGGATCATTGTCATGCTGGATGACCCAGCCACATTCCATCTTTAATGCTCTCACTGATGGAAGGAGGTTTTGGCTTAAAATCTCACCATACATGGCCCTGTTCATTCTTCCCTTAACACGGATCTTTCGTCCTGTCCCCTTTGCAGAAAAACAGGATGCAACTCAGCATTCTTCCTCCTCCAAACACGGCGAGTTGAGTTCCAAAAAAGCTGAACCAAAAAGTTCTATTTTAGTTCAATCTGACCACATTATTTTCTCCCAATCTTCTTCTGGATCATCCATATGCTCTCTGGCAAACTTCAGACGGGCCTGGACATGTACTGGCTTAAGCAGGGGGACACACCTGGCACTGCAGGATCTGAGTACCTCTCGTAGGCGTAGTGTGTTACTGATGGTAGCTTTGTTACTTTGGTCCCAGCTCTCTGCAGGTCATTCATCAGGTCCCTCCATGTAGTTTTGGGATTTTTGCTCACCATTCTCATGATAATTTTTACCCCACGGGATAAGGTCTTGCGTGGAGCCCCAGATCGAGGGAGATTATCAATGGTCTTGTATGTCTTACAATTGCTCCCACAGTTGATTTATTCACACCAACCTGCTTGCCTATTGTAGATTCACTCTTCTCAGGCTGGTGCAGGTCTACAATTTTCTTCCTGGAGTCCTTTGACAGCTCTTTGGTCTTGACCATGGTTGAGTTTGGAGTCTGACTGTTTGAGGCTGTTTCTTTTATACAGATAACAAGGTCAAACAGGTGCCATTTAATACAGGATAACAAGTGGAGGGACAGAAGAGCTTCTTAAAGAAGAAGTTACAGGTCTGTGACAGCCAGAGAAAATCTTGCTTGTTTGCGGGTGACCAAATACTTATTTTCCACCATGATTTACAATTAAATTCCTTAAAAATCCTACAATGTGATTTCCTGTTTTTTTTCCCCTCATTTGGTCTCTCATAATTGAAGTGTACCTATGATGGAAATTACAGACCTCTCTCATCTTTCTAAGTCGGAGAACTTGCATAATCAGTGACTGACTAAATACTTTTTTGCCCCAAGGTAAATGATTACAGGTGTAGTCTGACTAGACACTAGGTCTTGCCACAGGAGGACATAAAAGTAACATTACCCGCTGTCTATAAAAAGGCTCTCAGAGGCTACTTTTGGGTAGTGTACCTCTTGTTGAGAGATCGTTGACTGCTAGCCATGCCTCTACAATGCACTCAAAAACATTCTGCCCAGCTGACAGATTTTGACAGGGGGTGTACCATTGGTTTGCGAAAAGCAGGTTGGTTGTTTTGAGGAATTGTCTGCCATTTAGGCCAATCTCACCCACGGCGAACAGGCTCCAGACAGCCCAAACAGAAAACCAGTAGTGAGGATTTTTTGATCCATCGAAAACCAGAAGCAGTTTGGGACAAGCAGATGGGCAAATCCCAGAGTAAATCACTTGTATCACAAAGGGAACAGACTCCAGATTAATGCCTATAAATGATAATAAATGAATCTGATATTGTGGTGTTCACATATTTGGCCATAAAGCATTGCCATGATTATCATTTCAAGCTGAAAAAAACCTTATTTGTTTCTCTCTAGATTAAGATTGACCGGGAGCTGAGGTCATTGTACAAGCGGATGTTTCAGCCTCTGCATGTGCGTGAAGCTTTGTTTCAGAGGCTCACCGGTCAGTTCTGCACCATCCAGACCCTTAAGAAAGGCCAAGTGTACGCTGCGGAGGATAAAACCTCAGTGGATGAGCGTCTCAGTATTCTCCTCAAAGGAAAGTATGTGACTCATGCTTACATAACACTGTAAAACCGAAATCTTAGGAAAAGTCTTTAATATAAGCAAACACACATTGACCCTTTCACAAGAACTACACCTACTTAAACTGAGCTGTAAACATAACAGAGTCCAGTACCTTAATCGCTAGGCTACCACAGTCCCTCTTTTGAAAAGTTGTGCTTCTGTGTATTTTAGCCTTGTGTCGATACCCAATCCTCCATTACAAAGCAAATAAACTGCATAAATAGACCAAATTATTTCTGTTACATCTTGTAGCAGACATTCAAAAATGCTCTTTCACACACCTCATTAAAATGCATAATTACTTTGGTTGTGAAGTGGGTGACCTGGTAAAAATTGGGCCTCCCATATTTGTTGTGGCACAACAGTATGTCAGGCTTGAGCATCACAGAATATGCCTTTTCTATTCTTATGGTTTGGAGCGAACACAATGATCACACTTTGGATTGCTACTTCTGTCTGACAAGTATAAAAGGTAAAAAATCTTCACTTGTGTCACTGAGTGAAGATGAAGCTGCTGAGAAAGTAGACCAAGTAGAGGACAATATGGATACTCTTATACATTTTAGAAGTATGCACGCACATATTGTGCAAAAGTTGTAGGCCACCATTAGATTTGTTGTTTGAGCAATGGTATAATGAGCATATATAACATCCTCTCAACAATTGGACCCAAACATCTCAAATTTGGAAATACCACTCAATAATACTCTTTTTCACTGAATTTCATTCAAATCCTTCTGAGTTTTAGTATACCTTAGCCTTTTCACCCTATTTCCTTCCAAAAAGTAGTTTCTTGACTGCTACCCTTCCAAAAAGACCAATCATGATCAAGCTTTATTGGACTGTAGAAAGATCAACTTGCTGCTAAATACTAGCTGCCAAATGCTGGTATTGTAAGTGTAAGGAGAGGCCACAATGAATACTTGCCACTGTATCATACAGAAGGTTTTTTTTAAATACTGCATTCAAATTTACTTTTTTGTGTTTTTTTGGTTGTATTTTTCTGGTTGTATTCTAATAAAGAGACTGAGAAATAATTATTACTTGGTCATTATACCACTGCTAAAACAAGGGTATATCTAATGTAATACTGTAATAAGTAATATACACTTAGTCATTTTAATATATAATATATACTTAAAATTTAATTGCTCTGGTGGGCTTGTTGGAAGAGCACAAATGTCCTTGATGTTGTACTTTGTGTCCACATTAATTTAAAACATGAAAAATGGAAAAGAAAACAAAAAGACCCCTTCTTCAGAGCTCTGTACATTTCTGTGTTCACAACTGTTTTGTAATGACTACAGGTAAAAATGTCTTTACATTGTGTGACTAAGCTTGTGTGTGTATTTCAGAATGAAGGTGTCATACCGTGGCCACTTTCTTCACAACATTTACACCAATGCCTTTGTCGACTCCCCAGAGTTCAGATCAACGCAGATGAATAGAGGAGAAAAGTTCCAGGTATAGGCTATGAAACCGTTAAGTACAATCAAGAGCAATATTACTAGAAGATCAGTTCCATGTACCACTGCAACATAGGATCCTACCCTGTGATTTTCGTAAAATCCAGAACCCCACCACCCTGACCAGGATAAGCGCATAAAAAAATACAACAGAACAAAGTGCAGTGATTTGTTACTAGCACAGTTTTTTTTGGTGGGGTGGGGGGTTGAACTATATAACATAATATGGCAAAATGTGGACAGTATGTGGACATACAGTACCTCCTAGTTAGTGGGTTTGACTATTTCAGTGAAAAGTGTGGTTCTGTCACCTCAAACCTGTTTTCAAAGTCCCAGTGCTTTAAATACTCCAAACGGCTGTCTTTATTGGCATACATTGACCACTAAGGCACTAATAAAAATGGAAATCCAGCATTACATCTAAGAACTTTAATATGCATCCCACGATAGCATTACTAAGAAAAAGAAGAAACATGAATTTATGTTGTCTGTCACCTTACTGCCACCTCACAGCAAGAAGGTCCTGGGTTCAGTCTCAGTTGGGTTTACTATAGGTACACCAGTTTCCTCCCAGTCCAAAGAGATGCGCGTTAGGTTAATTAGTGTCTCTAAAGGGCCCCTAGTGTGTGTGTTAGTGTTTGTGCCCTATGATGGATTGGTGTCCTGTCTAGGGTTGTTCCTGCTTTGCAAAGTATACCAGATAAAGCAGATAAGAAAGAATGAACCTCTGTCTGCATATCACAGTCTGTAGAAAAACAAAATGTAAACCTTAAAGGCAGTTACTGGATGTCCATATATCATTTTGGTGATGCGGAACTCTTTGTTGACAGGTGACAATCACAGCTGAGGAAAACTGCAAATTCCTGTGCTGGTCTAGAGAGAGACTGACCTATTTCCTGGAGTCAGACACATTTTTGAATGAGGTCTTCAGGTATCTTATAGGCAAGGACATTACCAACAAGCTGTACTCCCTGAACGACCCCACTCTTAGTGACAAGGTAAGACATCAGTGATAATAATCATTAGAAGATGGCTACGTTCACAATTCAAGTACTACACTTGGCAAAAATGATGGAATTAGCACACACAGATGATGTTCACCTAGATTTCTTATTTTGTAGCAAATAAACAAATCACAGCTATGACACCAAGCAATTTATGTTTAAAAGCTAAACATGCTGGCATTGCGAAGTAGGGGTGGGTTTTGGCACAGACGTCATGATATGATACACATCATGACTGTGGGACTGTGGGAGTTTAGCGGTTAAGGTACTGGACTCTGGACCAAACGGTCCAGGGTTCAAATCCCAACTCTGCCAAGCAGCCACTGTTGGGTCCTTAAGCAAGACCCTTAACTCACAATTGCTTGGATTGTATTGATTGTATCAATTGTAAGTTGTTCTGGATAAGGGCATCTGCTAAATGCTATAAATGTAAATGTAAAATGTAAATCATTCCACATAGTTCACTGAAAATATAAAAACAGCTGAATTACAAGTTTTGGTGTACAATCTGAGTCGCTTTACTACATTACATCACATTGATAATTCAGCAGACAAATTGAGAGTGTCAAAACACTAAAAAAAAAAAACTAAGCAAAACAAAAAAGCCATAAATCTTTGAGGCATGGACGTGGAAAAATTACTGTATCAAATGTAATGAAAACCAATATTCAAAATCAAGCTGCCTTCAGTTTTCTTGAAAAGCAGTGGACAGAGCAGCTTTGCAGGATTTTTTTTTTAATTTCCACTTCAAATTTGCATTTGTCTTGAGATCTGGACTGTCTGGTGGACATGTCTATGAGTTGTTATGTCTTTCCAGAAGAAAAGCTTTAACATTCTTTGCACTGAGGCAAGATGCATTATCAACCCGAAAAATACCTTCATTGTCATCAAATTGATTTTCGATTGATGGAATGAGAAAAGTGACCAAAACTTCAATATACACCTCTGTATTGAATGCTAGGGTTAATGATTACCATCCCCCTGGTCCTTTACCTGACATGCGACAAT
Organism: Ancistrus triradiatus; assembly: GCA_025084515.1. Classification (NCBI taxonomy): domain Eukaryota; kingdom Metazoa; phylum Chordata; class Actinopteri; order Siluriformes; family Loricariidae; genus Ancistrus; species Ancistrus triradiatus. The sequence continues at coordinate 235,279 of JAJAGP010000905.1, read as the reverse complement.
ATATCTACAATGAGTGGAGAAGTATGCTTGTTGTCTTCAGGCAGGTATCTTGATGTGTTTCATTCCAGCATCATCTCCTGGGCCAACGCAGATTTGTGATTCCTCACTGAAAATCACTTTGATCTAGTCATCTACACTCTGTGATTGTTGCTCTTTAGCCCACTGTGACTTCTTGGTCTGTTTACGTGTCAGTGCATGTTTGTCTGGCTTTTCTATATGAAAATACATTTTAATTCAGTTGATTGCTCACAGTTTTGTTATAAACACTAACTCCCGTTCTCAACCAGTGCTTTTATTTGTTTTGTTGTGCAATTTCTATTTTCAATACATTTCTTTGAGCTTGCTATCCTCTAACTTTGACGACTTCTTTGGTCTACTTGTATAATTACCTTTTATAACCCTGCCCTTTGGTTTATACCTGGGACTGGGACTGTGGTAGCCTAGTGGGCAAGGTACTGGACTCTGGACCAGAAGGTCCAGGGTTCAAATCCCACCTCTGCCAAGCTGCCACTGATGGGTCCTTGAGCAAGACCCTTAACTCACAATTGCTTGGATTGTAAGATTGTACCAATTGTTAGTCGCTCTGGATAAGGGCGTCTGCTAAATGCTGTAAATGTAAATGTATACCTATACTACACAAGTTTTAGCAACAGCTGACTGGGAACATATTTTATATTTTTCTATACATTTTTATAGTTTTATATTCCTTTCAATTGTTTCATTTGTAAACATTCTTGTTGGGGCCATGCTTTCCTCCAATTAGTCAAGCCCAACCACTCACTAAGTACTGCAAACACTCCCTTTGCGGATGTTGTGACTTGATCACACAACGGTTTGGAAGACAGAAGAAGGCTGCAACAGTTCTTCAAGTATCAGTCGTCTGGGAGCAGCTTGCCACTGGGAACGCTTGAAGTATTTCAAAGTGTCGTGCGTCTGTTGGTGTGCAACAGCACTCCCAGATTCAACAAATTCACGCACATGCGTCTTCCATTAGGAAGACAATCATCCTCGGCAATGAGGGATAGCCAGAGAGAGATAGAGAGAAACTCCCTCTTTTAATTGGAGATGAATTTGCATTTTAGGCTTGAGGAAATATTTGTTTTAGAAATGCATATTACAAGGTGATTCCATATGCCATTAATTTAAATATTTCAATTCAACTTGTTTGAGATATGTTTCACAATGCCAGAATGTTCAGCTATTAATTGCTTGGGGTCATATCTATCATCTGATTATTTGCTACAAAGTAAGAAACGTCATCTAAATGTGGTAATTCCATATATTTTGCCTGGGATAGTAAGAGAGGCTGTTTCTCTACATACTTTGTTAGTCCTCTTTACTCTGTTCTATAATGGTCATGACCACCACAGTTCAGGTACTATTTGGGTGGTGGATTCTTCTCAGCTCTACCATGACACTGGTGTAGTGGTGGCATGTTAGTGTGTTGCACTTGTTGCTGGAGTTTTTAAACCCATCAGTGTTACTGCTGGACTGAAAATAGTCCACCAACCAAACATTTCCAGCATCCTGTGAGCACGAATGATTAGAGGTTTTTGTGACTAACACAAACTGCATAACAACAGCTGAGCTACAGTCTTTGACTTTTAAATAGTAACCCATCTGTGGTGGTCCTGTGGGACCCCTGCTTATCATTGGTGGCACAGTGGTGCAATCGGTTAGCTCAGTCTCCACAAAAGTTTTGTCTGGGAACTCCGGTTACCATCCACGTTCCAAAGATGTATTATGTTAATAGGTCACTAAACTGCCACAGTTTGAACGTGTTTGAGTAGTATTGTGTTTACTATTTTAAGCAGTTTGAAAAAAAGTTGCCTGTATAGATAAATAAACTTTGTGTCTTTGACATTCTAAAGTCTGAATGAATTCTGGATCTCTAAAGCCATGCACATCAGCATCACACCAATAATAGCTACAGTGTAGCATTCAGACTTCTCTTCACAGATGTAGCTGAAATGACTTGCATGTCTTAGCCTCTTTCCCATACTAGTCCTCATTTTTGTGTGTTTACAAAGTTGACATTGTCATTCACTACACATTAACGTGAACAACAGCTATAGGTTAGCAATTGCTTCCATTATATGAACTTCTGAGTGGCTGTGACAGGTAACTAGATGTTCTTCTCAGCATCTGAAGACGTGTTAAGAACATGATGTTCTGAGACTAGGGTTGGATACAGGTTGCATAAGGAAGAAAATGTGAACAACTGAAAAAAAAATCAGGTGTGTGAAATAAATCAGATGTAGGCCACTTTTACCTGCAGCATGAATGCATTTTCATACTGTTTATGTAGTCTTCATGAACTGTAATACTGGTTGTGACTGAATCTCAGGCATTAAAGAAGATGGAAAGGCAGCCGAGTCTGTGCTCCCAGCTCTCCATGATGCAGATGAGAAACAGCATGGCCAGCACCAGTGACACAGATGATGTGCTTAATCAGATTCTGAGAGGAGGATCAGGTGGTTCATCAATTCGTAAGTAATACTAGAACTCTGACCAAACCATCTGCTAGAAGCATGTAGCACTAATATTAACCCCATGTTATCGTGGCCCTAAACCACTACACCCTGTAAAATTACTGGTTTTATGTCTGTTGTCACTATGTCCCATCCCTCTTATCCTCCCATAGTTCTATTCAAACTGAAATTTCATATCATTTTAATCTTTATTTTAACCACCAGCATGGATCACTTCCATCTCCTAAATGTCCAATGTTCCGGCTCATGGTAATGTGTTAGTGTTTTTTTTTTCCTGATATTATGTCCTCCTGTCCCTCCTCTAGCTGTGACCTCAGATCGCGCCTGATGGGGTGTAAGATCTTTTATTTCATCATTTTCCTCCCCAACCCCCAAAACACCCAGTTATCAGCCATGTTAATATCAACTGTAACCAAGTCACTTAATCCATTTTCCTATGAATCTCTAACACTCTTCCAGTGTGACACTCAATATAACCTGGCCTGTTATGGAATTCCTTATTAACATAAAAAGTTATGTCAGAAATCACACATCCAAAAAAAAAAAAAAAAAAACAGGATATCAGGCTCTGATTTACTCTGAATTAGGGCTAACTGGTGTAAACTCAATCACACCAGAGAAAATGTGCGAGCTGATTTACTAACGGTGTCTACAGAGGATTGTGTCTTTCAGTAACAATGTTGCCTGGTTTGCATGCTTGTATAGCTTCCTGAATATGCTATTTGGGCATTTCGACCTATAACCCCAAATCATAAAAAGTTGGAACAGTATGGAAAATGAAAATAAAAAAAAAAGCATGCAGTGTTCCTTACACTTCCTTTGACTTTTATTTCATTGCAGACAATATAAACCCAAGAACTAATGTTTTTTTTTCTGGTCAACAACATTTCATTTGTTAATAAACATCTATTCTTGCATTTCAGTCCTGCAACACATTCCATAAAAAGTTGGGACGGGGTGCAATTTAGGACTAGTAATGAGGTGGAAAAAAAAAAAAAACTAAATAATGATGTGATTTCAAACAGGTAATATCAACAGGTGATTTGGTACAAGAGCAGTAACCATGACAGGCTGAGTCTTTGAGAAGTAAAGATGGGCTGAGGATATCCAGTTTATCAACAAATGTGTAATAAAATGATTGAAATGTTTAAAAACAATGTCCTTTAAAATAAGATTGGAAGGGATTTACAGACTTCTTCCTCTACAATACAAAATATCACTGATAAAACCACATGGGCAAGGGATTTCTTTATCAAACCTTTATCAAGCACTGCAATACAGAATTACATTCACAAATGCCACTTAAAATGTTACTGTGCAAATAAAGAAGCCTTATGTTAACCATGTCCAAAAGCAGCGTCGACTTTTCTGGAAGAAATGGACACCAATGGCTCCAGACCAAAGACGAAACGAGCCATCCAGATTGTTATCATCAACAAGTCTAAAAGCCAGTCTCTGTCATGGTATGGGTTTGGGTCAGTGCCCTTGGCAAAGGCCATTTACACTTTTGTGATGGCAGCATTAATGCAGAAAAGTGAGATTTTGGAGCAACATACAGTATGCTGCATTCAAGACATCTTTCACAGGGAAGTCTGTGCAATTTTCAACAAGACAATGCAAAACAAGCCAAATCAGAAACAATTAGGACTGAAATATGTAAATCCCTTCCAGTCTTTCTTTGAGAAACATTGTTTTTCAACATTTCATTTCCAGCATCATCTCCATTTTCTTGCACATTTGTTGAACTGGAGATCATCTGCCCATCTTTACTGCTCAAAGACAGCCTTTTCTGGATGCTGCTTTTGTACCAAATCATGATTATAATCACCTGTTGACATTACCTGTTTGAAATCACATCATTATTTTGTTTTGGGGTTTTTTACCTTGTTACTAGCTCGAAATTGTCCCTGTTCCAACTTCTTTTGGAATGTGTTGCAAGCCTGAAATGCAGGAATGGATGTTCATTAACAAATGTAGTGAAGTTGACCAGATAAAACCTGAAATATTTTGGGGTCATACTGTCTGCAATTAACTAAAGTAAAAGGAAATTTAAGGAACACTGCATACATTTTTTATTTGCATTTTCCATACCTCCTCAGCTTTTTCTGATTTGCGGTTGTAAATATGTAATATGTAATTTATAATGCCAGCAAAGTGATACATCAAGAGCAAAAGCAATTTATAGTGTCATTTGCACTTCTACATGAAATGTGTTGGACATGCAGGTACTAACCTGTTGCAGGGAAATGTCTTTTTTCTTAGTTGAATCTCTCACTTTAAATAAGGTCATATGTACGTTTATTTAAATATATAATATAAAGTATTACTAAACCATGTGTCACTATTATTGGTACCCCTTAATTTAGTATTTTGTGCAACCATATCAACATAACAGCACAGTCTTCTCCTCTAACACTTGATAATATAATTGTTTCTTCACACAGGTAGCCAATTTTTCTTTTAAAATCTTCTAGTACTTGCACCTCAAGGCCTCTACAACCCCTGGCAAAAACTCACCCAGCTTTTTACTTCATAGCAAATAAACAAATTACATATTTGACACCAAACAATTATTGGTTAATAGCTGACCATTGTGGCTTTGCCTTTGTGAACCATGCCTCAAACAAATGACAAAAACAAGATCAAATAGAGGACACATTTAATCACTCAATAATGAAGAAAAAACATTACATTTTTGATTTGTAAAATAAATACTGGCACAAGTATAAAAATGCAAGTTAATTTAAAGCAAAATATAATTAATACATGCCTCAGTAATTTTTAAATTGAGAGACATGGTTTTGTTCAATTAATCTGACGTGTTTTACTTTTATTTAAATAAAGAACTTTGATTAGATTTCATTCTTATATGTGGGCACGTATTGATGGGGTCACATGATACAAGCATTCTGCTGATCCAGAATAGACACAATACCCACATTAAGAGCACTGAAACTCAGGAACCAACCCCTGGTGAAATCATTGTGGACACAGGGTGGAAACTTCATGGAGCAGAACAATCTGAACATAACGGTGCCAATAACTGAACCCACATGAAGGTGTACATTGATGTAATGGTGCTAGGAACCAAAACTGCACAAAGGTGTACCTGGACTTAACATCACCAGTAACCAAATCACAGTTATCTAGACCTGACTAGAGATGAGCTCAACATTGGGTACCAGTGCTGTACCTACTGAGCCACCCTGGTTAACATCCTGCCTCTGGAGAGTTGGGTTTTGGTTTCTTGCACCGTCCAAATCCAGGAGGTTAGTAGGTGCCATGTATAGTCCAGCAGTTTATGGATATACAGTAAGTATTCAGGACCTTTAATATGATGCTTGAAATTTAGTTCTGAGGGTTTCCTCATTTCTCTTGATCATCTCTGAGATGTTTCTACACCTTGACTGGAGTCCACTTGTGGTAAATTCAGTTGATTGGACATGATTTGGAAAAACACACCTTTCTAAATAAGGTCTTACAGCTAACAATACATATCAGAGCAAAAACCTTCAAAATATAACAAAATGTGAAATGGTAACATAAAATGTGAGGGTCTGAAGACTTTCCGAATGCATTTTATTCTACAAAATATCAAAAAAAATATGGAATCCAGTGTCTTAGAGCAAGTTAGATATTACAACAACACAATGATCCAAAATATACCTAACACAACCTTGACCTACTTCAAGAATTGACTGCTGAAGGTTTTGGAATGACCTTCACAATATTTAGACTTGAGTACTACAAAAAAAAATGTAGGTACACATGCTATGCATGTGACATAAGAATCTTTTGAAACTAGGAGCCTTCTGCAAGTAAGAATTGGAAATGAAGCTGGGTGGACTGTGGTGGCCTAGTGGTTAAGGTACTGGACTCTGGACCAGAAGGTCTAGGGTTCAAATCTCACATCTGCCACTGTTGGGTCCTTGAGCAAGACCCTTAAAACACAATTGCTTGGATTGTAAGATTGTATCAATTGTAAGTCGCTCTGGATAAGGGCATCTGCTAATGCTGTAAATGTTATTCTGCTGTATGTGTATGACAAAACCCATTTAAATTCTTAAAAAGGATACATACTGTAAACATCTTTTTGACCGTAAGCCTCTTGTTTTCAGACAAAAATCCACTTGGCAAGACCTCGACAATGAAACCCATTGAAGAAACCTTTGAAGATGATGTTTTTGAAGATTCAGCTGCTGACTCTCAAAATAGCCCGGAACAAGTGTAGGCATTATCACTATCAATGCACTTTCTCAAGTGGAATATGGTGGACCATTGTGTAAAGGTGTCATCTACTTTGGATCAAGTTGTAGACTTCTGAAGATAGTTTAAAACTTTGCGGCTCTGTGTGTAATAACAATATAGTAAATCCTAGCAGAAGTGTTAAGTCTCACCACGGTTTCGTTTGGTTCTAGAATTAGGGACTTTTACTGAGAAGAGTGTGTGTGTTTATCTGGGTTTATATGCATTGACAGACGTAAAAATGAAATTAGTTTTTGAAATGAGTGATTTCACTACGCTGAAATTATGGCTGGATTGTTATATGCAATTATGATGTTTGTGTAGGCTGGTACATGGCAGATATGATTATCACACTATATGTATAATTACATGCATACTAATAAATCCAGTATTGTTCATTTTAAGTCAAAATATTTGAAATGAGTTTTTTCATCATGTCAAAATAAATCCTTGTATTCTTTTAGTTACGGCTGGATGGAGCTCTTGTGAGCTTATACAATATAGACATGATTCAGATGGTTTCAAGTGCTTCAAGAAATCTGATAAGCCTGCCTTTATTTTAGCTCAGTAACCAGAGGTATGATGGCTATCCCTTATATCTCATATGTTGTATTTCATTATGTTTAATAATCACAAAACCTACTGGTTTAGCTTACTGCTATTACACAATGTTGAAAAAAAATTACTAATTTAGTAATTACTAATTATACAACAAATTTTGTAAAATTTTCTTAACTACTTCTGCAATGCAATTTAGTCACAACCATACATTTTAGATTCTGAACTAGAGTCTACTTTATCATCTGATTTGTTCTTAGTAATCCCTTTCTTTGTTTCTTTAGTTATACAATAACCTTTATACATGTAAAAACACAATGCCTATCAATGTAGTATTAACTACATTATACAATATTACAGTATAACTGTAGTATTTACAGTCAAAAACTAGGCTGTACAAAGATTCATGAGCACCATCAGGTATTTAAATTTAGTTACATTATATTGTCTTGCATCCTTCAAATACAGGATTTTACTCAGACTTCAGTAAAAGTCATTTTCTTTGGAAAAAAATGACAGGTTTACGATAACCATTATGCCATCTTTTGTCACCAACAAAAAATGTTCACTGTAGTAACGCTGTTAGATAAATAACATGAGCCAAAATACAAACTGTTTATCCATCATTATTATTTTAATAACATAGATATCAGTATGGATGCTGTTGGTATACCTATACCTAACAGCACTGCCTATGGTTATCTGATAAAGATAAGTATGACAATGAACCCTTTAGAATTTTCTGTATTTATATACATTCAGTGGTGTGAAAAAGTGTTTGCCCCCTTCCTGATTTCCTTTTTTTTTTTTTGCATGTTTGTCACACTTAAATGTTTCAGACAAGACAAAGTGCAGTTTTTAAATGGTGTTTAATAAGGAAGAAAAAATCTAAACCTACACAGCCCTGTGTGAAAAAGTGATTGCCCCCCTTGTCAAAATAATATAACTATGGTTTATCACACCTGAGTTCACTGTATCTAGCCACACCCAGCCCTGATTATTGCCACACCTGTTGTCAATCAGGACATCACTTAAATAGGACCTGCCTCAAAAAGTGAAGTACACCAAAAGACCCTCAAAAACTACTCATGCCGAGATCCAAAGAAATTCAGGAGCAATTGAGAAAGAAAGTAATTGAGATCTATCAGTCTGGAAAGGGTTATAAAGCCATTTCTAAAGCTTTGGGACTCCAGCAAACCACAGTGAGAGCCATTATCCACAAATGGCAAAGACATGGAACAGTGGTGAACCGACCAAAATTACCCCGAGAGAGCAGCAACAACTCATCCAATAGGTCACAAAAGACCCCACAACAACATCCAAAGAACTGCAGGTCTCATTTGCATCAGTTAAAGTCAGTGTTATGAAAGAAACTTGGCAAAAATGGCCAGCATGGCAGAGTTCCAAGACGAAAACCACTGCTGAGCAAAAAGAACATTAAAGCAAATCTCAGTTTTTCCAGAACACATCTTGATGATCCCCAAGACCTTTCGGAAAACATTCTGTGGACTGACGAGACAAAGGCTGAACTCTTTGGAAGGTGTGTCCCATTACATCTGGTAGAAAAGTAACACAGCATTTCAGAAAAAGAACATTATACCAACAGTAACATATGGTGGTGGTAGTGTGATGGTCTGGGGCTGTTTTGCTGCAACAGCACCTGGAAGACTTGCTGTGATAAATGGAACTATGAATTCTGCTGTCTACCAAAAAATCCTGAAGGAGAATGTCCGGCCATCTGTCCATGACGTCAAGCTGAAACGAACTTTGGTTCTGCAGCAGGACAATGATCCTCAACACACCAGCAAGTCCATCTCTGAATGGCTGAAGAAAAACAAAATGAAGACTTGAGTGGCCTAGTCAAAGTCCTGACCTGAATCCTATTGAGATGCTGTGGCATGACCTTAAAAAGGCCATTCATGCTCAAAAACCCTCCAATGTGGCTGAATTACAGCAACTCTGCAAAGACGAGAGACCAGAATTCCTCCATAATGCTGTAAAAGACTCATTGCAAGTTATCACAAACGCTTGGTTGCAGTTGTTGCTGCTAAGGGTGGCCCAATCAGTTATTAGGTTTAGGGGGCAATCCCTTTTTCACACAGGGCCATGTAGGTTTGGATTGTTTTCTCCCTTAATAATAAACACCTTCATTTTGTGTTTACTTGTGTCGTCTTTGACTGATATTTAAATTGGTTTGATGTTCTGAAACACTTAAATGTGACAAACATGCAAAAAAATAGGAAATCAGGAAGTGGGCAAACGCATTTTCACACCACTGTATATATTCTATACTTCTTTGTAACAAAGATTAAACCACATACTATAAATTGTTTATTATTACAAACCATTTAGTAGAGATGTGTGCAGTTTCTCTTGCCTGCTTTAGGTGCAGCGAGCATCTTCTTTCATTTTTCCTCTCGCTCTTACCACAAACAAAATTGTTAAAGCCGTAGAAGGTAAAAATGTGTTTATATAGGTTTTACTTGAGCTTGGTGTACATGTCCTTTAAAATAGAATACTAACTTTTTTTTTCCCCCACTCTGTACACCAATGATTGACACAGTGCATTGCAACATAACACAAAGCTTTATCTTTGAGAGTATATGAAGGATCTCATACTGTACCATACTACAATTATTGACACTGCTTATAAAAACAAACAATATAAACCAGTGCTTTATTCACATTTACTACTACCAAACACAGTTTGGGTAAAGTGTAGGATACTCTGAAATCCTACTCCTACATTCTGATATCAAAACTGGATTAGCTATTAAATTCTTAATATACATTCTAAAGACAACTGAATATAAACAGACAGGTTATTCTCATTGTTTTGTATTTTATTGGTTTGATATTTTAACAAAGCAGTATAAGTCACAATGCTTTGTTCATACAAAAATAATCACATCAGTAGTTTTTACTTTTCTGACAGAAAGAAACTTCCAGTCCCCAAAATGTCAGCTTTTAAAAAGAGCAGAAAAATGTCAGAGCCTCCTCCGTGTTTGGCCTAAATATCCCAAAAGGTCAAGGCGAACTAAATTTATTTAAGCCTCTAAAACAGATGAATCAACATTATATCTGGGAGAATAATAAAAATAATAATAAAAAAAACAACAATAACAAAAACAAAGCTGAGAGTTTGATTTGAAGTGCCGGCTAAATTACTAAGTTTAAACTTAGCTCGGAATCAGTGTGGCCACATACTCACAGCTCCCAAGTGTTTTTATTGCAACTAACAAATTTGGCATTTACTCTGCATTCATATAAAACTAAATATTAGACATTGTGCATGTATATACAGCAAATAAAGCTGTAATCACAGAAATATTTCACAGTAGATAGTATTTGATACCACTTAATGTGCTCTTCAAAGGCAATAATCCTTGCTTTTACAGTAATCTGATGACCAAGCATAACAAAACAAGTGAGGTAGGAAGTATAAACTATAAAACATGCAGTAGCACAGCCAGAAGAGTTAGAACAATACCTTCCATGATCACAAGGAGGCAAACACTTTTCCAAACACAGGCACAGTGCCAACCTCGACAGTGTTGTTGTTTTTCAAGTATCATCTGAATGTAGAGCTACCAGCAGTTTGATACAGACATTTCCAAAAGTATGTGGACACCCCTTGTAATTGGATTGCAACTGGATGCAGAATCCACTGTAATTGGAAGCACAATGATACATAGCAAGGAGCATAATGATTTTCACAATATGTAGCCACCTTTCAAATTTCAGATTTAGAGCGGTCATGGTCAGATGTAAGTGCTTTCATAGTGAAGAGAATATACCCAGTAACAACAATAAGCTTAAATAAAGCAGAAGGCCATGAAAGCTCACAGAAAATATATTACTCACACACACAAACCTCTCCGAGTAGACACAAAAACAGTTGGAATCTTTCTATGGTCAAAAACCTGTACATAAAGCCAGTATCACAAAGCACAATGATGTATCAACTTGGTAGGAATATAATTTACTGCCATTTGACCCTGGAGTAGTGGAACCATTCCATGGAATGAAAAAAAAATGTGTTTCATATTGGCAACCTGACTGATGTATCTAGCTGTGGATGATGCCAAAAGAACAAATGTAAATCACTATCACAGCATCACCTGTGAAGTTTGGGGAGGAGTAACAAATGGTCCTTGGTTAGTTTTTAATAAGTTCTTTATGTATATATTACACATGTACATAAAGAAATGGTAATCAGAGTTTGGAGTGGAAGAACTTGCATGCACAATCACTACCTCGACCCCATGGGATAAACTGGAAGTCAGACTGTGAGCCAGAGCTTTGTCTAATAGCACTGGACAACTAATAATGCTACTGTAGATGAATGGAAGTTAATCTCCAAAAATCATATAACAAAATCTATAAGGTTTCCCAGAAGACTCAACATTGTTGTAGCCTCCATATTAATGTCCAGGGCTTTAGTTGTGATGTTTAGGTGTCCATGTACTTTTGGTCATGAAGTGTATAAAAGTCTGGGGAGCAAATGCTCTCAACCACAGTAACAAACATACAAATGTCAAAAACTATAGTACATGCTTCTTAAGAACCTCACAAAGCTTTCCTGTTTCCTCTATAATTGTTGTGTAGCATTTGATACAGTTCACACATCAATAAACATACATAAGAACAGCATGTGTAACAGTGAATTAAAGTACATTACATTTTTTGGTAAACAAATCCCTGAGAGAACACTTCCAACTGACAAGATTTATGTTCAGCTTAGCATGTGTTTGATTATGGTGTCACAGATATACAGGTAACTGAAAATATACTCACATTCAAAAACCGTATAATTTATTGATTGCTCAATTACTAAATAACTCAAGTAGTAACATGTAAGATCTTTACTCGAAGGTCTTTAAATAAGTTGTCATCATACAAGCACCAGAGTTTGAGAATTTGTCCCCTTCTGTCAGGTGTCAACATAAGCATTAATAGAGCAATCATCACAAACCAAATCAGTTCAGCAGTACAGTCTTATCTGGCTATGGGAATGCACGGCACTGGGAGACTGGAAGCAGGCTGATTGTACTGTAATTTTTGTTATATGACTTAATCTTACATGCAGTCCTGGATATGGAGCAGCTACCTAAAATAATAAAAGGCAAGCGTGGTACAGATTTAAGTTATTACAAAGTACACAATAATTGATACACTCATACAGAGGGTACAGACTTACAACTTCAAATAGTAGTACACGCAGTTCAAAAATATTCCCGTATAACACTTGCAAGCGAAGCAGGGAATAGTAAATGTCCAAATTGCTCGGACCCATAAGACTAACTGCTTATACAAGTGACATGATCACAAGCTAAAGTAACTTGTCTGACAAAAGTGGACTAAAAAAGCTACTGTAAAGTCCTCAGGACACATGATCTGTTGTGTGTGTACACACCCAGTAGTAGAGATGGAAATCAATCCCTAAAAAAATCTCTAATTCAAGGTACTGGAAATGAATTGCAGGCGAAAATGGTTTACATTCATCCTAACAATCTAACAGCTCAGCTGGAATAGAAAGTGTAATCCGATTAAGTCCAATCTGAATAAAATTTCTGATTCAACAATGTGTGTAGTTGTTTAAATGCATAAATCAATCAAGTCAAATAATGTTATCCATGTCAACATATGTAGATACTTTTCCAGTCTGACTACACAAGCACTCTCGGCACATGTGCAATTCTATTAGGACACATGCTTTAGCTGACTAACAGATGAGGTCAGACAGGAATCGCCGTGGACTATGATGTTTGCAGACGACATTGTGATCTGTAGTGAGAACAGGGAACAGGTAGAAGAGAACTTGGAGAGGTGGAGGTATAATCTGGAAAGGAGTGGAATGAAAGTCAACTGTAGTAAGACAGAATACATGTGTGTAAATGAAAGTGAGGCAGGTGGAACAGTCAGGCTACAGGGATCAGTGGTCACAAAGGTCCAGGAGTTCAGGTACTTGGGATCAACTGTCCAAGGAAATGGGGATTGTGGAAAGGAGGTAAAGAAGAGAGTACAGGCAAGATGGAGTGGGTGGAGAAGAGTGTCAGGAGTGCTGTGTGACAAAAGGGTCGCAGCAAAAGTGAAAGGAAAGATTTATAAGAGAGTAGTGAGACCAGCCTTGTTGTATGGCTTAGAGACAGTGGCACTGACAAAGGGACAGGAAGCAGAGCTGGAGGTGGCAGAACATAAGATGTTGAGGCTCTCTTTAGGAGTGTCTAGGGTGGACAGGATTAGGAATGAGATCATCAGAGGGACAGCGCAGGTTGGAAAATTGGGAGACAAAATACGAGAGGGAAGACTGAAATGGTTTGGACATGTGCAGAGGAGGGATAGTGGATATATTGGTAGGAGGATGTTGGCGATGGAGCTGCCAGGCAAGAGACGGAGAGGAAGACCAAAGAGGAGTTATTTGGTTGTGGTAAATGAAGATATGCAGGGAGCTGGGGTGAGAGTAGAGGACGTGGAGGACAGGGTGAGGTGGAAATGTTTAACTCGCTGTGGTGACCCCTGATAAAGGGAGAAGCCGAAAGAAGAAGAAGCAGCAGCTTTAGCTGATCCAACAAGGCAAGGTCTCAGGAAGAAACGAACTCAGAGGCAAGGAGAGCTGAAAAGTTTTGTATATTTGTAAAAAATAAACTGATCACGCAAGTATTTAAGCAAAAAGACAAAGGGTTCTTACAATGTGGAATAATGTCCCGGGAGCCGTTACCCTGCTTAACATGGAAATTTGAAGTACATTTTGCTGAGCCTGAAGCAATTTGCCTGTCACAATGCTAAATCATTTCTAGATCCTGGCTACAGACCATCAGGAGTTGCGGCCTTCTTGTTGCTATGGTAACTAAATGGTGAGCGTAGCTTTGGATCAGATTTTAAGTATGCATGAAAATGGAGCTCATCAGACTGAGGAGTTTAGCTCGCATCTAAACAGTTTAGTCGGAATGATTTCATTCGGATTGATATAAAAAAAAAAAAAAAAAAAAAAAAAAAAAGTCTGCATGTAAACATAGTCGGTGAAATGAATTCAGCTCGTATCGTCTGTGTGAGAAGATGAATTCAAAGCTGAAGGCTTTGGATGGTTTAGCTAAATATTTCCCTCACACCACAAACACCAGTAATCTGGTAACATTTTAGGAGGGTGAAGGCCGAAAACTTACATTTTTACCTTGTGACAAAAACTTAACAAAAACGCATTAAGGTTAACCAGGAATTTAAAAAAAAGTTTCATCTGTAATCCATAAGGATTGGGCAAATGCATTCCAAGCCACATTATAATGCCAGTAATTAGAGATGTACCGAACCCTTGGTCACGAAACATTATCAGCCAAAAAAAAGGGCACTTTGTTTTTGCCAGAAAGAAAATAAAGGTCTCAAAGTTTAAACCGAAGAATGGGTAATTTCAGGCTGAGCCAGAGAGAGGAGACTAATGCAGACAGTCAAACTGAAGCTGGGTAACAGGGTTGTACTCAAACGTTTATGTATTAAAATGGCATTAAAATGTATTTTTAATGGACTGTGTGAGGACGGCCAAACCTCATACACAGACACAGATATACGAGTATGACACAAGCACATAGAAGCTTCCACAATGAGCAGTATTGTGCACATACTGCGTTCTCCATCAATCACTACTGCCTGCATCTCACTCGCAAACTGACCTTTATAAACTACAGCCTTAGTTAACATTCATCAGTTAGGAGTGAAGGCGTTCCTCATATTTATAAAGCAAATCACAAGGAGTAAGGTTTCTTCCTATAACTCAGGGAGTTTTTCCTTGCCACTGTCGCCCTAGGCTTGCTCAATTTGGGATTGGACGTAGTTATTAGGAGATAATCTAAACTTGTAAAGTTGCTTTGAGACAATGCTCCATTGTAAAAAGCGCTATATAAATAGATCTGTCTTGACTTGACTTGACTACAAAACATTACATGAGTTGTATAAAGATTAACATAATTTAAAAAAATGTCTAGGCTTTCTTGCCATGACTATGCAGATGTGTTCAGTTTCAGCTGTGACAGATCAGAGAAAGTCGGCTGCCACAAACTTTATAAAAAAAATAAATACCGTATTTTTCGGACCATAAGGCGCACTTAAAATCCTTTAATTTTCTCACAAATCGACAGTGCGCTTTAAAATGCAGTGCGCCTAATGTATGAATTAATTTTACTTGTGCTTTCTGACCTAGAACCGATTGTAGATGGTACACGGCGCTCATAAATCTGTCAAAATGTTTTAGCATGGCCTTGGTAAGTTATGAAGCTTATGGCCACCGTAGTGCGCAGCATCGCGGAGTAATACGGTATGTGCTTCAGCATTAGGGTACGTGCATTCATTCATTTATTTTCGAAGCGGATTTCAAACACAACGCTATCAGTCACGCAGTACAACATGGACAATAGAGCAGCTGCGAGAGAATTCAACATTAACGAATCAATGGTACGGAAGTGGAGGAAGCAAGAAGACGCCCTGAGCCAGGTAAAGAAGACCAAACTGAGCTTCCGACGGAACTTAAGAGTTTTGTTTCATTTAATGCGTCTTATAACCCGGTGCGCTTTATGTATGAAAATATATCCGTTAGCAGCCGATCATTGATATCGCGCCTTATAACCCGGTGCGCTTTATAGCCTGGAAAATACGGTAAATAAATAAAAAAAAAGACTTTTTTAGCTCAGTTTGTTCGAAATTTCAGTTTCAGCCAAGAAAAATAACTTTTTTTAATCTGGTGTACCACCATTTTGTCATCATCCTATAAGGCTGTTGGAAATAACATTGATTTAAAAATTGTGTTCATTGCTCTCGTAACCAGTTTTTACAACTTTAAACATTTTAAATTAGAATTCACTCAAACTACTAAGTAACTGCTGAGGAGTATGACAAAGTTGTGTACACAGTTATTATTATTATTTTTTTTTAAAGATTGTCATGACTGGGTTATGATACAGGTTTGTATTATTATTCTACCATCAGGAATACACAGAATATATATATAAAAAAAAATCATCATGTATATAATTTGATTTTGGTAGGGTTCGCCCCACAAAATTACACAATATATAAAGTATGTATGGAACAGTTGTAGAATGTAAACCGATTTTATTGTGCAAACAGCAACATATTAAAAACAGAACTTCAGACATACTTTTTTCTCTTTTTTTTTTTGGCTGAAGTATTTTTGCTCTTGTAAGACATCTCGAATCCAGTGCTTTAATTGGTGCTCTGAACCTGTCCCTCTCGATTGGATAGTTATTGCGTTCGTCCTGTTTCATCGATTGCTTTTCTTGTCATATGCATTGCCTCGAGAAAATGCCTCTTTAAGCGATGTCTAACCCTTTGGTTTCACCATTTCACTGGCACTACTGGTTGACAGCATTGAATCCAACGACCCCAATCTCATGCACTCATGGTATTCCAACATACGTTTTCTGCTGAAGTGATGGAGAGAGTCGCTAGTGTTACCGCAAGCAGCTCAACAAATTTTGCAACACATAGCCTTTCGGTCGGTGTTGGATTTTTTTTTTAATGAAAAAAAAAAAAAAAATTCCAAACTGCAGACACAGCTCCTTTCTTGGGCACAAGTTCTCCTTTCGCATCTTCAGTGTCACTTTCTGTACCCTCCATATCCATTTTCTGTTCTTTTTTCTCTTCTTTATGTTATGCTACCTGGCTAACTAGCAAGATGTACCTTGTATACTGTTCGGCAATGCTGTTATATGCAACGCTCCATAGCACTGCTAGCAGCAAGCAATATTAAATAATTTGCTGCCCGAATATTACAGCTATTGTTTCTGCCATGCTAAGGTAAGGTGGTCTATGAAATAAACCATACCGTATGGGAAAGTAACACCGGTGTACTGCTCACCACAAACAGAAACATTCAAACTTAGCTTTTCAGCCAAATTGTCTAATGCAGTTGCATAGGCACTACTTGGCTAATTATTACCTAAAATAATCAAATAACGATTGAATTGTTGATGTAAACATATTCATTCCTACACTTTACCATGGTCACAGCAATCGGGTAACTACAGCCTCACTAAACAGTCAGCTGCAGAGTCCAACTGCTCACTGGAATTACTATTTCAAAATTCAACCACGTTAAACAAGCCAAGCAATACTGTTGATGGTTCGAACTGAGAACCTTGGAACTAAAAAATCCTACTCTTGCTCTAATCCAAGAAGACACTAGCATAAGGTTGCTCATGCTAAAGCTCATGGCATGTGTACTACACTTTTAACAATAGGCAGAGAGCAAGTCTAAAACTTCCGAATCTTTGGCATGAGATTTTCAGATGTTCAACAACTTGGGTAGCTTATTTAAATGTTTCAGACTGATTTAATCTGAGGATATATGAGAATACAATGGGGATGGGCACAGCTATTCTCATATCAGGATATCCAAACACTGCAAGATTTGCTCACTTGATCAAGTGCATATGTAATTTGCAGAGGTGGGTACATTAATTAAAAGCCTTGTTTAATTAAAAACACAGTTACTTAGAAACAATTCCCATGCACCTGGGCATACCCTACATTGCTTTGCTGTTCTTGAGGCCTATTATTACCATGCATAAGTGCATGTTTGCAGCCTGCAAGACCAGCTTTTGCAGACTGATGCATCCCAGCTGGTACAATGTCTGACAATTAAGATTATACACTAGTTTTCACCAGTATTAGTCATATGTATTTTTTCTAAACGCATTCAACCAACAGTGATGCTAAATATTAAATGGCCTCCCGTTCAACACGCCTCTGCTTTTTGTAGGGTATAACAGCATACTACAAACCATGTTCTGCACCATCTGTGATTCAACAAGACAAAAAGAAAAAAGTAAACACAGAAATGTAAAATATATTCTCTACCTTGAAATAAACATTACAGCACAGCTCTCCATCTGTTTTCTCCATCATTCTCACAGGTTTCAAACTAATTTTAAGATTTGTGATTCTTACTTACGAAACAAATAAAACAAATTTCTAGTTTGTATGTTGAAATGCTACTAAAGGAGTATGACCGTTCGAATGGCAAAAACTGAAAAATGCCCAACCCTGATGAACAGCTAAGAAAAAAAATATGTACATTGTGCATGAGGTAAACCTTTCTTTAAAAGTAGTGGAAAACCACTTTGGCTCTCCAAATTCTGTTCACAGTACAGCTGATTGTAAATAATGACAGCAACAAGTGTCCCTTCCTTTGCATTGAGATCAAGACGGCCACTAAGGCTTTGCTTGTCAGTCTGAGGTAGGGTGGGTGCAGGTGCTTCTGATGAGGAACTGGCCTGAGAGAGTGTTAGACTGACAGGATCGCTCATTTTTTCCTCTTTTTCATTTGTGCTGAGGCAGACTTTGCCGTGCTCTCTTTCAGGGAGCTGGAGGCTTTGCTGGGGGTCGTGCAGTCCTGAGGAGAAAGTGAGGCAATTTGAGGGCTTAGGCTTTGGCCAGAACTCGAGGCAGGCGGCTCTAAGCTGCATCTTCCCTGAGCAGCCCCGAGCAATTTGTGCGGACAGTGTGCCACCATGTGTGTGGCGCTCTGGCAGTAGTGGCACTTTTTGGGTTGAGGGGGGAGACCACATTCTTTGGCATGATGGTCCAAACCACCACAGTTGTAACAGCTGTTGGAGGAGACAATCTAGATCAGCACATGACCATTCCACTGTTTTAAACCAAACCTCAAATATTAACACAATCTCAGAGGTTTTGTTTTTGGCTAAAAGAGACATACATGCAAAACATTTCAGTTATTTTTCCAAAAGCAACTGCAGCAGCTTGATGTGAACCTGGATAAATCAACATTAAAACAACCACTTCAGTGAACCGATCAAATCTGTAGCACATTTAAAACATAAATGGGATGTTGCAGAGAAATGTGTCACTATGTAAAAAATACTACTATTGAAAATACATTTTAAAGCCCATATTTGCTACAGGGCAATTAATAAAAGACAACAATGAGCTGGTTAAACAATGAGCAAGTTCTAAATGCTGCACACTAGAGCTGGGAGGTATAACAGTATTAAAGTGAATACCAGTATGAAGCTGTTCCATGATACGGATTTTTGGATGCTGTGATAAACTCAAACAGTGAAACAAAAAGAGCCGTGTTTATTTTTGTATGTCATGACATTATATCGTTGTCATATTGTGATATGTATTCCATCTCATATCGCCCACCCCTGCTGCATACATACAGTAGCTGATGGGTGCTAATGTAATAGAAAATAGAAGCCTCTGCAGAGCAGCTATAAACTTTATTATAGATGTTTATTATATCCAGACTGAGATGAACAAAACTTTGCTTGAATTCTATGGTTGGGATTACTGGTTTGGCATTTCACATTTGACAGTAAAGATTCTCGTAATAAAAGCCTTGCAACGCAGGTTCTGCCTGTATAAGTGTAAAAATTGGGTGGTTCAAACACAATACATCTAACATACCCATTCGAGTGGGTACCAAATGAGCTCAAGTTACAGATATTTGTCCCTTTCCAGAACACTGCATCGTACCAATTCAGTTGGTGAAGGATAGTAGGAAGGGACAAGTTTGCACTTGCTGTCAGGTAAAATTTCCCAAATAAATACGAATCACACTATTGGTGGCTTTAAGCAAGTGGCAAAAGCAGGTGTGAGCAATTTCATAGCATGAAGTGAGTGACATGGAAACTACATCGTTGAAGGTGTAGCAAAAACTGTTCAGTTCATTTCTTTAGCGCACAACTAGCACACAGAGAGGGCATTAGCGAGAGATCGGCCAGTGACTGGAAATCGGGTGATCCGTCTCATATAACCACTTCTGTGCCGGTCACATTTTCATTTGTACATCGCACGATGGGGGAAGAGGCACAAACAGCCACATATCAACAGCGTAGTGCTTTTACTAACCTTAGTTCAGAATTCATTTCATATGGGCACAGAGCTTTAAAACAAGCTCAGCCACTAGGCTAGAGGTTAAAGCTAAAGCTTTAGCAATGAACAAGTTTCCATTAAAAGAAAAAAGAAAAAACAACAAAAATGTTTCTGTATGCTGTCATTTATAATTCATAGGCAGAAATGAAATCAGCCAAAATCAGAATCGGCCAAAATAAATAAATAAACAACCAAGAAAATTGCAATCGGTGCATTTACATGTTACAGAAACATGAGAGATTACATAAAACCTGCCATATAAACAGAAACAATTCATGAACTAGAAAACGAATTACATATGCAACAGACTATATGATGTGACTGATGGCTACGAGTTTCAGGGAAGCTCAAATGTATCGCTTCCAAAATAATAAAAATTAAACCTTGCTTAAGTGCACATCCAGTGGGTTAATAATAAGAGCCAGATGCTGGACATGATAATTGCTGAGGGCCTGGATTCAAAATCCCAGGTCGGAGTTCAGGTGGCATGTTTACAAAAACCTGTGATGGTCTAGTACCTTGGGCAGGAAGCTCAGTGACTTATGAGCCAGGTTCCAGACCCTTCCTTGTGACTCCAAAGGAGAGGTTACTGAACTTGAAAAGTCTTTGTGCAGAGCTCAAATTACTTCTAAAAACCCTAAATAGCACAAATATTTCCTTCAAAGAGTTATTAACATCATGGCCAATAAAAAAAGCATTCATATGAAACCTCAATGAAGCACTGCACTGACTCTCTTACGGTCCGAGTTCCTGATAAAAACTTTAAATGACCAAAATGGTATTTAAAACAGAACATATTTATAACAGTGTAATACATTAGTAAGCCTTAGACAGACTACAGTTGCATGGCATAGCCAAAACGTAGTGGTGCTGTTGTTGTGATGTGCATTCAATATAAAGGATCTGAAGTGTCACAGTAAATAAAGAGATGTAACCCACAAATTTTCTATGGGGTTGAGGCCTGGAGACTGGCTAGGCCACTCCAGGACCTTGAAATGCTTTTTACGGAGCCACTCCTTCGTTGCCCAAGCGGTGTGTTTGGGATCATTGTCATGCTGGAAGACCCAGCCATGTTCCATCTTCAATGCTCTCAATGATAAGAGAAGGTTTTGGCTTAAAATCTCATGACACATGGCCCCGTTCATTCTTCCAGTCGTCCTGTCCCCTTTGCATAAAAACAGCCCCAAAGCATGATGGTTCCACCCCCATGGGTCACAGTAGGTATGGTGTTCTTGGGATGCAACTCAGCATTCCTCTTCTTCCAAAGACGAGTTGAGTTTTTACCAAAAAGTATTTTGGTTTCATCTGACCACATGATATTCTCCTAATCCTCTTCTGGATCATCCATATGCCCTCTGGCAAACTTCAGACGGGCCTGGACATGTAATGGCTTAAGCGGGGACACACATGGCACTGCAGGATCTCCGTCCCTCTTGGCGTGTGTGTTACTGACGTAGGACTTGGTCCCAGCTCTCTGCAGGTCATTCATTTCAGGTCCCTCAGTGTTGTAGTTCAGGGATTTTTCTCACGTTCTCATGATCATTTTGACCCCCCAAAGGATGAGATCTTGCGTGGTGGGCCCCAGATTGAGGGAGATTGTCAATGGTCTTGTATGTCTTCCATTTTCTTACAATTGCTCCCACAGTTGATTTATTCACACCAACCTGCTTGCCTATTGTAGATTCCCTCTTCCCAATCTGGTGCAGGTCTACAATTTTGGCCTGGTGTCCTTCGACAGCTCTTTGGTCTTGGCCATGGTTGAGTTTGGAGTCTGACTGTTTGAGGCTGTGGACAGGTGTCTTTTATACAGATAACGAGGTCAAACAGGTGCAATTAATACAGGTAACCAGAGGAGGACAGAAGAGCTTCTTAAAAAAGTTACAGTTCTGTGAGAGCCAGAAATCTTGCTTGTTTGTTATTGACCAAATACTTATTTTCCACCTTGACTTACAATTTAATTCTTTAAAAATCTTACAATGTGATTTCCTGATTTTTTTTTCTCACTTTGTCTCTGATCTGAAAATTACAGACCTCTCTCATCTTTCCAAGTAGGAGAACTTGCACGATCAGTGGCTGACTAAATACTTTTTTGTCCCACTGTACATGCTACTTTTAGGCAGATGTAGTACATCAGTAGGATGTAGTATCCCAATTCGAATGCAGCCTTAGTCACTGTATCAGATTCTCAAGCAGCATCAAATAATTCTGTGACAATTTTCATCTAAATATTAGGATCAACTATGACTTTGCCCAATCCCAAGTAAAAATAGCCACAATTTAGCAGTGCTCTCCCAATTGTGATAAAACCATGGCAACAGACTTAGAAAGCACTGAATAGCCTCTCTTGATAAGAATCTAGTGGGCCATCCATGTCTACTCAAAACACTAATACAGCTTCTGCAATTCTATATACAACAGCTCAGCAACCCAAAGCTCATGAAACTGATTAGTCTTGTATATATACACACAATCACTAAACCTCAACTAACTAGAGCACATCGTAGATTGTGGTTCAGCACGACCTGCACACCGTCCTGCTTTACTGATTACTCACCGGTCTCCCTTTGGCTTCCGTTTCTGCTGCACACTTTTTCCTTTAGTCTTTTTCTCACTTCCCACGCACGAAGCTCCTCCAGGCCCCGTCACCCTCACACACTCCAGTCCCTTAGAAGACTTCTTGAAGGTAAACTCCACCACCTCGCCTTCCTTCAGACTCCGAAAGCCTTCCATGTGCAGCTTACTCTGAAACGCAAAGCAGAACAGATCATCAGAAACAATCAAATTAAGTCTTAATATTACCTTGATCTTTACCTTGTAATAGTTTTCACAGCACAATCAGCCAAGGAGGACCTCCACACACTTAGATATACTATATCAAATACATGGAGCCAAATGTACCCTAGAATACTCAAACAGAAAATTAAATTAAGCCACAAATATCACTAGTTTTGGATTAATAATATATGCATGTTGGTTATAACACCTTGAGCCATTTACAACCCAAGTGACCAATCGTCAGGTTTAAAAAAAAAAAAAAAGTTAAATAAAAAGAAACATTTTATTTATCTTGATCCTTTAGAGGATCAAGAAGACATTGCCAAGCCATTTCACATCATGCCAGCAAAATAACTGGTTGTAATACAAGAATGCTTCAGATAATTAAAATGCAAAAAAAAAAAAAAAAAAAAAAAAATGCATTCAAAGGCAGGCAAAGAATACAATCAAAAGTAATCAACTAAGCTCAGTTGAACTAAAATGCATCAACATTATGCAATTAAACATAATGCAGCTTGGAGCAGGGTGAGGGGTGGTCAATTTTGAAACATGACTGTATTTAACTGAACATTTTACTGGTTTTGAAAAAAATTTAATTTAAATTGAAAAGGATTTAAATAGATACATGAATAAAACTGAGCAGCAGTTACGACAAAGCTACATGCCACAGACGAAGACTTGTTTGTATTCGTGCACTGAATTTATCATCTTAGATATACAAGTATTAGATTGTGCACTTTATCTAAAAATGAACAAAAATACAAAGGCTAAATCATATGCTCATCCCTCTACTTAACATAATACAAAAATAGCACTTGTTGCAAGTTTAAGGCTTGCTCTGCTCAAGGAGTCAAGCTGAACTCTCTGGAGGTTACGGCAGGAACAAAAGGACTCGAAAGTAAACTGCTAGTCATTTCTGAATACAACATCCCCTGCGTACAACACTGGACGAGTAAAGCAGCACATTAGGTGGCAGACTGACACAGCTGCGCTGTACAAAAGAGCAGCATGCGAGATCTTTCTTATCCACTGCAATTGTACTCTTTGCTGCAGGGACAATACTAATCGCCTTCTGTATGAAGTGTGCTCAGCCACATTAAACCACTATACAATTCATTGCATTTAGTTGATATGCACTGTGCCAAATTCCATAGCGTGCCACTTTGATGTTTATTATGTACTTTAGATTGTGAGCACGGCTGCTACTCAATAATAATCATCACTGCATTCATCTACGTCACGCAATCTAAATTAAGGTAGAAGAAAAACGCAAAATAGAATCATTTTTGCTAGTGGTCTTAGACTTTCTGTCCCCACTGTATGCCTTTTACATGCATCACTACTATAACACTGCAATTCACATCAAAATCAAGTGTTTATCTACATCACATGCAATCAAGAAAATAAAAGCAGCATAGGAACGCAATGAACTTGGTACACAGAAAAATTGATTGAAATTGAGTAAATGTATATCAAATGCAATCTTCAATAATCTAATATTCTATAATAAGTTGATGAAAACAACACAAATCGTGAAACATCATTAAAAGATCTTCGCTATAACACCAATTGTAAGGGCACTGATGATAGTTTTTTTTTTTTTTTACACCTAAGAATGACCTGAAGCTCAATTTTGACTCGAGATTAAGAATTCGGGAACATACTTTATTCTGTGCAATTATTATTCTACATATTTTTAAAAAAAAGTTGTTATTCTGCATGCTGTCGTGTTGCTTTTGTCTTGCACTCCTCCAACCCTATAACAGAGATAGGGACTTGAGTCTGAAACTCTGATTCAAGTCGCACTGAAGTTGCTAAATCAGTGACTTCAGATTCTATCGGCTCTATAGAGTCTGAGGCTGAGCCTGAGGCTCTATTTGGACTCGAGATTTTTAATTCGGGAACAACCTTTATTCCATGTAATTATTATTATTATTTTATCATCTTATGTATTTCATTCATTTTCTTTTGGTAAGCTGAATTCAGTGAGCAACAACATGCTAGCCACAGATAACCGTTGCCAAGTTTCTGCTTATTTTTGTAAGATGATAAATACTGGAAGTCACTGGTTGTAGTTGCCTCCTCAACTGGTGTAGTTGCCTCCTGTCTCTCTCCACTATGGGGGTCACGATGCAAAAATTTGTCATGTCACAACGAAATCATGGAGATATCACGTGTGTTCCCTTTATGGCCATCTAAATTTCATTGCATACACAGTATATCTGCCGCCATATCTTCACATCTTCTCCAGTGGAAACTGAATGGATTTTGGTTGTTTAAAGCACTTTTAAAATACACAATTGATACAAAAAAAGGTGTTTGACAAACTAGGCATGATAACAGGATCTCATTCTCAGTTTAAGATGGTACATTTCTATTTAGTATTTTTTTTTTATTGTAGGAGACAAGTTTTTAGTTTAAAGACTTATACAATTAGCATGCATTGCTTTGCACGGTTTACACCTCAGAAATAAAAAGGAATGCTTTTTATTGAATGTAATGAAATCAATAATCGTGAGGAAATGGAATCGTGAACTCGATCATGAATCAAATTGTCAGCATCATTACACCCCTACTCTCCACAGTAAATAAAGTGAAATTGCTAGTTTGTCCCATTGCAGACTAACCCACACAGACTAGCACACAAGTATCAATTCAGAGATGTGAGACTCACTCCCATAAACCAACCAGCACTGATGACAAGAATGTTCACATAGTATGAACAAGCAAACGGCCACACGCAAAGTCTGAGGGATCAGAATAAATTATGCAGGATCAACAAGGGCTAATGAACAGGCATCTCAAAATGCACCCAGATAGGTCAGTTACTTGTTGAATTTGGCAAAAGTGGACAGGTTACGTTATCAAACTAATCTTAGTGTAATCCAAGTTGGTAATTTGAAACAAAACTTTCGCTTCACATTGCATTGCGATAGCCTTTTAAAAGTAATCACAGAAGTGATCAGTAGTGAACTGTAGTGTATGTTAACAGATACAGTACAGTGCATGCTTTACATTCATTAGACATAACAATGCAGTGTCATGAGCAGACCTGATGGCACTAATGCATTTCAACCATAAGGCACTTTTATACCCAGTGTTATATTTTCCATTTTTGAACATTTACTCTTTGACACAGCAACATTTAACTGCACCTTTGTACCTTCTGTCAGGAATGTGCGTGTGGCAAATAATTTTGAATCCTGAATCGGGAAGTAGATAAAAACTAATGGGTGTTGTTATAAACATTTTATTTGCACTGCTTGCTTGAAAGTTTGTAAACCATTTATAACTTATTTATATTTCTGCATAAATATGAATTAAAACGTCACTAGATTTTCACAAGTCCTAAACGTAACCCAAATAAATGAGACAACAAATACTATACATGGCCATTTACAGAGGAACATGAGCTCAAATCTGCGTTGCAAAAGTATGTAGACATTTGCTTTCAATATCTGGTGTGACCTTGTGCAGCAATAACTGCAACCCAACGTTTCTAGCTGTTGCACAGTCCCGCACATTAGCATGGAGCCCATTCTTCCTTACAGAACAGCTTCAACTGTTGGTGGGTTTTCTCACATGAACTGCTTGCTTCACTCCTTCCACAACATTTCTACTGGACTAAGCTCAAGACTCTGAACTGGTTACTGCAAATTATTTATTTTATTCCAAATAATTAGTTTTATTAACGTTCTTAGTCCTTTAGTAAAATAACGTGTGCTTATGACCATCATCTTGGTGCATGACCCAAGTTCTCATGAGATTCAGTTCAGGGACAGACATCCTAACATTTGTATGACACACAAAAATATAGTATTGGGGTATTTATTAAATAAATTTTAACATCTCTGAAGGTACATTTATTAAAATGATACCAGTGAACCATGGAATAATAAACAATAACTTTATAGAAATATGAAATTTGCTAACATTATCTTCTAACCAAATTAAAACAATAAACTCCAAAAAAAATGTTCATTATAATTTAACATTGTTATATTTTGTTGTATTACTAGTTATAGTTTTCATTTATTTTTTAGCTCTTCAAAAATTAACCGACATTTTACTTACTAATTAAAATTTAAACACCATTAAAATATCACCAAACAAATGCCTGATCTAATTCTAACGTAGCCATAATGTACTGTACACACAAAAAAAAAGAAATAAATAAACAAAGTAAAATTTACATTTAAATCAATGACTTAACTTGGGTTGCCATGCGTGTGAAATATATACACATAAAATATACACCCTTTTACCAAAACAATTTTAAGCAATCTCTCTCTTTTCAAGCAAAGATTTCAAATCCACTTGGTTCTTTTCCAGACAAAAAATAATTCTCTTGTTTAAAGAAATCCCACAAACTTAAATCCATTTAAACAATTGAATCTATTCATATCTATAAATATGGCATGTCACAGATTTAAGTTGCCTTTATGATGTACAAGACAGTTTAATTAGAATTACATACTCTATAGAAAAATGTTTTAAAACTCAATATTCTGTCAAATTAAAAATTCAGCTATGCATTATTTGTTACATTACAATAAAATAGCTACACATATTGCTAGCTGAGAATTAGTATTCCAACCAATGACAAATTAATGCTGCTAAAAGTAATTCCACATACATAAACTATTCCAGTTGTTTCATATTGAATATTTTACAGTTGTTGTTAGATTAGGCTTGAAGCTCTGGTACCAATAAAATAATTATCATTTTACTGCACAACAATTTTAAATATACAGTTATTCAATGTAATTCACTAATAACAAGTGACTTTTCCCCCCTTTCTCTCTAACCTCCTATGTATTTTCAAAGACACTGCAATTCAAGCAACAATTAGCCTATTTACCCACATTATATGTAAGCACAAATAATCACAGTCTCAATCACCTTGCTTTTATAAATTAAGAAATTATTGTTGCTACCATTTTGTTTTAATCAATTAAACTACAAATGTTAAATTATACTGAAAAAAATAAATATGCATTACTACTCAACAAGAATTAAGCAGTACCAAATTCAATCTGTAACCCTGAAAATGCTTTACTAATTGCATTGCTCAGTACACACAGTACATGTTTGTGTGGGTTTTTTTTTTCCATTTATGCACTAACACTGCACACTTCAAAAATACTCCCATATCAGCAATATGTGTACATTTCCCTCACTTACAGATAGCAGACAATTACTGTTATGCCATTTGTATTGTTTTGAACACAAAATACATGCAACTAGCTAGAACAGATCTTTACACCGAAATAAAAGGACTTGAGACTGAGCTTGCAGTTATCTTTTCCATTTTGGGTTAATGGGTGATTTCTAAAATATGAATGAAGCTTATTAATTAATGCATTACTGACAAAAAAAAAAAAAAAAAAAAAAATACTAAACAAGAACATACCAAATCCAAGTCAACAACACTTTATAAAGTAACTTATATGTGAACCAATATGTGAACATTTCTAACACTTCAAAAACCTATGTGCATGCCAAACCCAAAAATGTCAAATAGTGTGACCATCAATTAAGCATATGCATTTTATTAAAATAAAAAATGTGGGTAGTTTGTCACAATT
Organism: Ancistrus triradiatus; assembly: GCA_025084515.1. Taxonomy (NCBI): domain Eukaryota; kingdom Metazoa; phylum Chordata; class Actinopteri; order Siluriformes; family Loricariidae; genus Ancistrus; species Ancistrus triradiatus. The sequence continues at coordinate 206,712 of JAJAGP010000905.1, read as the reverse complement.
TTAGCTTCAGACCAATTATAATTATCTCAATTTGCAAATTAGTTTAGTCTTTTGTATTTAAAAAAAATAAAATAATTCCAAAACATTCTAAAATCTGACTCACATGTCATTGGACACAACCAGTAAGAGAAGACTTTTTTTTACATTCATTAAAAAAAACAGGTGGTATGACCACATTTTACCAACATGACAATATTAATACAAATATACATTTAAGTTGAAGGGCAGATGAGTACGAGTATTTATACATGTAATATATTAGATATTAATCAACGTATGAATACCAGACAATGTGGTTGTAATAACTTTTGTCGTTTGAAACACTTTAAAACAAAGAAGCAGCACATAAAACGTACTGCAAGAACAATGCAAAATACCGCAACAAAATCCTTAATATGCATTTTAGTACTATTATTTCAATAATCACTGACCCGTGTGACTGTTTACACGACCTTAAATGATCACTAAAAATAAGTGGAAAAAAAGCTTTTCATAATTGCCACAAGCACTTCTGATTATAGGCAGAATTGCACTTTTTTTCTGCAGAAACAGAGCATAAGAGATTCCAAACTGCTTGTGGCAGCCATGAGAGGCCACTCAGAGGCATTTCTGCTCCTCCCTGTACAGATCATGCATGTATGGCTGACTCACAAGAGGAAGTCACGTGAACAGAATGTAGCTTTTCTTTCCATCGTTTCTTCTCTCTTTTTTAAAAACAAACCAAGGGGGGAAAAGCCTATGAGTAAGAGAAACAAAGCCTGGTATTAGAGGAGAAGGGTGGGGCCTGCGTGCCAAATGTTGAAATGGACTGTTGGTTAATCTTACCAGGGGCCCAGTCTTCCCATCACGTTAACAAAACCAAACCATCTCAATGGACAACACAATAACAAAACTCCATAAGACTCATATATTGAATGTGCAGGAATAACATACGAAGCAAGTAACCTGAAGCCAAAAATAACGATGAACAACCAACGTTTGTTACGTACCTCTTCCTCGGTTTCACAGATTAAAAGAAACCCTTCCCCCACACAAATACCATAGCGGAGCACAATACATACTTTTCCGTTGCCTCTTGAAATTGTTTCAGTTAAAACCATTCCGTCTTTTAACAAAGCAACTACTGCGTTCACAAATCGCAAGCATAAAAGGTGCAATTCGGAAAACTCAGTTGGAAAGAGGGAAAACTTATCAGGCAAAAACAGCACCACACAAAGCACTGGCAGAGGTTTTATTAAACCTGGCTAAAATATATCAACGCTGTAAAATATGGTGGGATACACAAACGTGAATAAAGAAACACTGTCCTGAGAGACTGATTATACCATATACACCAAATATAAAACCCCAAACTGCCTAAATATAAACCCCAAAATAAACATTCAATTAACAATTCAAATAAGTCATAAAAGATCAAACTTGAACTTTCACATAGTGACCTACAACACAGCAATTTATTGTCAACTGGAAGGCCAAGTAACCAAACTGAACTCTTATTCTGGACATATTGTGAGAAGAACCAATTTAATGGAAAAATGCTTGGAATAGTTGAAGGGAAAAGAACAAGAGGAAGGCCAACAACAAAATGGCAACAACAGTAACATCAATAACAGGTTACCACCCATTCTTCAAAACACAGCAACCATCAAGCTGATGAGTAGGAAAAAATACAATTTATCATCTCAGTTGAACAGTAAAAAGTGGTGCAAATGGAATGAAATTGCCATTAGCAAACAATGCAAACATTAGCTCTTGCAAAACCTGAAAAACAAACCATACTGTACTGGCAGATAATGACCAGTCATGTGGTTTATCAAATGAAATGTAGAACAAACCACAAACAAATACCCAGTGTTTTCTTTAGAACAGTGAAAGCAAAGAGTGCAGCAGTTTAGAAAAAAGGGTACTCTACGCTGTTCCTCAAGCTCAAACAATTGCTCTCTTTCTGAGGTTAAGCAGCATACCGTTCAGTATATACTGTGTGTAGTAATGTGCCGTTATAAGTGGAACAGACATATCAGTGGTGCTGGAGATTATAAACACAGTGTTCACTCACTGTAAATATAACTACCATATTGATCCACCATGTAGGAGACAGACAGCAGCTCATTTGTTGCTGAACAGTTTGTATTAGTCATCATCTTATCCTTCATCATGCTCACAGGGTGCTGCCTACAGGATGTGAGTGGCTGGACAGTTTTTGGTGGAGTATTTTTTTGCATAGCAAAAACACTCCAGCAGCACTGCTGTGCCTAATCCACTTATACTAGGGCAACATACCACCAGCACAACGTCAGTGTCACTGCAGTCCTCAAAATAATCCACCACGGAAACTACAAAGCACATCTACATGGCAAGTAACTAATAAAATGGACAAGTGTAGAGAATGAGGTATACTTAATAAATCAGCCAGTAAGACTGTGCGCACGCTCACACACTTTATATACATTTTTTCAAATCCATAAAGGCTCCATATCTGTGGTGGATATGTCATGATACATCATTCCATGATGGAATGTCAGACTTGTTCTGTTAAGCTAAACTGAAATATGACAAAACATCAATATGGGTGACTTTTAAACCACTGTGTTATTTATAGTGGTGGCTAAGACTCTATTTTGAAATCCTTTTCAAAGACACAGGTCATGAGAGGAGGATGTGTATTAGTGAATGACCAATTAATGCCATTTTGAAATAATCGGCATCGGCCGATATCTGCACTTAGGAGGCCGATATTCAAAAATGGCGGGGAAAATGCAGAAAAACTTTGTTTCCTGCATCAGCAGCTCAAACTGGGACTACTGAGTGACTAAAAACAAAGAGATGCTGCTACCATGTGCACTACTGTTTCTTTTTTTGCAAGTAATTACAAATTTTTTTTTTCTGTGATGTTATCAGGTAATATGTAGTTAAGAGCAATTTTTTTTTTATTTACAAAAAGAGTGCAAACAGGCAGTGCATTTTAGCTTAAATAAATTTACATATACAGCACTTAGCAGATGCCCTTATCCAGAGCGACTTACAATTGATACAATCTTACAATCCAAGCAATTGTGGGTTAAGGGTCTTGCTCAAGGACCCAACAGTGGCAGCAGTGGGATTTGAACCCTGGATCTTCTGGTCCATAGTCCAGTACCTTAACTGCTAGGCTACCACAGTCCATATGTATTGCTTTTATTTGAATAATTTTTTTACAGAATAAAATACAATCCTCACATACAGTGATGATTGGAAGACTGTGAATCCTCTAGAATTTTCTGTTTCTGCATAAATACAGTATGACCTAAACATCTTAAGATTTTCACAAGTCATAAAAGTAGATGGCATCTGCATCAGCCATTACAAAACCAATATCAGTCAACCGCTTCTGTGAATTTATAAGAATCTGTATTATGACATATTGTACATACAGATATTGCAAGACATATATACACACACAGTGTATATAATGTTTAATACATGCATATGTCATAGCATTAATAATATGTGGATATAAAATAGCAAAATAAAAGTCCCGTGTCCTTGGTTGTGACATATGAAGCTTGAGGAAATCAGTCGATAACAGTTCTGAGCATGTTTAAATATTACTCATAAATGTTCTTTTTTTAACAACTCGTTGTTTTAAACATAAGACCATGTCAAATTATGTAATTGTTTTATTATTATAGTCTAATTACTCTAACAGATTGCCTGCATATATCTCTCATATAGAAGAGCATGTATTGCGTTTCAGACACACTGGATGCTGGAATGGTGGGTATAATTGTCCCCATCATGGGATACGGTTATGGTGACTTAGCAGTCAACCACCTTATTCAAAGTTTACCAGTATAACCAGTAAGCCACATCAGCACTACCCTGCTGGAAAACTAAATAAAATAAAACAAATATAAATAAATAAGTGAACAGCCACCCAGAACAATATCAGTGTTGGCTAGTAGTGGTCCAAAATTCAACAGGTGCTTTTATTTTTAGCAGGAATAAAATCAGAATGAGCTTTATTGACCAAGGAATCTGTTTCCAGCTGTTGGTATGTCTCTATCAGCTACAGTCAATTCACATGTTATTAACATGTGTTAAACAAAATTCACAAATATACAAAAACAGTAATATGTACAGCTTAAAACTTTAAAATTATAAATTTCTAATAACTCATGTAATTAATTTAAAAGCATTACATATTCAGCATTTGGTATTAAAGGAAAACAATGCACTCTGACACAAAATGCTACTAATGCCCGATCTTTTTGTTGTGAGCTTAGTTATAGGCCAATGGCTTATTTTTTTCATTCAAATCCTCCTTAGGGCACGTACTCATGTAACCTAACCGTTATATGAGCTGTTAAATAATCAGACAAACAGGCATGTAACAACAACTTTTATAGTAAACACACATTACACCAGTGTCAACAATTAGGCCACATCATGGGATCTAGTCGTAATGTTTATGAAAACCTAAGACTGGGCCATGGTGTCGAATACAGGGGCGGATGTATTATACACCTTTAACGTATCGTCGCCGTGGGTACTTTTAGAAACAGTATAACCAACTGAGCTAGGACGAAAACAAGAAACACTGCGTGGAGTAGCGTGAAAATGGGAGTGTGGATGCGACTTTGGGTGTTTTGAGGGAAATGGTGAAGGCCTGTCCCGTTTTGGAGTTCAAATGGAACAGGCCTTAGAGTAGTACAAGAGCGAGAGCTCACTAAAATCGGAGATGGACTTACTTGGTGAACAAACACATCCAGTGGAGGATCAATAGCAGCTCCTCCGCGACTAGTCATCGCTATGAATCCAAAGCCCATTCGTACATTAAACCACTTACAGTGGCCTGTGCCAGACATGGGCGAGGTGCCAGTGTCTTCCAGCGATTCGGGACACGTCCGAAGCCTCCCTCCTCCATTCCCAACTCCTCCTGAGAGGGCAAACGAGAGACAGGGTTAGCGTGAGCTACATCTGCGGCAACCCTCGTGAACCTGTTAGTGGCTTGGTTATTGATTTGAAGAAATCGTTTACATCAAAGCGGACCGAAGTAAAGCGTACTTATTGTAGTGTACGTAAACAAAACAGGTGTGCCGCCTGAAATTGTAGCGAAGGTGTAACCACTAACCTGAGCGCTTACATTTTACTTCGCTCTAGGGAATACGCAACAATAATAAAGACGCACGTTTTAAACGCAACGCGCCACACTACGATCGCCACTAACTACATAAACGCAAACGCTGCGTCGCTATAAACACAGGATACCTTCGGCCATGTTTTCCCCTGCCTCTTTTGCTCCAAACTTCGGAGAGTGTAAATCCTTCTGATTAAATGTCTGGTCGTCTTCATCAATAAAACACAACGCTTTTTACTAACCATAATGCAGCGTGCATGATATCGCGTGCTCAACACACTCACACGCACGCACGCACTCACGCTCGTTTTGCTTTTTTGGCATCGAGTGCACTCCCCCTTTTCACTCCTTCTCCCTGACTCCACCCACTTCGGTTCACATGAACCAAAATGCCAATCACATGCGCCCGATTTAACATCCAATCCGTATTCGAAGGCGGAGCCAAATGAGAAGCGACCAACCAATCGTCGTTGAGAACACATGTGCTTCACACACGCACACACACGGATGCACACACGGATGCACAACATGCACGCGCGCGCACGCACCCCTGTAGAACCTTGTTGTTGAACGAAATTACAGAACATTTTTTTCTTCATTTATTAATATTCTGTTATTATAATAGCAACGCCAGCAAAGCGCACAACAGGACATTTAAACACGTATGCACATTTATGTAGTTGCTGATTTGATATTGATTTTTAACTTTTCAGATATTCTACATATTCACTTCCCCAAATATCACAGAAGTGATACTGAGGTATAGATTCCTGGCTAAATGTATTCTAATTTATTACCTTTACACATGGGTTGTATTAGTTGTATACAAAGCATGCAATTCAGGAGTTCCCAAACTTCTCCATAAGACTGTGTTTTCTTGTTTATTCATTAGTTGTCTACTACAGACTGTGATTTTGTATTTGTAACAATGTATGAATGAAGAAAGTGGATTTGTTAAATCACTGTATTCAACCTATTAACATGACCAAACAGTGATATTTTATTTCTGAAACACACTGGGAAAAACAGGTGGAGGGGAAAAAGTAAATTAAACATACAACTTAGTCTGTGGAACCTTTTGAGCATCTTAATAGATAATGTTCCTATGTTTCTGGTCTGACTTGGTAATGGTGCATTAAAAGTTAAGATTGTCTCACATAGATGTTGTGTTAACAAAACATGCAATTTGACTCAACATAGATAGACAATCATAGATATAGCTAAGCATATTATTATTATTATTATTATTATTATTATTATTATTATTATTATTATTATTATTATTATTATTATTATTATAATACTGTTGGTGGTGGTGTTAAACCTGTTATTAAACCTATGAGGACTGTATTCCAGTGCCTACCCCTAACAGAAACCTGAGACAGATGTTAGAAACAAACGTGCATGCAGTTGACAGTGCATCTCGGTACAGGTTGTACCTGCTTGCATTTTGCAGGCTGTAAGCGAGTCCTAGCACGTTCCTGTAACCAAGAGCTATAGGATATGACCCAGGAACTGTCACATATTCTGAAGACGAACAGAGATTAGGATAAAACAATTAAAATCGCCTGATTAAAATGATACATTTTCTGCGAGATTACATCGATTATGCATTTTAAACCAATATTTTCACGACAGTAGATTAGTCATGGAAGTGCAGGAAATGTTTTTTAAAAATAAAATTGAAGTCGATTTAAATGTGCACTCATAAGACACAAGCAATTACTGGACTAAGACGCAGTTTAGTTTGAGTAACTTGTGTTATTACTAATCATTTTAACCACAGCTCTCTATTTGTATTTACAGCTGGATATAACATAGATGTAACGTATCCTAGACGAATGAACGTATTTTAAAAACTCAAGCCACTCAATAGCCTACATGTTTTAAAAAAATGCATAAATAACGTAGAGAATAAACCAGCGTTACTGGTTTAAGAATAACCAAATAAGTGCTACCATGTGCAACAACGTACAGCATGTTTTGGATCAGTTCCACAGTGTTCGTGTGGAGTTGTATACTAATAGATATGTAGCAATAAATCTGTGAATGTTCTTGTGTAACTAAAAACAATTGCTGACATAGTAAGAAATCAGGCGGAAACTCTATGTGTGTGTGTCTGTGTGTGTGCGTGCGTGCGTGTGTGTGTGTGTCGGGGCGGGGGGTTGCTCAGGGGGTGCATGTGTGACCCTCTCTGATGCGGATGCTACAGCACAGGGGTAGGGGGTTGGAGAGCTGCAGAGCTCCTACCACTGAGTAATCTCTCATAATAGCATGTTAAAAAGTGAGCGTTTGTGTGTGCTTCAGTCTTTGCAGTGGTTTTCAAATACATTTCAATTACATTTAATGAAGTGTAACCTAGTATTTCATTACACAGCTAGATTCAATTGTTATTTAAATCAATATATTTGTTTGTTTGCTTGTTTATGCAGTATAGTAGCTCATAACAATACAATCTGGAGATTATATTTAAAAAATAAGCTAAAATAACACTTCAATGAATAAATAGGTTTTAAGATGACAGTATATTATCCTAATACACATTTCAAACTGAATAGGGGAGACTGGGGCTGGTTTTCATGCAGGTCAGTTATCAATGCTAATCACAGCACAATAGGGAGCACTGTGATCTATTCTTGACCACCTTTGTCTAAGCATTTGCAAAACAGGACAAAAGGAATAAAATAGCTACATTTTTTAATTGACATCTAATTTTAAGCATATATAATCAAGCCATCTGGAAGTGATTAAATATGGCTTTAGGGAACAATTTTCTCAGTGCTTATAACACAGTCTGCAAAGATATTTGGAAAACAGAAACCCAGAAAGTTCCAGGAAATAAAAATTTGCCATGCACCGAGCCCAACTCTGAATTCATGCAAATCAAGTGTAGGTGTACCCTGCTGTAGCCTTCCACAGCTTCACAGATCCTCAGCCTCTCTCCAGCAATTGTTGTTTGAGCATGGTTGGGCTCATGGCTCATTCGTACATGCACATACATCTATTTAATGTCATTATTCTCTAAATAATACACTATAACAGCTGTATTGTATTTGCATAGCATTTGCATTGTATTAGGTGTTAGAAGTAATGTAGAGATGATTTAAAGTATGCAGGAGGATATGCATAGGTTATGAAAAAATGCAGTGGTATTTTATAAGGAGATTTTGTTACACATGGGGGATCCCAGAACAAATCCCCATGGATAAGGCAAAGAGATGGAAAGAGGGTTTTTTAAAAAGAAAACCAGATCAGGACATAACATAGTAAGGATTACATAACAGCACAGAAGAATAATATAAAAGAAAAGAAAACCTGTATTTAAAAAGATAGTTTTATTTATAGTGTTATTTTTACTGATGGAAACCAAACATTCAAAGCATCTCGATTTAACAGCAGCCTCTCACAATCATCCCACACCACTTGATCTGAATTTTGATGTTTCATGTGGCTAAAATACATTGCTTTCATTCTGGCTTTTAAGGCCCTCTCACATGCCACAGAGCTAGGTGCTCGGAAATTTGATCATTTGCAGATCTTAGCGACACCTGCTACTTCCTTGATTTGCATAACCTTGTGTAGGTTCTCAGTCATTCAGGTGTACACTCTAGTGTTTTAGCTGAAATCAAGTATACTCTTGGTTCTTGAAAACGTTTCACCTCTCATTCGAAAGGCTCTTCGGTTCTTGGTGTTGTAATTGCATTGTTGTTGTGTTTTATATATAGATATATATATATATATATATATATATATATCTATATATACATATATATCTATATATATATGTATATATATATTATATATATATGTATATATATATATATAAAACACAGATTCATATATATTATATAAAACACAGATATATATATACATACATATATACTATTATATATGGTATATTGTTTTATATTATATGCTATATATCTATATTCTTCTTCTTCATTCTATTTTTTATTGTTCTTTTATGTATTCTTTTGTTTGTAACTATTTCTCTATATGTATTGTTTGTTTTTACTTCTGCTGGTGTAAAAGCTTCTTCTTCTTCTTCTTCTTCTTCTTCTTATTATTATTATTATTATATATGTATGTAATATTTCTCTCTCGTAGAGCCATTTTCACTGAAAGCCTAACTCATTCATTCATTCATTCATTCAGGGTACATACAGGGTTGCGGGACAGCAAGTGCCTATCTGGCAGCATAGGGCACAAGGCACCCTGGACAACCCTAGACAGAGTGTCAATCCATTGTAGGGCACATACACTCACACACTAATATGCACACTCATAGATTAAGGGCAGTTTAGAAACACCAATTAACCTAAAACACATCTTTGAACGGTGGGAGGGAACGGGAGCACCTGGAGTAAACCCATGTGGACACAGGGAGGACATGCAGACTATACACAGAAAGGACCCAGACCGCTCCACCGTGGGACTGAATGTGACGTGACAGTGCTACCCACTGAGCCACCGTGCTGCCTCTGAAAGGCTAAATGTTAAACATTAATTAAATTTGTTTCTTACATAAATATAGGTATGTGTCTCTTGATGTCCATGGTATATTCGGTAAAATCACATGTTATGTGACTTGAAAGTTGCCCAAATACATTATAGGTTTATAATAAAACATTTACTGCAGCATGCACATATCTGCAGTCAGAGGTTGCCTGATTGAATGTTATGCAGCATGTACCTGTAGAGGTGATCATGTTTGTCCATGCAAAATGTTTATCCATAATAATAATAATAATAATAATAACAATAATAATAATAATAATAATAATAGTAATTGATCCCAAGTGAATGCTGGTCTGTGTGCAAGAGTGATTGCAGATGTAGGTAGGACCATTAATTAATCCTTTCTAAACATCTGAGATGATCATTTATGTTGTGACAAGGTAGAGTGCACACCAAGGGACCTAACTGGAAGAAGTCTTCCTTTTTGTGTTTTAATAATCAATAATATAGCTAAGAAGATGAACTATGCAAGAGAAACCTCCATGCATAATTTCTTTGAGAAATGATGGCTAGTCATATAGGAAAATTGCAAATGTTCTGAAAGTTTGAGCAAGGCAGTGACAAAAACCATCAAACAATTCAAAGAAACTACATATGCTCCAGATGACAAGCATATTAAAGTTAGTAACCTATGAAATAAATGAAGTACATAGCTCTAGAAGCAAACACATGTCAAAATCAAATGTTAATTGGAGGAGGTTGTGTGAATCAGGTGATTACAGCAGGACTGACTCCTGAGAAAGTGAGCATATTATGCCAACATGTGTGGTTTGCACTATGAAGCATGGGGGAGGTGCTGTAATGGTGTATGGTGTGTGTGTGTGTGTGTGTGTGTGTGTGTGTGGGTGTGGGTGTGGGTGGGGGGGATGTTTTGTTGGTGATGCTGTTAGAGATTCTATAAAACTGAAGGGACACAGAAACAGAAAAGCCACCACAGCCAATTTACAGCGGTGTGCCATCCTTGTGAGCATCTAGTTGGACAGTCATATGTTTTCCAATGAAATAATGACCCCAAGCACATCTCAAGGTTGTATAAAAATTTACTTGCATACAAGGAAAGATAGAGTAGTCTGCACTCCACAGTCACTGAATCTGAACCCAGTGGAGCTATTTTGGAAGGTGGACTAATGAGTAAGGGCAAGGCAGCCAGCTTGTGCTCAGAACTCATGGGAAGTCCTTTGGGGCTGTTGGAGAGGCATTGTAGGTGGCTACCTCTGGAAGCTGGTGAAAAGAAAAAGCTGGTAATTAGTTGAACACTTGTCAGGCAGCACTGTGGCACAGCGGATAGCGTGGTAGCCTTACAGCTCCAGTGTCCCCAGTACTACTCCGCCTGTGTGGACTTTGCAAGTCCTCCCCATGTTTGCATGGGTTTACTCTGGGTACCCTGCTTTTCTCCCACATTCCAAAGAAATGCGTGTTAGATTAATTTGTGTTTCTAAGATTGCGGGTGTGTGTATGAGTATGTACATGCCCAAGTGTATCTTACATTTACATTTCATTTACATTTACATCATTTAGCAGACGCCCTTATCCAGAGCGACTTACAACTTCATTCAATCAATTGTGGGTTAAGGGATTTGCTCAAGGACCCAACAGTGGCAGCTTAGTAGAGGTGGGATTTGAACTCTAGACCTTCTGCTCCAGAGTCCAGTACCTTAACCCCTAGGCTACCACAGTCCACTTATCTGCCTTACAATGGATTGGTGCCCTATCTAGGGTTGTTCCTGCTCGCACCCTGTGCTGCCGGAATGGCACAGGCTTTCCTGCGACCCTGACCAGGATTAATCAAATAAGAAAATGAATGAATCAATGAATAAATTAATGAATGAACACTTGTCTTGGGCATGTACATATATTGTCTTGACCATGTCTACATGACAGAGGGAGTATGCGCAGAGTCCAGCTGTGCCAAGGTTCAACTGAGGTTAGGGCTCACACTATGATGACGCAGACTAGGGGTGCCCCCACAAAGACACAACAAAATTCATAATTGATCAAAAACACAACCTGACAACCTGACAAAATCAAAATTGAAAAGGATATGAATTTTATTTACTCAAAACCACAAGCACACATAAATACATTTAGAAATGCAAGTGGAGACCCTTTACCTGCTGTGGATCCATCTCCAGACCTACATAGCTGGACACTACTGCATGAACCTGATTATGTACCCTGCTTCATCTGGAGCTTGCTCCAATACCTAATTCAGTGAATATGCTCACCTGGATGTATAGACACTCCCACCAAGACCCCCAAACAGAGACTACAAACTGTTCCAGAGCCGGGTTTCCCGTGCTGTCGTAAAGCAATTGCCTCTGAAACCGAGTGAACATCGCAAGCAAAACTACATTACCCAGCGTTCACCGCGAGTAAGGGATGAAAACAGGAAGAGAGCGCTTACAAGGAAATAATGCGAGTGAAATGAATCAGTGACGAGCGAAATGTCTCAGATCACTGGATTGAATAATTCAGTTCTAACGAAATGGATGATATAATAAGTGCCGTTGATTGATGTAGTTCACATAAGCGTGTCAGAACCTCAATTCCCGCCGCTCCATCAAGGAATCTGCTGCTCGTATGATGGAAAGGGCGATGGAGCAGTTAAACGTACAGCTGAACCGGCTGACGCGCTCCTTACGGCGCGCCAGGACAGTGGAGCTCCCCGAGGGTAAGACTGACACCACACGGCGTGATTTCTCTTTCCGTTGTTCTATCGGACATCTTAGTCGCTTTTAGTTATTGTAGCTTTCGTGTGTGAGTGTCTGATCAAAGCCTGAGTTTCAGTGGTTCCACCCCTCCAGGTGTTTCTTTATTCAAAACTATTCAGGCCTTCGCACGCCAACTTCATACTTTATTTAGCTAATACAGACCGGTTCAATATGTGAGCCCTGACATATAAACAACGCCATAGAAAGCCTTTTATTGTACTTTTGGGGCTTGGTTAGAGACACAGAAGGGCGCTCCCCATTGCGCTTTTGATAAGCTGAAATGTTTGGCTGCGTCCCAAACCGCGCGTACAGAGTGTCAAAATATGACCATTGTATCTATTGCCCCAATATAGTAAACATGGACATGGTATGTGCTAGCTTGATTTCTGTCAGGGCTATTACGCTGGTTCTGAAACCAATATGCCTTTAACCGACTCTCACGTTTCTCACCTACTCACTTCCCATACACACTTTATCCAATTCAGAGTCGCAGGCAGCCCAGGACGCATGGTGGGAACCACACATGCCAAACCAAACTCCAGTTTGTGTGTGTATTTTAGTTAATTTCGCTATGCATCAAGGCTACTCACAACAGGAAACAAGGTCACATAGATACTAGTCAGTCACATTTACACCAGGCAATTTAGAGCCTCCATTATTAACCTAACATATGTCTTTGGGATATGGGAGCCAACCCGGAGCATCTGGAGTAAGCCCATGTGAACAAGTGGAGGACCATGCAAAAACTCCACACAGTCCACCAACCAAAATGTCCAACCACCAGCATCCTGTGAGCACTGATGAAGGATTGGGGATGACTAACACACTGTGCCACAACAGATGAGCTAACTGTGTCTGTCTTAGTGCAGGGTGATTTGATCTCAAATTAATATCACAATTAATTCACCATTTTACCTCGATTACGATTAATAAATTATTATTTTATTTAGTTGTTCCCCTCAGACTTCAGTGACAATGTTTGTTACTGTAAATATGTTCAAATACTGAAGCTGTTGTTGTGATTTTAAAATCACAGGATAAAGGAAATGCACACCAATGTGAACTATTTTTGCATATATTATTTAATACATTTATTGCAGACATAAGACAGTTTAAAGAATCGCCATGTGAAGAGTAGAAAATAACTTGTAAACAAATATTTTTAAATATTAACATGTACATTTTTATAGAGGCGTTTAAACCCACTGAGCTCCAATGTAGCTATGGGAGCCACATCCTTCGCATTACAGTAGAAAATAGCGTCCATTATTTTTTTCCCATCTTCTGAATGCTTTCATATTGTGTAGCGTTTGTAAATGCTTGTGTTATTGACAGCTGCTTTTGTGGAGGCACTTGTTGCTGGGCACTTGTCAGACTCTCACTGTCATATTCAGTAGTGTTAGTGATCGTGCCCCAAGTGTTGAAGAGATTTGGACCAATACTATTGGTTGCTGAAATCCTTTCTGCAGGCATATACGTCTTCTCTTAAGCTAAAATGTGTCCATACCATGGATAACAGCTTTTTTTCTTTTTTTTTTGTATAACCTGATTGGTGTTTGAATTCTCCTCCATGTTGCTCCATGTCACTGACTGGATGGGGTGGAGTTTCACGTGACAAACACACAGGGTAGTATGTTTTTAGGGGGGACAGCAGATGAACATACAAAGTGGGGATTAACAGAATTAAGAAAAATAAAATAACTGACGTTGGCAAGATTGCATCGGTTTGTAAAGGTAAGGTTGGCAAGGTTGCATCGGTAAAATGGACAGTTTTTTGATTAATTTTCGATTAATTGCCCAGCTCTACCCGAGAGGGCACGGTGGTGAGAATGATCATCACCCAAACAGTACCCGATCTGTGGAGATCCTGTGGAGATCCTAACCATTAGAGTACAGAGGTAAAGGGGACCAACAAAGTATGTAATAGAAACAGATGGACTACAGTCTGTAATTGTAGAAGTGCATCTATACTGTAAGTGGAACTGATAAAAATGGACAAGATTGTAGAAAACAAGGAGGTGTATCTAATAAAGTGATCGGTGAGTGCAAATGAGGATACTTAAAGCCATGGAAACCATGGTGCTCCAGATGAAAACGTAACTTGAGCTAAAGTTTCTCCCAAAAGTAGTTTGAATGTGAGCAATGGTTAACTTTAAAAACTTGGCATTCCTGTTCTGTAAGCTTCTCTAACCTACTGCTTAGCAGCTAAGCTGTTGTTGCTTCTAGTCATTTCCGCATCACAATAACAATTTCAGAAATAATACTACACACATGCCATAGACACACACTGGAAGTTGAATGGGTCAAAGTGTTCAATGCCACACTGACAGTTACTGTCATAGGATGTCCAAGTAAGATTTATTTATCTAGTGCTTTCTTACAATGGAGCATTGGAAAGCAACTTTACACTTTTAATCTCCTAATATGTATGTCCAATCCCAAATTAAGCAAGCCTAGAGTGACAGTGGCAAGGAAAACTCCCTAAGCGTTGTGAGAGGAAGAACCTTGGGAGGACAAAGACTCAAAAAGGACTCAAAACCTTCTTGATTAATGCTTAGAATGAAAGCTTAATTTATGTAAAAAATAAGGGAGTCTTGGAGTGATTAGTTCAAATAAAAAAGAAATAAAAATACTGCATTAATCGGCATTACCAGTAGGTCCGATACACAGTCACATCAAGGGTCTTGAGTAAAGCAGGAGTCTAAAGGATGTTAAAGTCAAGTCAAGTCAAATTATTTAATAGCGCTTTTTACACACCAGGATTGTCTCAAAGCAGCTTAACAAATATATTAGATCAAGCCCTAGTTGAAGTCAAGCCTTGCGGCCGACAGTTGGCAAGGAAAAACTCCCTTGTAGGGAAGAAAACCTTGGGAGGACCCCAAGACTCAAATAGGGGACCCATCCTCCTTGGGCAGGGGCCTAGATGTTAATACAATAATTGAAGAGTATATGTAAAGATAACACCCTATTTAAATTAGAATAGAATAATTATATAGACTAGTGATTTGAACTAATAAAAAAAAATAGAGAATAAGGATCTATGCATATAAGGTTATGATTGAATGAGTTTGAAAGAAACAGGTAGTCCAAGTAAGAAGAGTTACTGTTAGTTTTGTTTTTGTGTTGTAGTTGTGTCCCGGAGTTTGGAACAGGTAGTCCAAGTGGAAGAGTTTTACTGTAGTTTTGTGTGTCCCGGAGGTTATTACCCTCTGATGGGTACTGAGTAAGTTTAAAGGAGTCATCTTTCCTGTAACTAGGTTTGTCAAAATTCTGCCATGATTGCTGTGCTTTTGTTTTTTTTAATTGTATTACCATATTAGCTAGTGTAAGGTCTTTTAAACCAGTACTGCTTCATGATACATAGTAATCTTGCTTTCATAATTGTTACAAGTGTGACATTCTATTGTCGTGGTCCTTTCAGGTTTTGTTTGTAGCCGGAGGTGGTGTATTCTTTTGTTATGTTGATAACCTGGAACTATAGCCTCAAGGTGGGGTGGTTTGTTTCATTACACACCATTCTTCTTTTTTTTTAAATAGGAAAGCTGATGCTTCTGCTTTAAAACATGTGAACGTTTGTATTTCCTCTTTTTTTTTTTTGTGGTTTTTTTTGGTTATGCAGAATAGAACTTTTGTGCACTAGAAAATATAAAAAATATAAAAAATAAAAATATAAAAAATCTTGGCTATTTTGAAAAAGGAATTATGAGGGGGAAATTATTTCCTTTTATAATGCACATGCCACCAGCAGCTGTAATGTGTAACAAAGGCACACAGACCAGCACAGTTTCTGCGTCATTCTTACTACGAAAACTCAATTATGTACATGTAACAACTACCTGAAATGCATTTAAATTTGTAAATACAGTGGGGGCAAAAAAGTATTTTAGTCAGCCACTGATTGTGCAAGGTCTCCTACTTAGAAAGATGACGAGAGGTCTGTAATTTTCATCATAGGTACACTTCAAAACTATGAGAGAGAAATGAGAAAACAAAAAAAAAAATTCACATTGTAGTATTTTAAAAGAATTGAATTGTAATTTATGGTGGAAAATAAGTATTTGGTCGATAAAAGTTCAGCTCAATACTTTGTAACATAACCTTTGTTGGCAATGACAGAGGTCAAACTTTCCTGTAAGTCTTCACCAGGTTTGCACACACTGTAGCTGGTATTTTGGCCCATTCCTCCATGCAGATCTCCTCTAGAGCAGTGATGTTTTGGACTTTCAACTTCCTCCACAAATTTTCTATGAGGATTTTGCGCATCGTTCTCATGATCATTTTGACCCCACGTGATGAGATTTTGCATGGGGCCCCAGATCGAGGGAGATGTTCAATGGTCTTGTTTGTCTTCCATTTTCTTACACTTGCTCCCGCAGTTGATTTATTCACACCAACCTGCTTGTCTATTGTAGATTCACTCTTCCCAGCCTGGTGCAGGTCTACAGTTTTCTTCCTGGTGTCTTTCAACAGCTCTTTGGTCTTGACCATGGTTGAGTTTGGAGTCTGACTGTTTGAGGCTGTGGACAGGTGTCTTTTATACAGATAACGAGGTTAAACAGGTGCCAGTAATACAGGTAACGAGTGGAGGACAGAAGATCTTCTTAGAGAAGAAGTTACAGGTCTGTGAGAGCCAGAAGTCTTGCTTGTTTGTGGGTGACCAAATACTTATTTTCCACCATGATTTACAATTAAATTCTTAAAAAATCCTACAATGTGATTTCCTGGATTTTTTTTCTCATTTTGTCTCTCATAGTTGAAGTGTGCCTATGGTGAAAATTATAGACCTCTCTCATCGTTTCAAGGTGGAGAACTTGCACAATCAGTGGCTGACTAAATACTTTTTTGCCCCACTGTAAATTTATATAACATTGAATTGCATGACTATGTTTTGGACTTATATACAAAATATTGTAATAAATGATCTGGTTTATCATCTGTTGTACTGTATAAAACATATACAGTGGGGGCCAAAGTAGGAGTGGGCAATATAATGATATTTTATGATATTGTGTTAAATTTTGTTATTGTGATAGACAATATACTTTTCTGACCATATCAAGGATATCATCAGTGCTTAAGGAAAACTGATCAATTTTGCAGTGCTTGTTTCATTATCAAGACTGTACTTAGTCCTGTTTAATTGGATGAAGTGCAGCACATCTTAAATATAGATCACTTTACAAAGTATGGAATAATATTTGTAGTAGTAGTTGATGGTAATTGTTAAAAATTTGTTGCTACTGATGCATTTTGTCTACGGTCACATGTATCGTGAAAATGTCTTTAGATATTGTGATGATATATTTTTTAACACATCACCCACCCTAGGCCAAAGTTCTGAGACCACTAGTCTATTTATTTACTTAAATATACAGTGGTGCTCGAAAGTTTGTCAGATTTTCACACAAGTCCTAAAAGTAGATGAAGAGAATGAGTAATAATAAAATTTTACCTATTAGTGAGTGGCAAAAGTATGTGAACCTCTAGGATTAGCAGTTAATTTGAAATTAGTCAGGTGTTTTCTATGAATGGGATGACAATCTGGTGTGAGTGGGCACCCTGTTTTATTTAAAGAACTAAATATCTATGAATGTCTGCTGTACACAACACGAACCTTTCTCATATGATACACTTCTACAAACGTGTTGTGAAGAGAAATTTTTGAGGTGAAATTAGAGTCAGGTGTTTTTAATCAATGGGATGACAATCAGGTGTGAGTGGGCACCCTGTTTTATTTAAAGAACAGGGATCTATCAAAGTCTGCTCTTCACAACACGTTTGTGGAAATATATCACGGCACGAACAAAGGAGATTTCTGAGGACCTCAGAAAGAGTTGTTGATGCTCATCATGCTGGAAAAGGTTACAAAACCATCTCTAAAGAGTTTGGACTCCACCCATCCACAGTCAGACAAATTTACAAATGTACAAATGGAGGAAATCCAAGACCATTGTTACCTCCCCCAGGAGTGTGTTCGACCAACAAGATCACTTCCAAGAGCAAGGCATGTAATAGTTGGCGAGGTCACAAAGGACCCCAGGGTAACTTCTAAGCAACTGAAGGTCTCTATCTCACATTGACCAACGTTAATGTTCATGAGTCCCACCATCAGAAGAACACTGAACAAACAATGATATGCATGGCAGAGGTTGCAAGGAGAAAGCCACTGCTCTCCAAAAAAGAACGTTGCTGCTCGTCTGCAGTTTTCTGTACAGAAGGCTATTGGAAGAATGTTTTGTGGACGGATGAGACCAAAATAGAACTTTTTGGTTTTAAAAGACAAGCGGTATGTTTGGAGAAAGGGAAACACTGCATTCCAGCATAAGAACCTTATCCCATCTGTGAAACATGGTGGTGGTAGTATCATGGTTTTGGGACTGTTTGATGCATATGGGGCCAGGATGGCTTGCCATCATTGATGGAACAATGAATTCTGAATTTATATCAGAGAATTCTAAAGGAAAATGTCGTCAGGACATCTGTCCATGAACTGAATCTCAAGAGAAAGTGGGTCATGCAGCAAGATAATGACCCTAAGCACACAAGTCGTTCCACCAAAGAATGGTTAAGAAGAATAAAAGGTAAATGTTTTGGAATGGCCAAGTCGAAGTCCTGACCTTAATCCAATTGAAATGTTGTGGAAGGACCTGAAGCAAGCAGTTAATGGTGAAGAAGAAAACCCACCAACATCCCAGAGTTGAAGCTGTTCTGTACGGAGGAAATGGGCTAAAATTCCTCCAAGCGGTGTGCAGGACTGATCAACAGTTACAGGAAATGTTTAGTTGCGGTTTATTGGCTTGCACAGGGGGGTCACACCAGACACTGAAAGCAAGGTTCACATATTTTTGCTTCTCACTAATATGTAATATTGGCTAATTTTCTTCAATAAATAAATGACCAAGTATAATAATTTTGGTCTCATTTGTTTTACTGGGTTCTCTTTATCTACATTTAGAACTTGTGTGAAAATCTGCTGATGTTTTAGGTCATATTTATGCAGAAATAAAGACAATTCTAAACACTGTTCACAAACTTTCAAGCACCACATGTGTGTGTGTGTGTGTGTGTGTGTGTGTGTGTATATATATATATATTATATATATAATGTGTGTATATATGGCTAGACTTCTGTTACTGCAGATAAATGGTTTTGAGTATTTTTTTGGGCTAAAAGCGCACCGGGTTATAAGGCGCATTAAATGAAACAAAACTCTTAAGTTCCGTCGGAAGCTCAGTTTGGTCTTTACCTGGCGCAGGGCGTCTTCTTGCTTCCTCCACTTCCGTATCATTGATTCGTTAATGATGAATTCTCTCGCAGCTGCTCTATTACCATGTTGTACTGCGTGACCGATAGCGTTGAGTTTGAAATCTGCTTCGAAAATAAATGAATGAATGCACGTACCCTAATGCTGAGGCACATACCGTATTACTCCGCGATGCTGCGCACTAGGGTTGCCGTGAGCTTCGTAATTTACCAAGGCCGTGCTAAAACATTTTGACAGATTCATGAGCGCCGTGTACCATCTACAATCGGTTCTAGGTCAGAAAGCACAACCAGAATTAATTCATACATTAGGCGCACCGCATTTTAAGGCGCACTGTCGATTTTTGAGAACATTAAAGGATTTTAAGTGCGCCTTATGGTCCGAAAAATACGGTAGTAGCCTGACCTCTTGCTTTTCAACTGAATTAAGGTGATGGCAAGGTCATGACTACAGTATAACACATAATGGCATTTTTCATGGCTTTCCATCTGCTAGATTTCTTGTCATACAGAGATGCTAAAACTATTACTATAATCTTATTAATATAATCTAATTAGATTAATTCTTACATAATATATTATATCATCTAAAACTTCTAAGTCAAGTGGGTCCCTTTTTGAGTCTTCGTCCTCCTAAAATTTCTTCCTTATAAAGTTTAACGTTTTTTTTTTTTTGTTTTTTTCTTTTTTTCCCACTGTCACCCTAGGCTTGTTTGTTCTTAGATAATGGAAGATAACAGAAAATTGTAAAGCTGCTTTGAGACAATGCTCAGTTTTCAAAAGCCCTATAAAAATGAATCTGAATTTGACACTTCAACAAAGGATTCAGCCAAACTTCTCTGAATGTGAGGAGACTTTAAACACCTGATGCTGTTTCACCACTGGATGTGACAAACATCTTTTGAATTTCTTAATTATGCTTAGCATGCTTCCTTTTAAGGTGATTAATTAAAGAGTACTAGCCTTGCCGCCCCCAGATGCAATCATCGAGCGACAGGCCTTATATATATTTTCTGCTTAATGCCGAATCCTGCTAAACAAAGCCAGATCCTTACTAAAGAAGTCACTTCCCATTTGTTTGCAACTTCCTCATCTTCAGCTGTGTGTGAGTCATTTGGCTCTGAAATGTCCCTCTCCTCAAGTCATCCTTTTTCGTGGCATGTGAACTTATAAACATGCCTGCAGTACAAATGATCTAGAAATTCAGTGGTGTAAACAGGATATCCAAATTTCTACTTGTAGACATTTTTCTATCGTCCTATCATATATACCATCATATGCTCTGCGCCTCTCTCCAGTTCTTATAATACCTTAAAGAACCTTAGATTTATATACACGATGTCCCATAGGTGGAACATCATGGGATTAATGTAAGTGATGCACGATATATAGGTGGCTGATATATTATTTGCCGATATGTAATTGTATTGCCAGTTATCGTCATATTACAATTTTAACTTACCACATGTGTTGGTTGTGCATGTACACTGACCCATGTATATTCAGGTTCCTGGGCTACAGAGTGAAAATGTCTGCTGTATGGACATTTATCACAGTTTCAACAGAGAACTACAGAAGTGGTATTTGCAATAAATATTCGGCTGAGGTACAGTGAGGGGGAAATGAAATAAGGGCTTTCAACACCACTAATCTAATCAGTCATTTGAGAAGTTGTTATTCCTCTGACATATATAAAGAGTCTGAGGCAGCTAGCATTAGCAAGAAAACATGAGCAGCAGCAACAGTTGTGGCTGTAAAACGGGCATTTGAAAGTGGCGAGAATTTTGCTAAAGACAGTCTGAAAGCCATCAGAGACAAAAATCATGTTTATTCTCTGCTGCTGGTCATGTGGTCGATGAGAAATGTAACAGGATTGCATGTGAGAAGCAGAAATGGTCCTGTTTGTAAGGAAACCCCTGCCTCTAATGCTCTCTGACTACCAAAGCACTACTATTTGCTGCTTTTTATTTTGATTGTTTTCATCTAAAAAGAAGTGAATTTAGTTTCGCTCATTCTGTGCATGTTGGTTATGTTTCCTTCTTCATATGGAACAATCCAGCCATAGATTCTGCCTGGTTTTGTGTAGACCACAAAGTGTGACTACAGTTCAAAGAAATAAAAATAGGTATTTAGGTTTCTTTTGTGAAGTGTGACTTCTGGTTGGAATAATCATCTGATGTTAATGTTGTTTGGCTTCATCAAGCAAAATATCTGATGTTGCTGACTGTATAGTTATGTAGGTAGTTATATTCCTTCTTGAGGCTTCTCAGTCATAAGCTTTCTTATATGCTTAGTTGTTGTAGTTTGCTTATTGCAGCCTGTACCAATTCAAGGTTGAAAAACGTGGTTAGTCTTTAATTTGCAAAACACACCAGATGCATCTCATTTTTAACTGAACAAAAAAAGCATTAACTGGCATTCACACGACTACTTTAAGGCAGTGAGGTTTGAAATGTAATCAAATATCCCTTTCATTGGATCATTCTTAATAGACTAATGTGATATCATTGATTTCCCCCTGTCTACAGACAATGAGACGGCTGTCTACACCCTCATGCCCATGGTGATGGCTGATCAACACAGGTGGGGAGAACAAAGCAAATATAGCAATGCTGTATGTTTTTAATATGTTTATAAGTGTTCTCAAAATTGTGTATAGCTATTTATTTTCAGAAAAATCTTATTCTTATATCAAACCTGAGTATGAAACCTGTGTAATTTTGAATTTGTATCTTTGTTTTACAACTCGCTTTAACATAGTCACTAAAATCAACTTTCTTTGTGTTGTATCACTTGTTTTTTGTATTATATTATTGTTGTTGTTGCTAAAATGTATATCTGTATTCATAGATCAGTGTCAGAATTGCTCTTGAACTCGAAGTTTGACGTCAATTACGCTTTTGGAAGAGTGAAAAGAAGCCTCCTGCACATTGCTGCCAAGTAAGTGCAATAATTGAATGTGATCTGACCTTACATTTGAGCAATAGCAGCATCTGGCAGCTTCACTGGGATGCCAAGTTGACGGTCTACAGTCTGACCAGTCTTGATCAGGAAAGACCTTTTTGGAAGGGTAACAATCAAGAAACCTCTTTTAGGAGGGGGAGCAGTATGAAATCGAAAATATGCTAGAGCTCAGAAAGACTGGAATGAAGATCAATGAAATAGAGTATTATGGAGGTATGAATCCAAGTTTGAAATTTTGGGGTCCAATCGCCAACAATGTCATATATGGTCATTATACCATTGCTGAAACAACAGATCTAATGGTGGCCTAAGACTTTTTGTGGTTTTCCCAGTGTGAGTGAGAGTGAGTGTGTGTATATGTACATATACACTGCTGTTCAGGGGTGATTTCTGCCCTGCAGCCACTTGAGCCCCGGTACCCTCGCCACCCTGAGTGAGTCAGTTGAAATGATTTCAGTAGGTCTTTTTTCACTGTATACACTCAGCTGCGGGTCGGTGGAGTGTCTGGTCCTCTTGCTGAGGCGAGGAGCAAACCCGAATTACCAGGACATCTCTGGCTGTACCCCACTTCATCTGGCAGCAAGAAATGGGTAAAGTCTTTCTCTCAATTATGATTCACCACTGCCATCTACTGACCACAAAATATTGCTCATATCAGGGTCTTATTAATGCTAATGCAGGAGCTGTTGGAGGTTTTATCCAAAGCATGTAGAGCTTGATTTTTAGTACTGCATATTTAGGGTAAACCTAAAAATGTGTAGTGAGTTTTCATTATTACTGTTAAGAACCCATGTCTTATATCACATACAGACCAGGGGTGTTTTTTGTGCAACATTGTGATTTCTCTTTATTCTAAATTGCATGGGTTTTACATTATTTTAAGATATTTCAGTATCTGTTCCTGAGTAAGTATTAACTGTGAAGTCTTCATGTTCCACAATACAATGTGCCAGCCAGCTCACAGCCCAACCTCTGTATGCAACCACGGGTACACACACTCGCTGACCACTTTATTAGGTACACCTTGCTAATGCCAGCTTTGACTCCATTTTCCCTTCAGAACTGCCTTAAATCTTTGGGACATAGATTCAACAAGGTGCTGGAAACATTCATCAAAGGTTTTGGTCTATATGGGCATGACAGCATCACACAGTTGCTGCAGATTTGTCGGCTGCACATCTATGATGAGAATTTCCTGTTACACCCCATCCCAAAGATGCTCTGTTGGATTAAGGTCTAGTGACTGTGGAGGCCATTTGAGTTCAGTGAACTCAGTCACATTCAAGAAGCCAGTTCGAGATTATTTGAGCTTTGTGACATGGTGCATTATCCTGCTGGAAGTAGCCATCCGAAGATGGATACACTGTGGTTATAAAGGGAGGAATGGACATGGGCAACAACAATACTCAAATAGGCTGTGGCATTTAAATGATTTTCAGTTGATTTTAAGGGGCCCAGTATGGCAAGAAAATATCCACTCACCATTACACCACCAGCAGCCGCCTGAATAGTTGACATAAGGCAGGATGGATCCATGCTTTCATGTTGTTTATGCTAAATTCTGACCCTACTGTCCAACTGTTGCAGCAGAAATTGAGACTCATCCCGTGGGGTCAAAATGAGCCACTTATTTTGTCTCTCATAGTTGAAGTGTACCTATGATGAAAATTACAGACCTCTCTCATCTTTATAAGTAGGAGAACTTGCACAATCAGTGGCTGACCAAATACTTTTTTTGCCCCACTGTAGCTGACAGAAATGGCATCTAATGTGGAGTTCTGCTGCTGTAGCCCATCTGCTTAAAGGTTCATGTTGTTTGTTCAGAGATGCTCTCCTGCATACCTTGATTGTAACAAGTAGTTATTTGAGTTAGTATAGCCAGACTGTTGCCTCCGACCACTGCCATCAACAAGGCATTTTCACCCGGATAACTGCCACTCACTGGATATTTTCTCTTTTTTTTTAAATTCATATACAATTTAGAGTACCCTATCCACTGATTGGCATGTATTTAAATGCTGGGTGGAAACGGAAACTGGGTGAAGATGCCAGCCTCCACACAGATAGTAACTGGATGTTCAAATCAAACCCAGATCCCTGGAGCTGTGAAACTATGCTACACTACTTTAAAATAAATAGTAAATGTAGTAAGCCATATGGTAGCCCAGTTTTGAGTGCTGGCAGTGCATTATGGCTGGGAAGAGATAACCGGTGTGATTGGCCATATCTGAGGACTGGGAGGTCAAACGGCTGCAGGGTGAATCCTCCCTCGCTAGGCTCTGGACCTCCAAACCTTTTTCTCCCCAGTTTGGTCTACCTGATGCACCAAACTTAAAACATGCAAGGGTGGAGGGCCACAGACTAGCAAGTGCCTCCATACAGCTTATTGCTGAAACAGACTACGTTTATCTGTCAGTGATCTTTTGCTTGTGCCTCAGACAACCCATAGGGAAATAATTGTAAATTGTAGAAATAATATGAATAATATGCACTTCAATGTTGACAGGCAGAAAAAGTGCATGGCAAGATTATTGGAGTACAACGCAGATGTCAACATCTGCAATAACGAAGGCTTAACTGCTGTAAGTATATGATGTCATTATTTAACTGTTTGTTTTAGCTTTACGTATTTAGAATTGACATGCAATTTTGTTCCTTCCTGTTATCTCACATACGTCCCTCTTTTCCCATGCATACAGATTCACTGGCTGGCAGTGAATGGCAGGACAGAGCTTCTTCACGATTTGGTACAGCACGTATCCAATGTGGATGTGGAAGATGCCATGGGCCAGACAGCCTTACACGTGGCCTGTCAGAATGGGCACAAAACAGTAAGGATATATCTGTTTATGAAAACCTGCAATGTGGTTATATACAGTGTGTGTGTTTTTTGTGTATATATACAGTCAAAATGTTCAAACCAGCTGATGTTTAGGTAGGTGTTATGCTTCAGATTAACATGCTAGGACTCGGGGTTGCCCAGTAGAACACTCCCTCCACCAGCCTGGTCCCACAGGGCATCTTTCCCAAGTAAACGGTGTACAGTACTGCAAAAGTCTTAGGCCCTCCATTGGAATATTGTTTTAGCAATGGTATAAAGACCATATATAACATACAATGGGGCAAAAAAGTATTTAGTCAGCCACTGAGTGTGCAAGTTCTCCTACTTAGAAAAATGAGAGAGGTCTGTAATTTTCATCATAGGTACACTTCAACTATGAGAGACAAAATGAGAAACAAAAATCCAGGAAATCACATTGTAGGATTTTTTAAAGAATTTATTTGTAAATTATGTGGAAAATAAGTATTTGGTCAGTAAATTTGGTCCAAACTCAATACTTTGTCACATAAAAATACTTTGTAACATAACCTTTGTTTGCAATGACAGAGGTCAAAGGTTTCCTGTAAGTCTTCACCAGGTTTGCACAAACTGTAGCTGGTATTTTGGCCCATTCCTCCATGCAGATCTCCTCTAGAGCAGTGATGTTTTGGGGCACAACACGGACTTTCAACTCCCTCCACACATTTTCTATGGGCGTTGAGGTCTGGAGACTGGCTAGGCCACTCCAGGACCTTGAAATGCTTTTTTAACGGAGCCACTCCTTCGTTGCCTGAGCGATGCGTTTGGGATCATTGTCATGCTGGAAGACCCAGCCCACGTTCCATCTTCAATGCTCTCACTGATGGAAGGAGGTTTTTGGCTAAAATCTCACGATACATGGCCCTGTTCATTCTTCCCTTAACACGGATCAGTCGTCCTGTCCCCTCTGCAGAAAAACAGCCCCAAAGCATGATGTTTCCACCCCCATGCTTCACAGTAGATATGGTGCAACTCAACATTCTTCTTTCTCTAAACACGACGAGTTGTGTTTTTAACAAAAAGTTCTATTTTGGTTTCATCTGACCACATGATGTTCTCTTAATCCTCTTCTGGATCACCCATATTCTCTTCAGACGGGCCTGGACACGCCTGGCACTGCAGGATCTGAGTCTCTCTCGGCGTAGGCATACCAGAAAAACAACCACTAACACTCCACCACCACATCAGTGTCAGTGCGGTGCTGAGAGTGATACACCACCCAAATAGTAACTGATCTGTGGGGGTCCTGACCATTAGAGAGGAGAGTAGGGGGATCGAAGAAAGAATGTAGAGAAACATATGGGCTACAGTCTGTAATTGTATGACTACAAACTGCTTCTATATTTTAAGTGGAAGTGATAAAATGGACAATCAGTGTAGAAAGAAGGAGGTGGGAATAATGTTATGCCTGATCAGTGTATAGTACACAGTTCATCAGATACCAATAAAGGAAACTTGGACTGTTGTAATGATTAAACACATATTCTAGCTGCACAACTATTTTAGAGATGCATATTTGATTGATGTATTGTCACTCTGTTGATAGTAGCCTATTTGTGTTTTTCTGCAGACTGTGCTGTGCCTTCTGGACAGTGGAGCAGACATCAACAGACCTAATGTCTCAGGAGCAACCCCACTCTACTTCGCATGCAGGTCATTATGCTTATCAACGTTAGCCTCTTTTAATTTACATTTATAGCATTTAGCAGATGCCCTTATTCAGAGCGACTTACAATTGATACAATATTACAGTCTAAGCAATTGTGTGTTAAGGGCCTTGATCAAGGACCCAACAGTGGCAGCATGGCATAGGTGGGATTTGAACCCTGGACCTTCTGGTATAGTCCAGTACCTCAACTGCTAGGCTACAACAGTCCCCACAGTCTATAGTAATGCTATAGTGGTTGCTGCAGGTTTGAAATGATGCAAGACTGACATCTGAACATGTCTTTGTTATTTCAAACTCCCTGGACAAAACTGTAGCATGTAGAACTTTGGGTTGTATTTATAATTTGTTTTGCACCAAATTTAAAAGTGACTGAAACTGTCACTTTGAGGATTGCTTTATTATTTTATAGCAAGAGATGCCACTGACTCACTGCTGTTTTAACTTATAATATAATTTTGCAATTTATGCTTTAGATTTTGGCTATATACGGTTGTGGTGAACATTTATGGCACCCATGAATATCAAGTACACTGTGTGAAATATCTCCTGAAATTAAGTGTTTAGTATATATACACTCAGAAAGACACAAATAATATATACAGAATAGCACAAGACAGAAATAATATATGCGTAACAGCACAAGACATAAAAATAACAAAATACAAAATTGGCAGAAAAAAAGGCATACAAAATTGAAAATAATGCCAGGATACCACTAATCGCACCCTTTTGTACGTTTGAAACAAAAGACAAAATCAGACTAACCTGTCATTAATTAGAAATTAGACTTGCCTAATTGCATAAACCACCTTGTCAATACATGACTTTAATTAGCCTGTGAATGGTGGTTTGATGCTTATAAAGGCCAGTTTTAGTCCCTGTTCCTTGTTCACAATGGCAAAGACAAGAGAGCTGTATGAGCAGACCAGAAATGCTATTATAACCAAGAACAAGCAGTTTAAAGGGTACAAGGCTATCTGTAGAGACTTTGTTATCCTGGCTGAACAGTTTGAAGTGTTATCAAGAAGTATACTACTCATGGAACTGTCAAAAACCTTCCATGATGTGGGAAGAGGAAAATTGATGAGATAACTCTATGAAAGTTGGTTGAAAATGTGTCAAAGAAACCACATGCAATATCCAAAGAACTGAGCTGGAAACAATTGGAGTGATGGTTTCAACCTGTACAACATGTCAGACAGAACAAAACAGGGCTGTGTTGGCGAAGGCCAAGGAAGACCCCACTGTTTAAAGGAGGGCATAAAAGAGCAACTGAACATTGCTAAAACTTACATAGACAAACCACAGTCCTTCTGGGAACATCTGTTCTATGGGCAGAAGAAACCAAACCAGCCAGCAGAATGTTTATAGAAGATGAAATGAAGCCTATAAAGAAAAGTGCACCCTACCTACAGTGAAACATGGTGGAGGATCCATAATGTTGTGGGGCTGCTTTTGCTGCCTCTGGGACTGGAGGGCTTCAACATATTACAGGAACAATGGAATGAGAGGATTATCAGAGTATCTTAGAGTGAAATGTGCTCCCAAGTGTAAGGAAACTAAGTTTAACTCGGACACAGTGGTACACCCAGGAGGATAAGCAGCTAATGGTTAAAAAGAAAATAATGACTGGTTTAAACTGGCCAGCACTGGGTCTTAATCTCAATCCAATTGGAAAATCTTTGGAGAGAGCTGAAATCTGAAAGGAAACATTCAAAAGCTTGAGAGAACTGAAGTGGAAGAGTTGAAGGAACTACCAGCTGAAACCAACTACCAGGTGAAAGAAGTTCATAGATGACTACAAAAACATTTGGAGGCTGTCATGGTTGCCAAAGGTTGTTCAACCAAATATTAGGGAACAGTGCCTTTGATCGCGTCCATGTCATATTCACTTCTGGACAGAAAAATGAGACAAATCGGAAGTTGCAAATGATTTAGCTGTTAATGGCCTTAACAATAAATAATTGGTCAGAAAAAAGCAAGAAGAAAATGCACTCCAGGAACTGTATCACTGTATGCTTGCCACTGCTCACTGGTGCAGGTAACTGTTGAGGGAAAAACCTGGAAAAGAGGAAATTTGCTTTTTATACACAATGATAAAATCATAAAGATTTAAATGTTTGATGGCTAGGTGTTTTTTTCTTAAAAGGCCACCAGGCTCGTGTTTTGGCCTGGTCAGAGATTTGAACCTTATAGAGAAAACTCTACATTATTTGTAGCCTACTCTAGTCATATATTAAACACAAAGTAACTGGGAGTCATTACTCAATTATTCATCAACTATTTGAAGCCATCACCATTGAGTGGAACGACACTGATTTTACAGTTTTGGGATTGCCGCATTGTTTGACTAGGTTTTTGTTTATTTGGTTCATTTAATGTTGCTTTCAATATCATTGACCATCTCAGCGACACACACAAGGCTACATCTATACACAAGGTTACGTCAAGACTAGTCATATATACACACACAAGTCAATGCCAATTTAGAGTAATCAATTAACCTAGCACGCATGTCTTTGGACAGTGCGAGGAAACTGGAGTACCCAGAGTAAACCCACGTGGACACGGGGAGGACATGCAGACTCCAGTATAGGCATTTTATAGATTATATTGGTTATTATGGTTATTTGTGTTTAGCGTAAACTGTAGGGTCATTATAGGTTTTATATATAAAAATATAGGGCAAACACAAAGTTGCAAAATCAGTGTTGTTTCACTCTGGTACATAACATACTAACTATACCTCTATGAACAAGTCCATATGCCTGTGGTGTTACACAACCAGTCGGCAATCCACAGTGCCAGTCTTGCCTCCAGATATGATTAGGGCCTGTTGGTGCCCCCTAGTGTGCAGCCAAGAGAAAAAGCATAGTTCAGAAAGTTCCCGGACTTGAGCAGTAGATGCAATAGTTTAATATTCAACAGTAGCTCTTTTACTGCTGCTTGTTCCAGCTGTGTGTTTAAGGTAGTGAGTTAAGAATAACAGGAAGGAATGTGTCAGTCCCTGACTAGACTAATGACACTGCCATTTGATGAGAACACAGCAACCGGGGCGACATCTAATTTGTCTTTTTTTCCTCATGCATTATGCTTGATACACTTAGATGAGCGGGGTTGCTAAGCAACAGTGCTCCCTTATTCTCTAATTTCAATCACAATGCCAGTCAATAGCTGTCTACATGTAGTTGCTTATACGTGCATTCGACTAATTCATCTTTTGTAATAAATAATTCAAACCTGTAATTAAATGTGGTTATTATTGCCTGAAAGTCGTAGCACCGTTCTTATCTGATGCTGTCAATCAAGGCAGGCTTTATCAGCTGCTTTGTTCTGGTGATGGGAGAGTTGCAGGAAATGTTTGTCAACCCTCTGGAAATATCTGGATTTCTGTGTTGGTAACACAAAATATGTAGCTTCCTCTTTACCCAGATCGTATTAAAATATTGAATATAATGAGCAGTTATTCAAAATTCTGGCTGGAAAATAGACACTTTGTTAGATACACCTGGTCACCTGCTTGTTAACACAAATATTGCATCAGCCAACCACATGGCAGCAACTCCATGCATTAAGGCAGGTGGACATGGTCAAGACAACCTGCTGAAGTTGAAACTGAGCATCAGAATAGGTAGGAGAGGTGATCTAAGTGCCTTTAAATATGGCTTGGTTGTAGGTGCCAGATGGGCTGGTATTTTAGAAATTTCTGATATACTGGGATTTTCATGCACAGCCATCTCTAGGGTTTACAGAGACTGGTCCAAAAAAGAGAAAATATCAAGTGAGCAGCTGTTCTCATCAACACCTTGTTGATGTCATAGGTCTGAGGAGAATGGCCATGGTTCGAGCTGATAGTAACTCATAACCACTTGTTACAGCCAAGGTGTGCAGAAGAGCATCTCTGAATGCACAACACATCAAACCTGTGGAAGACCACACCAGGTGCCACTCCTGTAAGCTAAGAACAAGAAGCTGAGGCTACAATTTGCATGGGCTCACCAAAATCAGACAATAGAAAGCGGTAAAAACGTTGCCTGGTCGGATGATCATGGATTTGCTGCTGACAAATCTGCAGCATCTGTGAGATGCTCTCATGTCATTATGGAAAATTGACATCTCTGAGGAATGTTTCCAGTACCTTGTTGAATCAGTGCCACAAATAAGGCAGTTTTGAAGGCAAATGTGGGTTAAATCCAGTACTAGCAAGGGGTGTACGTAATAAATTGTCCATGAGTGCCAACCTTTGGCTAACAGCTAAGAAAGGTTAGGGGATTTACTAACCTTTTTTCAGGTTACATGACACTAAGTACCAGCACTGAGATTCTGAAGCCTCTGCTGAGGTGCAATATTGCACTCATCTGTGAATGCATACGAAGCAGAATGAACACTTCGAAGGTGCAATCTGATTACAACTGGACATACATTGTACAAATAAACTGTAAGCTGGACTTGACTTCTAACCAGTGAGCCACTCTGGTTGGTATACCACCTCTGACTGTGGAGGGGCTATAGGTTACAGAGATACATTATGGATCCTGCCACTGTGATTAAGTCCAGGTAAGGTTGTGCTTTGTACAGTTTCAGTGTGTGTATTCTCCATATTTCCTCCAGAGCATCAGTGCTCAAAGGGTTTGTCATGTGACCAAATTGTCATGTGACCAGATGAGGGGTGCCCCCACATTACAGCAGCAGTCACATTCACCAGCATCCTCACTACTTACTTTAGACTTTGTTTATGCAACTGTGGTGTTACTGTTATAATAAGATTGTTTTATTCTCTCACAGCCATGGTCAGAGAGACACTGCACAAATCCTGCTCCTCAGAGGTGCCAAGTACTTGCCAGACAAAAACGGGGTTACGCCACTCGACCTGTGTGTGCAGGTGAGCAACTTACAGAGCAGGAACACAGGCTGTTGTACTGAGGATCAAAGTACCCAGCAAATAAATCTAAAAAATGTTGTAGTATAAAAATTATGTGGTGGTCTGTCGGTTAAGGTACTTGCCTATGGTCACACTTCCCACCCAAACATATACCTGCAAGAATTCTTGAAGAAAACTACCCATCACACACAGTCATATATGCTGATATATGCTTTCTTTATTGAGGAAATTGATCTGATATTACATATTAGTGAGTGGCAAAAGTATGTGAACCTTTGGTTTCAGTATCTGGTGTCCTAAATGTAGATTAAGAGAACCCAGTTAAACAAATGAGACAGAAATATTTTACTTGATCATTTATTTATTGAGGAAAATGATCCAATATTACATATTAGTGAGTGGCAAAAGTATGTGAATCTTTGTTTTCAGTATCTGGCGTGTTTCTTTACTTTTGCTTGTGTAAACCACTTAGTAAACGTTTAAATCTATCTAGTGTGGGGCAAAAAAGGATTTAGTCAGCCACTGATTGTGCAAGTTCTCCTGCTTATAAAGATGAGAGAGGTCTGTAATTTTCATCATAGGTACACTTCAACTATGAGAGACAAAGTGAGAAAAAAATCCAGGAAATCACATTGTAGGATTTTTAAATAATTTAATTGTAAATTATGGTGGAAAATAAGTATTTGGTCAATAACAAAAGTTCAACTCAATACTTTGTAACATAACCTTTGTTGGCAATGACAGAGGTCAAATGTTTCCTGTAAGTCTTCACCAGGTTTGCACAAACTGTAGCTGGTATTTTGGTCCATTCCTCCATGCAGATCTCCTCTAGAATAGTGATGTTTTGGGGCAACACAGACTTTCAACTCCGTCCACAAATTTTCTATGGGGCTGAGGTCTGGAGACTGGGTGGGCAACTCAAGGACCTTGAAATGCTTTTTACGGAGCCACTCCTTCGTTGCCCAAGCGGTCGTTGGGATCATTGTCATGCTGGAAGACCCAGCCACGTTCCATCTTCAGTGCTCTCACTGATGGAAGGAGGTTTTGGCTTAAAGTCTCATGATACATGGCCCCGTTTATTCTTCCCTTAACACGGATCAGTCGTCCTGTCCCCTCTGCAGAAAAACGGCCCCAAAGCATGATGTGTCCACCCCCATGCTTCACAGTAGGTATGGTGTTCTTGGGATGCAACTCAGCATTCTTCTTTCTCCAAACACGCCAAGTTCAGTTTTTACCAAAAAGTTCTATTTTGGTTTCATCTGACTACATGATATTCTCACAATCCTCTTCTGGACCATCCATATGCTCTCTGGCAAACTTCAGACGGGCCTGGACATGTCTTGGCTTAAGCAGGGGGACACACCTGACACTGCAGTAGTGTGTTACTGATGGTAGCCTTTGTTACTTTGGTCCCAGCTCTCTGCAGGTCATTCATCAGGTCCCTCTGTGTAGTATTTGGATTTTTGCTCACCGTTCTCATGATCATGTTGACCCCACCGGATGAGATCTTGCGTGGGGCCCCAGATCGAGGGAGATTATCAATTGTCTTGTATGTCTTCCATTTTCTTACAATTGCTCCCACAGTTGATTTTTTCTCACCAACCTGCTTGCCTATTGTAGATTCACTCTTCCCAGCCTGGTGCAGGTCTACAATTTTCTTCCTTGTGTCCTTCGACAGCTCTCTGGTCTTGGCTATGATTGAGTTTGGAGTCTGACTGTTTGAGGCTGTGGACAGGCTTTTCATGCACAGAGGTGCCATTAATACAGGTAACTAGTGGAGGCTAGAAGAGCTTCTTAAAGAAGACGTTACAGGTCTGTGAGAGCCAGAAATCTTGCTTGTTTGTGGGTGGCCAAATACTTATTTGATTTACAATTAAATTCTTTAAAAAGCGTACAATGTGATTTCCTGGATTTTTTTCTCATTTTGTCTCTCATAGTTGAAGTGTACTTATGATGAAAATTACAGACCTCTCTCATTGTTCCAAGTAGGAGAACTTGCACAATGAGAATCATTCAGTTGCACAAACTAAATACTTTTTTGCCCCACTGTATCTATGTATCTGTCTAAATGTCTGTCTGTTTATGCATACTTATATAATGGCAAGCTGAAACATGTTATATGCCACTCCAACCGGACCATCAAACACATACTAACATGACCATTGTTTTTTTTTTAACCAAACCAGGACTGAAAACGTATATTTAATCTGTCGTGTATATATTCTGACTAATACCCTTCCTGGCCATGAACATTAACAATGTGCAACCATGGTGTTACGCCCTCGAACAAACAAACTTGCCTGTGGACCAGAGGGTCTAGAGTTCAAGTCCCAGCTCTGCTAAGATGCTACTCTTGGGTCCTTGAGCAAGACCCATAACAATCAATTACGTGGGTTGTAAGATTGTATCAGTTTCAAGTTGCCCAGGATAAGAACCTCTGCTAATTGACTAAATGTATAAATGATTAGCATTTTAATGAATATCTAAATATTGCAGATGTTGTAGAAATGTATATGCCTTTACCCTAATTATAAACACCAGGATCTGTATATATTCATGAATATACATCTTGAGTACGACTCGTGTCCTCTTAGCATCTCATAGGAATCCAGCAAGCTACCTACTAATGTCACAGGTTTATAGGAGTGGGAGTTTAGTATAGAAGACTTGATTTGTGTCATTCTCACTGATTTATTTAAAAGCAACCCAAGCTGTCAAAATACTAGGTCTGTCAATGTGAAAGTGAAGCTTTTCCTGTTAATTTCAATTAGATATTTGACCTGTAATCACCTGTTTATTGGGCTGTGTCCAATATGTTTCCCTATCGCTACATCCTACATTCCACAGTGGTGCTTGAAAGTTTGTGAACCCTTTAGAATTTTCTGTATTTTTGCATAAATATGACCTAAAACATCATGCGATTTTCACACAAGTTCTAAATGCAGATAGAGAACCCAATTAAACAAATGAGACAAAAATATTATACTTGATCATTTATTTATTGAGGAAAATGATCCAATATTACATATTAGAGAGTGGCAAAAGTATGTGAACCTTTGCTTTCAGTATCTGGTGTGACCCCCCCCTGTGCAGCAATAACTGCAACTAAACGTTTCCTGTAACTGTTGATCAGTCCTGCACACCCATTTTAGCCCATTCCTCCGTACAGAACAGCTTCAACTCTGGGATGTTGGTGGGTCTCCTCACATTAACTGCTTGTTTCAGGCCCTTCCAGAACATTTCGATTGGATTAAGGTCAGGACTTTGACTTGGCCATTCCAAAACATTAACTTTATTCTTCTTTAACCATTCTTTGGTAGAACGACTTGTGTGCTTAGGGTCGTTGTCTTTCTGCATGACCCACCTTCTCTTGAGATTCAGTTCATGGACAGATGACCTGACAGCTTCCTTTAGAATTCTCTAATATAATTCAGAATTCATTGTTCCATCAATGATGGCAAGCCGTCCTGGCCCAGATGCAGCAAAACAGGCCCAAACTATGATACTACCACCACCATGTTTCACAGATGGGATACGGTTCTTATGCTGGAATGCAGTGTTTTCCTTTTTCCAAACATAATGCTTTTCTTTTACTCCAGAAAGTTCTATTTTAGTGTCATCTGTCCACAAAACATTCTTCCAGTTGCTTTGTGACTTGTCCAAACTGGAGACGAGCAGCAATGTTCTTTTTGAAGAGCAGTGGCTTTCTCCTTGCAACCCTGCCATGGGTACCATTGTTGTTCAGTGTTCTTCTGATGGTGGACTCATGAACATTAACATTAGCCAATGTGAGAGAGGGCGACCTCGACAACCATTACATTAGTCTTGCTCTTGGAGGGATCTTTGTTGGTCGACCACTCCTGGGGAGGGTAACAATGATCTTGAATTTCCTCCATTTGTCTGACTGTGCATTGGTGGAGTCCAAACTCTTTAGAGATGGTTTTGTAAACTTTTCCAGCCTGATGAGCATCAACAACTCTTTTTCTGAGGTCCTCAGAAATCTTTTGTTCGTGCCATGATACACTTCCACAAACATGTGTTGTGAAGAGCAGACTTTGATAGATTTCTGTTTTTTAAATAAAACAGGTTGCCCACTCACACCTGACTGTCATCCCATTGATTGAAAACACTTGACTCTAATTTTAGCTTAAAAATTAACTGCTAATCCTAGAGGTTCACATACTTTTGGCACTCACTAATTTGTAATATTGGATCATTTTCCTCAATAAATAAATGACCAAGTATAATATTTTTGTCTCATTTGCTTAACTGGGTTCTCTTTATCTACTTTTAGGACTTGTGTGAAAAGCACCACTGTATATAACGTATACAGGATCAGCCGTGTCATTAAAACCTTCTTTTTGTTTCTACAGTCATTGTCCATTTTATGAGCTCCACTTACCATATATGTGCACTCTACGGTTCTAGAATTACAGACTGTCATGGTAATCTTTTGTTAGCTCCTCTTCTGCCTGTTCTTCAATGGTCAGGACCCTACAGGACCACCACAGAGCGGGTATTATTTGGGTACTGGATAATTCTCAGCACTGCAGTGACGCTGATGTGGTGGTGGTGGTATGTTAGTTTGTGTTGAATCGGTATGACTGGATCAGAAAGCAGTGCTGCTGGAGCTTTTAAACACTGTGCCCACTCACTGTCCACTCTATTAGATACAAAAGTTATTGAATGACCTTGTGAATGTAAAATCAGGAACAGCTGTTGTCTGTTGCTACACAGTTTGTGTTAGTCATCAGCTGGTCCTTCCTAATTGGCCATGGGATGGCTTTCACAGGATGCTGTTGGGAGGGTGTTTTTGGTTGGTAGACTATTCTCAGTCTCATACATTGAGGTTTTTAAACACACCAGTAGCAGTGGAGTTCCAGTTCATACCAGTGCACCAAACACAACCATGTTGGAGTCCAGCTATTGGCGGTTTTACAGTGGAACATCACCAGCGACGTAACATCTGTTCGGTGGGCTTTTCCACTGAATGAATGAGTGATAGGCTCAAATTGTACATAGTATCACATTGTCAACAGTCAGTAATTCTATACCTACAACTGCACATGTGTGGTTGGTGAATCCCAGGAGTGTTTGATGTTTTTAAATTGTGAACCAATAAGAAAATCTTAACCATCTGCCTTAACGGAGAGCTTATGAGAGCAGTCATAGAGCAATGAAAAACCGTGTTTTAGCAATGAAACACTACACTATTTGCCAGTCCAGCTTCTTTACCCTCTCTCTCTCTCTCTCACACTCTCACACTCTCACACACACACACACACACACACACACACACACACACACACAAATAAACCAATAATTTCTCAGATTGAAGGATCCTTCAAATAATGCTGTTCTTATAAATTGTAAATGATTCATGAAATTGTAAATTATTTTTGCTCATTTTCAAGATTTTCAAATTCCTCTTGAAACATTAGTGCAAGAACTGTATTAAGAGTGTCATGGATTGGGTTTCCATTTCTGAGCAACAGCACACAGATCTACGATCCAGCCAGATTTCAGAACTGTATTTGTGTAGTGATATTTAAAATCTTGAAACTGTTTGTATTGTTGGGAAGTGTACTTTGTTGAAGTTTTTTTTTTAGAAAGGTTCTACTAGTGGTCTCTTATTTCAGATTTCTAGATTTTTATCTCTAGAGAAATTAGCTTGGTTATTGTGTTCAGTTGTAAATTAGTCTTAATATCAACATTAAATGTAATCGTGATGATATTTGTGGATCGTGATATACGTTTGCCAATTAGCCCACCCTTATGTGCACTTGATAAAATGACCATTGAGTGCGAGTACAAGAGTGTCTAAGAGTGTCTGAGGAGGTGGCTAGTGAGAGTAAATTTAAGTGGTACATTAAGCA
This sequence comes from Ancistrus triradiatus, assembly GCA_025084515.1. Lineage (NCBI taxonomy): Eukaryota > Metazoa > Chordata > Actinopteri > Siluriformes > Loricariidae > Ancistrus > Ancistrus triradiatus. The sequence continues at coordinate 168,852 of JAJAGP010000905.1, read as the reverse complement.
TATTGAGCATGAGACTGAACATCTCATACAGACGTCTCGTGTATTCTTATGCAACTTCTATACTCCAAGGGTGGCTATGGGGAAACCTGTGAGATCCTCATACAGCATCATGGGAAACTGTTCCAGAGTCTAATTCAGATGACGCAGAATGATGACATAAAGGAAAACATGGTGAGATTTTCCCCATTTTTTTTGTATATGCCAAAAGTATGTAGACACCCCCTGTATTTAACAGTCTCCGTTGTTTCAGCCACTCCCTGCAAAGTTGTAAAGAAGCAAACAGGCATGGCATCTCAATAGATATGCAGCGGCAATAGAACAGGTTGTACTGAGCTGCTAAGCTTATTATAAGCTTACAATTGTAATATTTTCATAGGTTTCCACCTCCCCAATCAGTCAGTTCAGCAACTTTCTGCCCTGCTTTTCTGAAACTAAGTTCATAAAGAAATGGTTTGACAGCTTTGATGCCGAACTTTGGCTTGCACAGAGCTTTGCCCGTAATCTCATACTCGCATTCCAAAATCTAGTGGTTATAGTAACAAAACAGGGACAGTCTATACACTTTGTACTCTATTTTTGAATGTAATTTGGGGTGTCTTTTTTAGCTTATGAAATCCTCGCGTGTGTTTGTGTGTTCGGGTTTAGCTCAGGCAGGTTCTTGAGCATGTGTCTCAGCAGAGTGATTCCAATTATCAGAGGATCCTTACCAGCCTGGCTGAGGTGGCCACCACTAATGGCCACAAGCTGCTCAGGTAAGCTGTGCGAAATCTTTCATGATTAAGTCGACCTCAGATGCACTATTCTTTGCTTGTAGTATATATTTATCTTGCTTTTCAGCTTGTCGAGTAATTACGAGGCCCAAATGAAAAGCCTGCTCCGAATTGTGCGGATCTTCTGCCATGTGTTCCGCATTGGTCCATCCTCCCCTAACAATGGCATCGACATGGGCTACAATGGCAACAAAACCGCACGCAGTCAGGTTTTCAAGGTGAGTGAGCTGTGGAAGTGAATGCAAGTGCAGTTCAGAGGTTTGTCCTGAAGAGGCTGCTAGCTGCTTACATTTACTTCACATTAAGACCCCAGCAAGTCCCGTTTTAACCACTGTAATGTTTTTTTTTTTTTTTTTAGAGGTGAGAAGCTGCTCTTCTCATATCGATGAACTAATGGGCAATAGTATGTGGACTACCCTTTTAATTAGTGGTTATGGCCATCTGAGTGGTTCCTATCTATTTAAGCAGAAAGGCTTAAACCTCCATAGATGAACTTGGAAAGGAGAATGGGTCATTGATTGGCTATCGAATTCGGTTATCGAATTTAATAACACTGCCATTGGTGCCATGTTTCCAATGAGTCAGTTTATGTAGTTTTTAATGAATTCTAATAAATGTATTATTTATACCACACATGAACAGTGATTTTTGGTTGCTTGTTTGTTGTCTCTGGATATAGTGAAATGTTCACTGTTGAGCTGCTGTTGCTCAGAATGAGTGTTTGAACTGAAACTTTTTTTTTTTTTTACACTCCCGTGCTAGACATCTTCATTGGTGTATTGGTTCCTCTCATGTCTCACCTTTCCTTTTTCACATCTTCTGCTATTTACACCCCTTGTTTGTATGGTTTTCACAGAAAAGTGGTCAAAAAAGTGCTCATGGAAATGCTCTCACATGTTGAAGTTTCGCTATGTGCTCACACCAGAGGCTTTACCTCATGCTCTAACATAAAGATGCTATTTAAACACCACAGACGTGCTTTCAGAGTGGGCCATGTTTCTTCCCTAAGTTCCATTTATTTTCTGTATGCATTAGTCACAGCCATAGCCCTCTGGCTCAGCCTGATATGAACTTTTTTTGCCAGTAAAAATTTATCTTTCTCTGTTTTCTCTTACTCTGTCATTTATCATGTACCTGTCTGGCAAAATAATCTGGGATTGATTAAAGTAAATGACAAAATAACTTGTCCGGGGGGGGGGGGTTCATTGTTAGAAACTTATGAATTCCTGTAAAGGAATGTTTCATTGGTACTTCTTGCAGTGACATTCTAGAGCATTGGTTCCCAGTGTTTTTTTTTTTTTTCTTTTCCCCTGGGAGACCACCCCCGCGACAAATATCTAAGAAAAGTTGCACACCCAACCCACACACACAGACCAAAATAATAAAGCAATTCATTGAAAATCTTTTTTTTGGCAAAAATGAACATAAAAAAAGAAAAAACATTTTCCCCTGTTCTCTTATGCTCCTTTAATAGATTTTTACCAAGTGTTTTCTAATTTTGGCTCTTTTTCTCTTTTCAACAGTTAACAATTTAGCTATATATTTATATGCGCTATATGTGCTAGCTAATGGCATTATTATCCTTTTGTAAGGATGTGTGTACAGGTCTACCCTGTTGAGACATTTATATAAAAATAGCTGTGTGTGTGTGTGTGTATATATATATATATATATATATATATATATATATATATTCTATATATATATAGCATTTGTCTATAATTCTATAAAGTTCTCACAGGGTAGACCTGTACCCACATCCTTACAAAAGGAAAATGCCATTAGCTAGCTTCTCTGGCTGTGTTCTGTCCTGTCCTTCAATAAAAGGTAACTCTTGAGGTAACTCTCGAGATATAGCCGTACTTTCTTTTTTCATACTGATGTGTCATCAGCACTTTTAAGTTTCTCAGACATGTTTCGTTCATAAAATGGTGATTCTCTGACTGCAAGAAAAATTAGCTAGAGCGAACTAGTCAGCTGACTGATCTGATGAAACAACATAGCCTACTCTATTTGTGTGAAAATATCTTAAGTAATTTCATATACAGATTTTTTTTTTGTCTCAGTGAGTGTGTTATTTGGAGCACCCCAGAGCAGACAAAGCCTCATGCACCCTCTGTGACGATTGGCATCCCCTTGAGGGTTGCACAAACCCCAGGTTGGGAACCACGGTTCTAGGGAATTATGTCTTTCCAGCTTTGTAGGAACAGCACGACATAGAAAGTTTGGTGTTGAGGAACCTCTTTGGCCTTCACAGAGCCTTCAGTGGGACTGGTAGTGTTCCAAAATCTAATGAAAAGTTTTGCCAGAAGAGTACAGGCAGTTATATCAGGAAGGAAATCCCTACTCCACATTAGCGATCATGATTTCAGAATTAGAAATGTAATGTGCATGTATACTGAATACTGTCTTATGTATCATTCACTCACACTGATTCCTGACACATTCGGTTCCTCCCACATGCTCAGATGTTTATTTTCAGATGGCTCAGTCTGACGAAAGGTTCTACTGACGTGTCATTGAAAGCAATCAGAAATATTGTAAGACAAGAAAATGGAAGGTGTTCTAACTGACAAAAACATGTTTACATAGTCAGATATTCTACTGAAATGATTGTCTATGCTACCTTTAAAGCTGAAATACTATATTTATATACATTTTAGCACATCCAAGACGTGCTGTTGTCTGCCTATCTTTCTGGTAGCGCAAGATCCATGTTTTGATCCTGACCTGTATTGTGTTGCATGCCCTCCTCGTTTCCACATGAGTTTTCTTAGAGGCTCTTCCCACATTCAAAAGACATGCATAGCTAAGTGGTTTTGCTCTAAATTGCCCCATAATGATGTTGCAAATTTTCCCATGAGAAATATTTTACTTGAATGAATCCGTTCCAACCCCCAGAAAATCCCACACTGGATAAGGCGTTAGATGCATTAATGGACTGTATTGTACAGGGCTCCCTGCTTTATAAGGGGATTGTTCAGACAAATCCTTCATATGTTAAATGCATACCGATTTTCGGACAATAAGCCGCACTTAAAATCCTTTTTAATTTTCTCAAATCGACTTGCACGCTTTAAATGCGTGCGTCTAATGTATGATTAATATCTGGTTGAGCCTTCTACCTAGACCGATTGAGATGGTACCCGGCGCTCATAAATCTGTCCAAATGTTTAGCACGGTCTGGGTAGGTTACGAGCTCACGGGCCACCGTAGTCGTAGTAATACAGTATAAATCTGTGTTTCAGCATTAGGGTACTGCATCATTCTTTATTTTTCGAAGCGGATTGTCAAACTCAACGCTATCAGTGGCATAGACATATGGACATAGAGCAGCTGCGAGAGAATTCAACATTAACGAATCAATGGTACGGAAGTGGAGGAAGCAAGAAGACGCCCTGCGCCAGGTAAAGAAGACCAAACTGAGCTTCCGACAGAACTTAAGAGTTTTGTTTCATTTAATGCGTCTTATAACCCGGTGCGCTTTATGTATGAAAATAGATCCATTAGCAGACGATCATTGATATCGCGCCTTATAACCCAGTGCGCTTTATAGCCCGGAAAATACGGTAATTAACTGGGCAGTTTAACAAGTGTTTGCTGTATCATAGCAGAGACGAAGCTGAAGTCGGTTTCTTATTTGCAAACTTCTCATTCGCATTTTCCAGTCCACCTTAAATCACTGCAGTTACATTATGCCGTCTAAAACACTTACATTAACCTACATTTATAACACAACACTTATGTTATAATAAAGTGTTGAAACATGTCATGGAATTTAGTGAGTAATAGATTGAAAGTGCAAAACCCTCTATTGATTAACTAACTACAGCCTGTGTATTGGAGCATTCAGTTCCTGTTTAGCTTCCGGTTGGAAAATACAATAAACACAGCGGAGATTTTCTCTGAGCAAGGGCTATTGTGAATCTGAATCACTGTGTACTGAATCGTGAATTGAGTTTTGGCTGAAACAAGTTGTGTGGCTCCCCCAGATCGAGGGAGATTATCGCTGGTCTTGTATGTCTTCCATTTTCTTCCGTTTGCTCCCACAGTTGATTTATTCACACCAACTTGCCTGCCTATTGTAGATTCACTCTTCGCAGCCTGGTGCAGGTCTACAGTTTTCTTCCTGGTGTCCTTCAACGGCTCTTTGGTCTTGGCCATGGTTGAGTTTGGAGTCTGACTGTTTGAGGCTGTGGACAGGTTTCTATTATACAGATAACGAGGTCAAACAGGTGCCATTAATACAGGTAATGAGTGGAGGACAGAAGAGCTGAAGAACTCCAGATTTTTCCCATAGTCCAAAGACATGCATTTTAGGTTAATTGGTGTCTCTGAAGTGCCCCTAGTGTGCAAGTGTGTGTATGAGTGCATGTGCCCTATGATGGATTGGTGCCCTATCTAGGGTTGTTCCTGCCTTGTGTCCTGTGCTGCCGGCTGGACATTGGCTTTCCTGCGACCCTGATCAGGATTAAGCAGCTAAGAGAATGAATGAATGTATCTTTAGTAATTTTAGTGCGATTTGGAAAGATTTTTGAGTGGGTTTAGAACAGTTTTTCCAACTGTATTACTATCTTCAAATTCATGTTTTATTTGTGCATCAACTGTTTCTTACGTGACAGATGGACGTCTCCATATCCAAACAATGTTCGTCTTTAAGTGTAGAGATTATCATGTGTGACAGAGCTGTGTCCTTTGTCTCATCAGCCTCTGGAGCTGCTGTGGCACTCTCTGGACGAGTGGCTGGTGCTCATCTCCACAGAGCTGGACAAAAAGTGTGGAGACACGACCTCCTCTTCTCCAGGAAGCGACATTGCCTCACTCCTTTTGAAGCAACGGGAGGCCAACCCCTCCATTTCTGCAGACAACCATGCCCTTCTTCCCACGTCGCTGGACCCCGAGGTGGTAATACAGACGCCGCAGGCTTATGTGGACGGTCAGGATGTCATCTCCATGACAGCCAATCGGTTGAGTGCCGTAATCCAGGCTTTCTACATGTGCTGCTCCTGCCAGATGCCACAGGGGTAAGAGTGATGGATACTTAAAGTTAAAGCAGTGATTGAGAGTTTATCAACATTTTAATCTGTACACTTATTTACTAATCTATCACATGTGAAGGCAACTTTGAAATGATTTTCTCTGCTGAGAAATGAACAGACAATTTGTAAGCGCTTTTGTTGCGTCACCTACATGATTGTGTAATCTGATGTGTTCATAGATAACACAAAAGCTTATAGAAAGTGTAAATAGCTATTTGTAAAGTTAATATTGGAAACTGGATAAAACCATACCAAAATATCTACAGAATTCCCAGGGTGCAGTACCTTTGCAGTATGTATTGTTGCAGGCCTAGATAGGGGTCGCTACTGCATTTACAACCCAGCCGGAAGGACTCGAACCTGGGTCACTCTGGTGGGATAATGTATTAGGGAATAGCCTAAGGAGCTAGACTGGCTGTTAAATAACAAGAAAACATCAGAATAGAGTCGCTGTTGCTCATCAAGGTTAGGGTTACTGGAAAAGGACTGGAAAAGGTTCTTTAAAGAGTTTGGGCCCATATTTTCTGTAATGTTTCTTTTCACTACTCCAGTACTTTAAGTCTTTGTTATCAGTGATTTCAACCAACTGTTCCATAATTAATCTTGCACCACATACTGTCAGTGTTTGTTTCTGTCATTTCCTAATTATGAAAAATAGCTATTCACACACCCTTTAACATGACAGATGATACTGGTTTTGTTCTGGCCACTGAGCAATAAGGTCACTGTTTATTCAGCTTTGTATTTGTCATGCACGTGGTGGTGTCTGTTGTCATATCAGAGCAAATGCTCAGGTTATTATTCATTATTCAGGACATTCATATTATTCATTCTTTAAAATGTTATCCATGGGATTTAGGCACTGCATGAAGTCCAAAAAAGTTCCTGTAAGGCTTCCAAATAGCATAAAATATCTGTGTCGGACAAGCTGTATTTTGTAACCTCATGATAAATGTCAATATACTACTTGGCAAAGTATGTGGACACCTGACCCTTTCATTCATTTGTATTGGAACATTTCATTAATATGGATTTGCTCCCTTTTATTGGTTTAACAGCCTCCACTCTTTAGGGACGGCTTCACACCAGACTTTAGAATATGACTGTCTGACTCACTTCTATTCAAGCACAAAAACATTACTGAGGTTGGCCACTGATATTAAGCAGTAAAGACAGGTTCACACTTTTATGTCATTTCAATTTATGCTACAAAAACGTAATCTCACAATTCAATGAAACGTTAATGTTTCCCTCACTGAACCTGCTTTAAATCCAAGCCATGAAAACAGCCTGATAATGTTAGACTCATGTTTGACTGCTTGACCATGAAAACCCTCTGAATGAAGCATTTGATAAATTTGATATTCATCGTTTTTGCTGTTGATGCTTCTAGGGGCAGTATGAATCTATTAGTATTAGTATGATCTTGTGCTACCACTTTGTGTCTGACTTTGTGTCCAAAGATGTTTCCACTTCAGCCACAGCACACTCAGCCCTAGCTGGGCAGAAATTTGGTGAACAGACGTTTTGGAAAAGTGAAATTCTATTATATTGAAATAGTGCGATACTGAAATCTGTCACTGAGTGATTTGAAAAGCTGCTTGTATGTCAATTGTTTGTCTGTGCAAATTGCATGGCTGTATGCTTGAATTTGTACAATTGTTGACAAGAAATGTTTGCAATATGTGAACTCATTAGTTAAAAGGGATGTCTAATTACTTTTGACCATGTAGTGTAGATGAAACCAGCAATGGATTGCATTCATTTCTGTTGTGTGCAATATGTATGCTTACAAATATGATAAAGTTCTGTGCTGAACAGTAGTTCAGTTACTACTCATCAATAAACATAATAATAATCTGTATAGATGATGTATAATTATTGTGGAGCAGAGACTAAGGTACTGGGCTATGGACCAGAAGGTTCAAGTCCCCCAGCACTGCCAAGCTGCTACTGTTGGGCCCTTAACACTCAATTGCTTAGATGTTTCCTTGAAAGATTGTATTGAGTTGTAAGTTGCACTGGATAAGGGTGTCTACTTAATAACTGAACACAATGTAAATGTATCATTAATAACAATGCACAGCCACAACATTGGTTGTGTATTATTCATACAGACTTGAAGCGCTAAGTCTTACGGTGTAATAAAAACACTACAAACGACTTGATTTGTTTGAGAAAAGAATGCGAATATGAAATAAACATAATTCTTTTAATCAGAGCTTAGCGTTGTATAACAGTTGCTGAAATAAATGAGAAAATAATGTTGCCTCGCACTTCTGTTGCCCCTGAGCTTTCTAACTGTGTAATTAGAAAATTAGGATTTTCATTACCACTGAATTAATGATCTCCTGGCAGGTTTTAATCAGTTATTTCTGTTCCTATTGCATATTTTGGACTGTCCTCCTCATTATAGAGGCTGGAGTGTTATTTTGTCGTTCATTTGGAAGTCATACTTTAAATAATTCAGCTCGGTTGTGCTTTCTGGTGGCTCACTGTGAGTATCTGTGTAATTAAAGTCCTAATACTGGTATTAGCACTGCATGCTGCAGCAGGTTGTTCCCTCAGATAATCCATCCTCGATCTCTTTTCTTCTCTTGGATAGCATGACGTCTCCACGATTCATCGAGTTTGTTTGCAAACATGACGAAGTGCTCAAGTGCTTTGTGACCAGGTAAGTAAAGGCTAACATGTTATTCAAGATTAAGCTTCTGTCCATTTGAATGGGGAGAGACCTATAATGAATGTTTTGGCTCACTGATGAAGTCACTGGACTATAGATCAGAAGGTTTAGGGTTCAGGCCCCAGCACTGCCTAGGGTGCCAATGGTGGGCAAGGCCCTTAAAATGTAATTTCTTAGATTAAATATTGTAAGACAGCATCGGTCAGTCTGGATAAGTGATGAGGCGCTTTTAGCCGCCTGTGGAGTTCCCAATAGAGCTATATTTTTTGTTTAGGATTTACACTGGCCGTAGCAATGCTGTGTGCTGCTGCAGTGACGTACAGTGGTGCTTGAAAGTTTGTGAACCCTTTAGAATTTTCTATATTTCTGCATAAATATGAGCTAAAACATCATCAGATTTTCACGAGTCCTAAAAGTAGATTAAGAGAACCCAGTTAAACAAATGAGACAAAAATATTATACTTATTCATTTATTTATTGAGGAAAATGATCCAATATTAAATATTAGTGAATGGCAAAAGTATGTGAACCTTTGCTTTCAGTATCTGTTATGACCCCCTGTGGAGCAATAACTGCAACTAAACGTTTCCTGTAAGTGGTGATCAGTCCTGCACACCGGCTTGGAGGAATTTTAGCCCATTCCTCCATACAGAACAGCTTCCACTCTGGGATGCTGGTGGGTTTCCTCACATTAGCTGCTCACTTCAGGTCCTTCCACAACATTTTGATTGGATTAAGGTCAGGACTTTGACTTGGCTATTCCAAAACATTAACTTTATTCTTCTTTAACCATTTTTTGGTAGAACGATTTGTGTGCTTAGGGTTGTTGTTGCTGAGATTCAGTTCATGGACAGATTTCCTGAAATTTTCCTTTAAAATTCTCTGATATAATTCAGAATTCATTGTTCCATCAATGATGCAGCAAAACAGGCCCAAACCATGATACTACCACCACCACCATGTTTCACAGATGGGATAAGGTTCTTATGCTGGAATGCAGTGTTTTCCTTTCTCCAAACATAACACTTTTCTTTTAAACCAAAAAGTTATATTTGAGTCTCATCCGCCCACAAAACATTCTTCCAATAGCCTTCTGGCTTGTCCACGTAATCTTTAGCAAACTGCAGAGGAGCAGCGATGTTCTTTTTGGAGAGCAGTGGCTTTCTCCTTGCAACTCTGCCATGCACACCATTGTTGTTCAGTGTTCTTCTGATGGCGGACTCATGAACATTAACATTAGCCAATGTGAGGAGGAGACCTTCAGTTGCTTAGAAGTTACCCTGGGGTCCTTTGTGATCTCGCCAACTATTACTCGCTTTGCTCTTGGAGTGATCTTTGTCTACGATTCCTGGGGGAGGGTAACAATGGTCTTGATTTCCTCCATTTGTACACAATCTTGTCTGACTGTGGATTGGTGGAGTCCCCACTCTTTAGAGATGGTTTTGCAATAAACCCTTTTCCAGCCTGATGAGAATCAATAACTTTTTCTGAGGTCCTCAGAAATCTTTTTGTTCGTGCCATGATACACTTCCACAAACATGTGTTGTGAAGAGCAGACTTTGATGAATCCCTGTTCTTTAAATAAAACAGGGTGGCCCACTCCCCACTCACACCTGACTGTCATCCCATTGATTGAAAGCACCTGACTCTAATTTCACCTTCAAATTAATTGCCAATCCTAGAGGTTCACATACGTTTGCCACTCACTAATATGTAATATTGGATCATTTTCCTCAATAAATAAATGACCAAGTATAATTTTTGTCTCGTTTGTTGAACTGGGTTCTGTTTATCTACTTTTAGGACTTCTTTTAGGAAAATCTGCTGGTTTTAGGTTATATATATATAAATTCAGAAGGGTTCACAAACTTTCAAGCACCACTGTATGCTGTATGACTTTTACTTAGACAACTCAAAATGAGCAATGCCTGACCTTCACTGTCCATCCATTTGATCTGTTTTTTTTTTTTAAGCGTGGAGTGTGCTACCATGTTCCCCATAGTATTCTCTATAGTGTTTAAAATTGGACTCCCCGTAGGCAGGAGTACTGTCTTAAAAAATAATGTCTGGTTGTTCCCCTTTGAAAATAACTTTTCTGTGGGGAAAGTGTTGTTCAATATTCTTCTGTACTCCAAAGCATTAAGCTAGATTTATACCTGATGTATTGGAACGGGTGCAGGGGTATGCACGGCCGAAACGATGCATTCTGCGTTCTGCACCTCTGAATTTATGTAACTACGTGCTAAACGCACGCTCTGCCCTTCATGATTTTAAAGGAGTTATTGCAGAACAAACACAGCTCAAACAAGGCATTTATAAGCCATCTGTAAGGGATTATACAGATACTCAAATTACTTAATTTCGGGAAATACTACAACAATGGAAGCGTCAAGTACAGTGTACAGTACAGTGTTTGCACAGGCTCGCGTGCTGTGTGTGGAGCTGTGCAGGGCCCTCTCAAGCGAAAGTGTAACTAGGTCTTTAGTTGACTTTTCACAGTGAAGCAGCTCACCAGTGCTAGCAGCCAAAAGTCTCCTCATCCCATCTACACCCCTACCTCATTTAACTATCAAACAATTTTAATTATCTTGCATGTAGACTTAATATCATATCACCAGTTCCAGTGGGGGCAGCTTGCACATAATGTTTTTAATAAAAATACCTAATAATATCAATAATCTGCCTCAAAAACTATCATTGTGATAATCATTTGAGGGTTTCTTTGTGTTCTGCACAGTTCTTACCTTCATATGTTTTTCAGCAAATTAGCTTTTTTGGAATAAAATGGTCATGGTATTTTTACAACCAGACTCCACAATGCATTATGGCTATTCCTCTTCCCAGTTGAATACATACAGTCGTATGAAAAAGTTTGGGCACCCCTGATAATTTTCATGATTTTTAGTTTATAAATCATTGGTTGTTCAGATCAGCAACTTGAGTTAAATATATCATATAGCAGATGAACACAGTGATATTTGAGAAGTGAAATGAAGTTTATAGGATTTACAGAAAGTGTGCAGTAATTATTCAAACAAAATTAGGCAGGTGCTAAATTTTGGGCACCCCAACAGAAAAAGGACATCATATATTAGTAGATCCTCCTTTTGTAGAAATAACAGCCGCTAAAACGCTTCCTACAGCTTCCAGTCTGATTCTGGTTTGAAGGTGCTTTTGGACCATTCTTGTTTAGAAAACATCTCCAGTTCAGTCAGGTTGATGGTTTCCGAGCATGGACAGCCCACATTTTCAGTAATATTCATGTCTGGGGACTGAGATGGCCATTCCAGAACGTTTGTACTGGTTCCTCTGCATGAATGCCTAGTAGATTTTGAACAGGGTTTGGGGTCGTTGGGCCTCGGTGCAACTTTGTCACTGATTCTTGAACATTTTCTCAAGAATCTGGAGATTATTAACTGGAATCCATGCGACCCTCAACTTTAACAAGATTCCTAGTACCTTGCACTGGCCACACAGTCCCACAGCATGATGGAACCGCCACCAAATTTTACTGTGGGTAGCAAGTGTTTGTCTTGGGATGATCTGAGTTTCATCAGTACACAGCACTTTATTTCCAAATAAAGCTGGATTGTCCAAATGTGCTTGTAGCACAACTCAAGTGACTCTGTTTGGTGGCGTGTCTGCAGAAAAGGCTTCTTCTGCATTACTCTCCCATACAAGCCTCTCCTTGTGCAAAAGTGTCGCTGTATAGTTGAACGATGAACAGTGAACACCATCTGCATCAAAGATGAGGTTGTAGGTCTTTGGAGGTGGTCTGTGGCTTGACTATGACTGTTCTCACCATCCTTCGCCTCTGCCTATCTGAGATTTTTCTTGGTCTGCCACTTCGGAAGTTCCTTAACTAGAACTGTGCCTGTGGTCTTCCATTGCCTCACTATGTTCCTCACAGTGGAAACTGACAGCTGAAATCTCTGAGAGAGCTTTTCCCTTTCCCTGAACCATGATGTTGAACAACCTTTGTTTTCAGGCCATTTGAGAGTTGTTTTGAGGCTCCCATGTTGCCACTCTTCAGAGAAGATGCAAAGAGGAGAAAAACTTCCAATTGGCTACCTTAACACTTTCTCATAGTTGGATTCACTTGTGTATGTAGATCAAGAGTCAATGAGCTTACAAAACAAATTTTGTGTTCCAATAATTAGTGCTAAAGGTATTCAAATGACAAGGGTGCCAAAATTTATGAACCTGCCTAATTTTGTTTGAATAATTACTGGACACTTTCTGTAAAACCTATAAACTTAATTTCACTTCTCAAATATCACGGTGTTCATCTGCTATATGATATATTTACCTGAAATTGCTGAGCTGGACAACCAATGATTTATAAAGAAAAATCATGAAAATTATCAGGGGTGCCCAAACTTTTTCATACGACTGTAGTTGTTACACTACTTATTGAAGTGCATGGTGAGATTTCTAGAGTTTCTGAACAGGTCATCTAAGACCTTGTTTTTCTTTTTTTTCTGAGGCCATCTTGTGCTTGGTCCTTTGTTTTTTGTGGTCAGGTCACATCATAAGGCTTCTACACTGTTAAGCCAGGGCTCCACCTCTGAGTACAAGTTTAATGGCACTTACATTGGTTATTAACAGCTAATGCAGTGCCGTAATGGAAATCTAATTTTGTAAACTAAAAATTATTCCTACTTGACCTGCCTCATCAGTTTTAACAGCCAATTATAGTTAGTATAAATAAATAGTGCTGCGACCATCCTACTCTCTCATGACCTGCATTCTTGCTTCGCTAATGTAGCTGCTTAGACTGTTGACAAAATGCCATTTTTTACATTTGAAAAGAGACAAGTCATTTTTAAAAATACAAAAGCCTTTGTGTTTACTTTCCATGACACAGTAGTGTAAATTGCATTGTCGTGATGACAAATGAATCAGACAAAAATCAGTCACACCAGCACAACACACACTAACACACCACAATCATGTCAGTGTCGCTGCTGGCCTGAAAATGATCCACCACCCAAATAGTACCTGATCTGTGGAGGTCCTGTGGGTGTCCTGACCATTAGAGGAAAGGAAGGGGGAATAACAAAGTATGTAGAAAAACAGATGGACTGCAATCTGTAATTGTAGAACTACGAAGTGGAACTGATGACATCTAGGTGTGCCTAATAAAATGATCAGTGAGTGTACATAGTAAGACAACTAGGAAAACTCTGTAAGTAGATCACGTTCTTAATGGTTTAGTACTCCTACCTCATGTTAGAAACGCCAAATTACAAATGCTCATTAGAAAGGTGCATCCCTTTAAAATCTGCCAGTTAAAGGCAGGTGACATAATTGAAAGTAGGGGAGGTGTTGAATTAATAGGAAATAAAGGAAATTGGGTGCCGTTATCCAATTATTAGTTATACAAACTTTTTCCTGGAACATGGTACATTGAGCTGACAAGCACTGACTGTTGTTGTGTTTATCTTTAGCTGTTGTGGCATTTATGATTCATTTCTTATCACAGTTAATGGATTTTTGACTAGGTCAGTCTATCATGTAAGAATTCGACCAGCTTTTTTTTCTGGTTAAGCCCAGTGTGTAAAGTAACTGTTAGCATATTCATCTCTCGTCTTTTCCCACAGGAACCCCAAGATCATCTTTAACCACTTCCATTTTCTGCTGGAGTGTCCAGAGCTCATGTCTCGCTTCATGCACATCATCAAAGGCCAGGTAAACCGCAGCATGAATGCACTACTGCAGCATAACATCCAATTCGCCTGGCTTCTTACTGCAGAACTCTTAGTGCTTGTGCTTGATTGACTCTTTCAAACACCTGTCTCTATCTGCCTGGATCATTTAACTGTGTCATTACGCCGCCGACAATGCCTATTTTAAGTCCTGTTATATGGCTTCGTAAATTTTACTGTGTTGTGTTCCCATAGTTTTCAGTATTCATATCTGAGCTGCTGCACGCTGAGCCTCGTTACCTCCAGATTACGGTCCGCTAGGGAATATGGCGTCAATTTAATTACAGATTTTTAACTTGCTGAATGTGATTTCATCTCCTGATTTTCTTCTTTGCGTGCTCCAGGTGCCCCTGGGGGGACAGAGTTCCTTTCGGTTGTATTAATTTGTACGTCTCGCATACTTCCCCCGGTAGCATCATGAATAAAATCATTTAAATATTATGCAAATGCATCACAGTCTTCCCTCTCTGTAGAACTGAAGCTTTACTTTTTATCTCTCCTTACTCAGGCAGGTTCTATGGTTTATGTTCCAAGTGGATGATTAATAGACCAGGCATCTCCTTTCTTGTTTTGGGAAAAGAGTTTGAGTCTAATCAGTATGAAGGAGTTTGAGTTGTTCTGTTGCCCTGTACCTCTGCAGCCCTTTAAGGACAGGTGTGAGTGGTTTTACGAGCATCTCCTGGCTGGACAGCCCGACTCTGATATGGTTCATCGGCCGGTCAATGAGAATGACATTCTTCTGATTCACAGAGGTACCAAAATTCGCCTACTGATTATTACAGTTATTCTATGTACACACTTTCTGTCCAGACCAAGATCTTAATCCATTGCTCTGTATCCTTCAATCTCAGAGTCCATATTCCGCAGCAGCTGTGAGGTCGTGTCCAAGGTCACCAATGAGAAGCTGAAGCAGGGCATTGCAGTTCGCTTCCACGGTGAAGAGGGAATGGTTAGTTAATAAGCCAGCTACAGAATTATCACCCTCGGCACAGATGGGTAAAAAATGCTAATGCCTTTATGGTTTGTTAGCTGAATCTCACACTGAAAATGTGAGAAATCTGTTATGTAATATGGGTTTGCACAGTGGCCTCACAGCAAGAAGGTCCTGGGTTTGATCCCAGGGGGAGTGGACTGAGTCCTTTCTGTGTGGAGTCTGTATGTGTGTATATACAGTGCATATACATATATACATACAGTGGGGCAAAAAGTATTTAGTCAGCCACTGATTGTGCAAGTTCTCCTGCTTAGGAAGATGAGAGAAGTCTGTCATTTTCATCATAGGCACACTTCAACTATGAGAGACAAAATGAGGAAAAAAAAATCCTGGAAATCACATTGTAGGATTTTTAAAGAATTTAAGAATTTAATTGTAATTCATGGTGGAAAATAAGTATTTGGTCACCCACAAACAAGTAAGATTTCTGGTTCCCACAGACCTGTAACTTCTTCTTTAAGAAGCTATTCTGTCCTCCACTCGTTACCTGTATTAATGGCACCTGTTTGACCTCGTTATCTGTATAAAAGACACCTGTCCACAACCTCAAACAGTCAGACTCCAAACTCAGCCATGGCCAAGACCAAAGAGCTGTCGAAGGACACCAGGAAGAAAATTGTAGACCTGCACCAGGCTGGGAAGAGTGAATCTACAATAGGCAAGCAGGTTGGTGTGAAGAAATCAACTGTGGGAGCAATTGTTAGAAAATGGAAGCCATACAAGAACATTGATAATCTTCCTCGATCTGGGCCCCCACGCAAGATCTCATCCTGTGGGGTCAAAATGATCATGAGAACGGTGTGCAAAAATCCCAGAACTACACAGAGGGACCTGATGAATGATCCGCAGAGAGCTGGGACCAAAGTAACCAAGGCTACCATCAGTAACACACTACACCGAGAGGGACTCGGATCCTGCAGTGCCAGGCGTGTCCCCTTACTTAAACCAGTACATGTCCAGGCCCGTCTGAAGTTTTGCCAGAAAACATATGGATGATCCAGAAGAGGATTGGGAGAATATCATGTGGTATAATATCAGAAGTTTTTGGTAACAACTCAACGCGTCGTGTTTGGACGAGGAAGAATGTTGAGTTGCATCCCAAGGACATCATACCTACTATGAAGCATGGGGGTGGAAACATCATGCATTGGGGCTGTTTTTCTGCAAATTGAGAGGACGACTGATCCGTGTTAAGGGAAGAATGAACGGGGCCATGTATCGTGAGATTTTAAGCCAAAGCTTTTAAGTTGCCCAGCGACAGCCCAAAAACATCTCTGCTCTAGAGGAGATCTGCATGGAGGAATGGGCCAAAATACCAGCTACAGTGTGTGCAAACCTGGTGAAGAAACGTTTTGATCTTTATCATTGCCAACAAAGATTGTTACAAAGTATTGAGTTGAACTTTTGTTATTGACCAAATAATATTTATTTTCCACCATAATTTACATCTATATTCTTTAAAAATCCTACAATGTGATTTCCTGGATTTTCTTTTCTCATTTTGTCTCTAATAGTTGAAGTGTACCTATGATGAAAATTACAGACCCCTCTCATCTTTCTAAGTAGGAGAACTTGAACAATCTACTAAATACTAAATAGCTTTTTATATATAAAATGTGTATATATACACTGACAACAGACACTATACACACTGTGTGTCCCGACTCTGCCAAGCTGACACTGTTGAGACCTTGAGCAAGACCAATGTACATTGTAAGACCTTATCAGTTGTAAGTTACCCTGGGTAAGGCTGTCTCCTAAATAACTAAATGTAATGTTCTAGAAAGAGCAATGCCTGAGTATCTGGGCTTGAGCCCTGAGCTGGACTTGCAGTGTGAAGGTCAGATAGTGAATTATGGATCCCTGCAATGGACTGGTGTACCATTCATTTTGTCTGCATCTAGTGAATTATGGGATTTGGACTCCTGCTGTCCCCCTGAAATAGATACGTGGGGGTTTAATTAGATACTTTTCTTTCCTTTACACATAGATGGTTAAGAGAGGCATAAGAATGGCTTTTTTAAATTAAATATGCAATTGCAGGTGGTCCCCATTTTACGAAGGTCTGGTTTACAATTTTTGACATTATGATCCAGTAATACACAAAAATACACATTCAGCAGAAATTGTGTTCTGAATTTAGAATTTTTATTTTTCCTCAGGGAAGGGATAAGTAGTGTGATACTCTCCCATAGATGCTGGGCATCTGGTCAGCAGCCAGCTGACTGAGCTGAGCAGCAGCGTACAGCAGACTAACTTTTATTTTTGTTTTCGCTTTCAATACATTATTCAATAAATTACATGAGATAGTCAACACTTTATTATAACATAAGCTTTGCGTTAATGATTTTGCCCAGCTCTAGGTTAGTGTGAGTGTTTTAAGCATGTTTAAGGTAGGCTATGCAATGATGTTTACAATGTTAACTTCTCTGTTCACGATCCATTCAACTTATGATGGGTTTGTCAGAAGGTATCACCATCGTAAATCGGGGAGCACCTGTAGATGGCTCCTTCATGTCAACAAGGTGTGCCAGAGGAGTCTTTTCTTTTATCTAACCACAAACTTTAACTGGACTAAATGATCAAGTGAGATCAAAATGGATCTTATTGGCAACAAGCCTTTAAGGTGGGTTTGGTGTAAAACTGAGTATAATGCATGAAATTACTGAATGCTCATCTGTGATGTAGTGCCGATTTCACTTCGAAGGTCCTCAGAGCTTTGTTAGAATACATAGTCATAGACTACATGAAGTACCAGGAGATCTGAAAATCTGGTTACCTCTGCCAGGAAAACAGAACTAGGTCATGGTTGGATCCAGTAGGATAATGACTCAAAATCTACATCCAAATCCACACACAAATGGCTTAATTACATCAGAATTGAGGTTCTTACATGGCCAGTCCAGTCCGCTAATCTAAACACCATTGTGGGGTGACCTGAAAACACAAGCCTACAAGAAAGGACCTAGGAGCCTAGAGGATTTGGAGAGAGTTTAGGAGTGTCAGTAATTTCATCTAATTACAAAGACATTTTCATAACCTTTTATTTGATATTTACCTAGGGTACCAATAATTGTGGAGCTGAGAGTATCTTTTGTTAATGGAGCAGCTTTCTTAAGTCTCTCAGCTATTTTCAGCTGTACTGTGCTACAGTACAAATGGCCATTCTGTCTCTGTCGGAATAATCTGAGCTGGCTGTTCATGCTGTGCTGCAGTCTTGGGAAACAGATCTGATTGTGATAACGTTGGCAGATGGTGCTCACATTGTCTCTGTCTGTCTCAGGGTCAGGGGGTGGTGAGAGAGTGGTTTGACATTCTCTCTAATGAGATCATCAATCCAGACTATGCACTGTTCACGCAATCAGCAGATGGTAAGCAGTATTCTAACCGTAACTGTGCAATGTGCTGACTATTAATAAGTGCCTTTTGTTGAGATTTTTGTTAGTCAGTTGTACAGTTTCTCCACTGTACTTGTGTTTCCTTTATTGTCTCAGCTATACACCCTGTCTGTGACCAAAAGTATGTGCACAGCCAAATCCTTGGTGAGCATCTCATTAAAAAAAGACATTGGCATTGTCATTTTGCTGATGTAACAGCCACCGGTTTTAACATGTGGGGATTCACTTGCTGTTTATACACAGGAGCATTAAGTGAGGTCAGTCAATGACACCTGGCTCATGGTTGGTGTTCAAGTTAATTGCAAAAAATAAAAAATAAAAAATTGTCATTGTCGGATGGAATTTGGCTCAGTCAGTTTCTAACACAGCAAAGCATTTCTTTATGGACCTCATTTATTCAGGGTTCACAGTTGTGCTGAAACAGTCTCACAGTAAGAAGTGGACTCGCAGTGAGAAGGTCCTGGGTTTAATCCCAGTTGGAACGATCTGGGTCCTTTCTGTGTGGAGTCTGCGTGGTCTCGCGGTGTCTGCATGGGTTTACTCTGGGTGCTCCAGTTTCCTCTCACAGTCCAAAGTGCATTTGGTTAATTTATTACACTGAATTGACCCTGATCTGAGTATATAGATATGAGACTAGCTTCGATATAACCTTGAGTGTTGATGTATCCTTGTCTGTCACTGAATGGCCATTGATGCTGAAGAGCGACATTAAATAAACAAACATGCTGAAACAGAAGGGGGAGTTTATGAAAAGCAGCCCTAGGTCGACATTCCAGTTTTCACTGTGTATTCTGTAGTACTGTCATGTCATCTACCAATTCCAGATTTTCTGTCATACATACAGTATGCTCAACATTATATGCAACTTTGGTTGTATATAAAATTATTGTCAGCATATTTTTGATTATTTTGTGTTATGTCAAAGACTTGTCAATCTCTACATGGAGGTAACAGATCATGAAATAAAAGTGTCTGATATCAAAGGCTGGGCTCTGATTGCTATGTAATTCCCAGCTGTTTAATAATTTTGTTCATTTGGACTGGGTGTATTTGTGTGTCTTACAGGCACTACATTTCAGCCCAACAGTAACTCCTCTGTCAACCCAGACCATCTGAACTACTTCAGATTTGCTGGTCAAATCCTCGGACTGGCTCTGTACCACCGGCAGCTGGTCAACATATACTTCACACGCTCCTTCTATAAGCACATATTGGGTAAAACACACTACAGCCGAAGCATAATACACGAACACGTTATTTAAACCTAATTCCTATCTACCACATCAGCAGTGTTTGTAGAAGGTAGAGGGGGAAGGAGGAGTGCTGAGACTCAGGAGAGTCTGCCAAGGTGGAAACGCACTAGCAGTGTGCAATTTGTGTCGTCAACGATAATATCTTAATTGTTGTTTTAACGACGTGTGAGCTGACATTATCAAGTATGTCATTGCCTTTGCAAAAAAAATTATCAAAAACACGCCTTAAGTGTTCAGTGTATTCGCTGTGTCCTGTAGCCAGGTAGATAGACTGCTGCGTATGTGCACTGTTAGCACCATAACTTTTCTTTTCTCTTTTCGCATTCTACCTAAAAGCGCATGACTGAAGCTAAAAATGAGTGAGCAAACTGCGCCAGGAGACAAAATACAACCTCACTATCTGTGTCGAATATTTAATTCTCACCTGCATGGAGGTGGTTTGGTTTTAAAAAGACAGATGTTGCTCAAAAGAAGGCAATCTAAAAACTATGTCTGAAATCTGTTGCCATTAAAGACAGCTCGATAACTAACTTATCTCACCATTTGCAAACTAATCACCATGACAGGCTTAAACCAGCCAAGGTACCAGCACAAAAACACACTGAGCAAACCTTAGCGGAATCCTGCTGTAAATAAAGTGCCTTATGAGAAGAAAAGCAACAGATGGCAAAACATAACGGATGCTGTCCCCAATTAAATCGTGAAGGACCGTGCCAGTTCAGGCGGTTGAATGAGATGGTTTCAGATAACTTTTGAATACTCTAGACCCAAGATATACACTGCCAAAGTATCGTCTAATTATTGTTTATCTGTAATTTTTTTCTACTCTTTCCTCAATATCACTCACTCTTTAACACAGTAAACAATACAGTTTAGTTGAAAACTACCCTTAGACTTCAATATACAGTGGGGCAAAAAAGTATTTAGTCAGCCACTGATTGTGCAAGTTCTCCTGCTTGGAAAGATGAGAGAGGTCTGTAATTTGAAAATTAAAATGAGAAAATAAATCCAGGAAATCACATTGTAGGATTTTTAAAGAATTTAATTGTAAATTCTGGTGGAAAATAAGTATTTGGTCAATAACAAAAGTTCAACTCAATACTTTCGTAAACGTAACCTTTGTTGGCAATGACAGAGGTCAAAACGTTTCCGTAAGTTTTCACCAGGTTGGCACACACTGTAGCTGGTATTTTTGGCCCATTCCTCCATACAGATCTCTCTCTAGAGCAGTGATTTTTATGGTTTGGGGCTGTTGGCTGCTGAGCAACACGGACTTTCAACTCCCCCTCCACAAAACTCCACAATTTTCTGTGGGGTTGAGGTCTGGAGACTGGCTATAGCTATGGAGCCAATTCTTCGTTGCCTGAGCGGTGTGTTTGGGATCATTTGGTCATGCTGGAAGACCCCAGCCCACATTCCATCTTCAAAGGAGGCTTTGGCTTAAAATCTCACGATAACATGGCCCTGTTTCATCTTCCCTTAACACGGATCCAGTTGTCCTGTCCCCTATGCAGAAAACAGCCCCAAAGCATGATGTTTCCACCCCCATGCTTCAACATTAGGTATGGTTTTCTTGGGAATCAACTCACATTGTTCTGGGATGCAACTCGGCATTCTTCTTCCTCCAAACACGACGAGTTGAGTTTTTACCAAAAAGTTTCTATTTTGGTTTTCATCTGACCACATTCTGACCACATTCTCCCAATCCTCTTCTGGATCATCCATATGCTCTCTGGCAAACTTCAGACGGGCCTGGACATGTACTGGCTTAAGCAGGGGGACACGCCTGGCACTGCAGGATCTGAGTCCCTCTCGGCATAGTGTGTTACTGATGGTAGCCTTTGTTACTTTGGTCCCAGCTCTCTGCAGGTCATTCATCAGGTCCCTCTGTGTAGTTCTGGGATTTTTGCTCACCGTTCTCATGATCATTTTGACCCCACGGGATGAGATCTTGCGTGATGCCCAGATCAAGGGAGATTATCAATGGTCTTGTATGTCTTCCATTTTCTTACAATTGCTCCCACAGTTGATTTGACAGAAGACAGAAGAGCTTCTTAAAGAAGAGGTTACAGGTCTGTGAGAGCCAGAAATTTTGCTTGTTTGTGGGTGACCGAATATTTATTTTCCACCATGATTTACAATTAAATTCTTTAAAAATCTTAGTGTGATTTCATGGATTTTTTTTCTTATTTTGTCTTTCATAGTTGAAGTGTACCTATGATGAAAATTACAGACCTCTCTCATCTTTCTAAGTAGGAGAACTTGCACAATCAGTGGCTGACTAAATACTTTTTTGCCCCATTGTAAGTAAGTTTCATGTAAACATGTATTCAGGACTTTTCTCAGTCCAGAGATACATGTAGTATTGTATTGTTTATTCACCTTTGATGCAGTAGACAGAGATTTGGTGGAAACACTTGGTTCCTAGGCTGCTCTTTTAATATTCTTGAAAGGATAATAATAATCCCGCTCTTGCACCAGATGGTACATGGGGCAGACAGATTTTGCTGTCTGCTTCTATAGTTTGTTTAGTTTTTACAGGAAGGAGTAAATAGCCCTTCTCCGACCCTTCATCTTTTTATCTGGGCTTTGTGGACTGGCATCTGTTGAGGCAGGTGGCGAATTTTTTTTTTTTTTTTTTATATATATATTCATTTATGCTATGAGCCTGTTCTGGAATACACACCCAATCACCTGGACACCTGTTTCCAGCAGCAGGGGCTTACCACTAAGACACTGTCACTATAGTCAGCTTTCTTGAAATATTTAAATACAGTCTGAGTACATATACTTAGAATAACATGCTTCTATATTTTTTCAGGTATACCTGTGAATTATCAGGATGTGTCATCGATTGATCCAGAATATGCCAAGAACCTGCAGTGGATATTGGACAATGACATCAGTGATCTTGGCCTGGAGCTCACTTTCTCAGTAGAGACAGACGTATTTGGCGCCATGGAAGAGGTCCCACTCAAACCGGGAGGAAGCAGCATGCAGGTCACTCAGGAAAACAAGGTGAGTAGGTAAAAATGATAATAAAAACAAAAGCAGATGACAAAATATGTCCACGCAGTTCTTTAAAAGCCGTTGCCGTGCCCATATCAGCTTGATGTTAATGATTACAGTCTTTTGAATGAACTAAGGTTGCCATGCCAACCACAATCTGCATGTTCCATGTTGCCACCACCATTACAGCTGATCATGAGTTGGCTTTGGCATGTGAAGGCAGTGACAAAATGGAAAATGGTAGCACCAAAGCAAAGCCTTGGCTCCAGCACCAGAAAAGGAGCACTCTAAACCAGCAGTCTCAAGCACAAGAAGTCCTGAGTGATCAGATTCTGTGCTTAAGTTGCACTCAGCACACACAGAGGCTCCTGGAAGATGAAACAACAAAACAAACATCCACGGTAAAGTGAGATTCTTCAGCTACATCAACAACTCTGCAGGAAACCTATAAATGTTCACATATCGAATTCCTATCCCGCAGCTTGGTCACTGTTTGACTTCTGTTTGCCACTGTGAATGCTGTCAGGGTTTGTCTGAACGGATTTATGCGTTCAGTTGTTTATAGGCCCTGGTCATGTACTCGCCTGCATTGCATTTTCTGCATCAGGAGAATTAAGAGTGCAATCCATTAGGTCAGAGCTGAAGCATCTGTACTCTCGAGATTCCATGTTGAATGGGTTGTGTCGTGTCCCAAACCGTTAGTGCTGTACTAAATGTATATCAATTCATTATATTGTACTACCTGTGGTGCCACTTACCATTTTTGCAACTCATTCAGGTCATATGCCATTTACCATTTTTCCACCTCATTCACAGAATGCTTTTAGGACAGAACTACATACTGTTTCAGGTAAATGAATTTAAAAAATGGTAATAAGCATATTTTTCATTCAAATACATTTACTGAGCACTTTGTGGGGACAAAATGCGATCGCTGACATTTTGACTGGCATCGATGTTAGTGCTAGGCAGGTTGGTTTGAGTATTTCTATAACTGCTGATCTCCTGGGGTTTTCATGCACAACACTCTCTATTGTATATGCAGAATTGTTGCAAAGAAAAAAAAATCCAGTGTGCAGCAGTTCTGCGGAAGGAAATGTCTTGTTATTGAGGGAACTCCATGGTCAATGGAGAATGGCCAGACTGCATTTGTAATTCGATTAACACCTCCACACACTGCAACACGTGTAATGATAATGGAGATTTTACAGCGCCATGTGAAGGCAATAGTGTGACAATATGCTACCAATGTAGAAAGTGAATGCTTTAACTATTTAAAAGCATGAAAACCGTAATATTCCGTGATTGATTTTTTTAAGAATTCAAGAAAAAAAACTAGAGTTGAAAGACAATGGGTTTTACTTCCATTTATTACAGATTCACCAAAATTTCCACCACCAGCATCTTTTGGGATGAAATAGATCAAGAAATGGTTAATGTTAGGCAGACCCTGAGAGTGGTGAACGCAGTGATAAAGAAAATGTGGGACAGATGTAAGAATTCAAAATGCTAGCAGCACAAGGCTGGGCCAAAAGCGTGTTAGCGTGTAAGGATTTCTGTGATGGAATCCAGAAAGTGGGAACTGGAGGAGCCATTTGTGAAAGATAAATAGATTTATTTAAAAATAATAATAATTAAAAAAAAAATAATAATCAACCGTCAAAATCTAACACTTTCAACATAAATTTAATTGTAATAAAAAAGCAAGTTATTAATAACCCTGCTTGTTTCATTCATTATCCTGGATTGATCATTGTAAGCATGATCAGTTTCAGTAGCATAAGTACATTTAGTTGAGAAATTTACATTTACAGCATTTAGCAGATGCCCTTATCCAGAGCGACTTACAATTGATACGGTCTTTCAATCTAAGCAGTTGTGGGTTAAGGGCCTTGCTCAAGGACCCAACAGTGGCAACTTGGCAGAGGTGGGATTTGAACCCTTGACCTTCTGGTCCAGAGTCCAGTACCTTAACCGCTAGGCTACCACAGTAAAACCGTAAATAAAATAAATAAGTAAAACCATAAGTAAAATGCTGGCTGCGTGGAGTCATTTCACATTCCTCGGGGAAGTTAGACAAGTCACAGATCATGTAAGGTATCAATAATAAAATTAAATCATGTTGACACACAATTCCTGAGGATTTTTCAGGTGCACTTTCATACTGCAAGATCTCCCACTCTAAGACTGCACAGAAGGGTTTTAATTTACTTTGCATAAGAGCAGTGTATCGAACAGATGCCGAATACACATGTCAGCCATAGAAATTTCTGGTTTCAATCTCTCTCTTTTTCAGGAAGAGTATGTGCAGCTTGTGACAGAGCTGAGGATGACTCGAGCCATTCAGCCTCAGATCAATGCTTTCCTTCAGGGCTTCCACACCTTCATCCCCCCCTCGCTCATTCAGCTCTTTGATGAGTATGAACTGGTCAGTAGCTTCTTCATTACTAACCTGCTAATAACTCTTTTCTCCATCTGTACATGGTTATAATTATGTGGACTAATGACACTAGAGAAATCCCAAACCTCATATTACCGTACTAGGTATTAGAAACCCATACCTGAAAAATCATAAATAACAGGACACTAATTAATACATACTATTTAATGTGGTGGCATGTGGTTTGGAACATAGCCCTTAATTACATATATATGTAAACTTGCAGTATTTAGCAGATGCCTTAATCCGGAGCAGCTTATAGTCGATACAGTCTTACAAGGCACAGTCCAAGAAACTGAGGGCTAAGAGCCTTGCTCAGGGGCCCAACCATGGCAACATTAGCAGAGCTGGGCACTTACCTTGCACTGGTACTTGAACCTTTTGGTCAATAGTTCAGTATCTTACCACTTGAGCCACCACTGCTGACATCTTTCACAGGGCTCATTACTTATGAGGACTTTAAAACAGCATAATGTGCAAAACATTGTCATAAGTATGTGGACACCACAAATACTGTAACTGTAAAAAATGATAGTTTTGCATACAGATGCATAAGGTCAGGCATACAACTAGGTATTCTACTTAGTAGTGTGGGTCATACTGAAAAATTATATTCACTGTGGCGTTCTTATAGAATACCAGCCTATTTATCAAATTTCTGCAGTGGCAGATGGTCAAGTGAAAGTACTGTTGTTGTGAAATGTCTAGAAGTACAGCAGAAGGCAACAGAACTGGACCACAGAGTGCTGTGGTCTAGAGCTGGAGGTCCATGGATTGCATATAAGCCATACAGGTCATTGAACACTTATGGGATGGGATTTAGACAATGGTTAAGGTCTTTCAAATCCCACCCCTGCCAGTCTGCCACTGGTAAGTCCTTGAACAAGGCAGTTAATCCAGAATTGCTTGGGTTGTAAGATTGTACCAATTGCATCAGTAAGTTGCTTTTGGTCTGAGCATCTGCTAAATTAGTGAATGTAAATTCTTGAGCCAGGCCCGATTACCTAAAGATGGTGCTTGGCCTCATTATTGCACCTATGGTTGAATGGAATTGAATTGCCAGAGTCATGTTCTAGGACTTTTAGGAATGAAAGACCATGGTTATTAAGTGTATACTGGTTGTTATCTGTACTTTGACTAGAGGTGCCCAGATATTTGCATAAAACTGTATGTGCAAACTATACGGACAGTATTTAAAGCATATGCACTGATGTATTAATCTTATTTGTATTTATACATCCTACCATACTACCAACACCATTGCCGGTGCACTTATTAATGCAAACTATTGAGTGTGGTAGGATTGGGTTTGAGACATAGCCTTCATTTCTGAATGGAAGTAAATCCCCACAGTCATTATTGAAATTCTACAGGAGGCCATCTCAAAAGATTGGAGACTATTGGAGGAGCACAGTGTGACTATTTCTTAATACATATAGTTTTAGATATGATGTTGATGTGTCTGCTAACTTTTTTTTTTTTTTTTTTTTACCATTTCTTATATCTCCACATATTGATAAATACCTCCTCATATCTCTTGCTTTCACTCTGAGCTCAGTTTAATTTTATTTCATTTCAACAAAATTTTCCAGGATCCTGCACATGTAATCCCCTGAGTGGGAAGTGACAGGAAATATTTTGTATACTTAGATTTTAGAAGCAGCCCTCAGAAGCTAGAATCAATTCTCCTCTGACTGAGCATATGCAGAGAATCAAATATTGTGTTATTATGTGATATTAGTTGCTGGAAGCAGCTGGTTATATTACAGCCAGTCAGTGCAGATTCAGTGGGGGTTAATGGAAAGTGGAGTATGGGAGGATCCAGTTTAAACATTATGAGATGTGTACTGGGGATTGCTAGTTATATTGTGCTGCTGCTGTGCATAGCATGTTGGATAAATAACTGTGCAAGCCCTTGTTGTTGCTTTTCTAAACCACACTGGCATGTCCCTCAGGGAACACAGAGGGAATTCTAGATGAGATGTGCATTAGTAATTAATGTGCAAAATCAGGGAATGACAATGAGACAAAAGACTGTTTTTTTGTGGAGCAAGTTCTGACACAGTGTGATGATGAATGAGGCTCACGGCAAGAAGGATCATACAGTCAAACAGGACTAGATTGATGGGACAAAATTGAGACTGAGCAGCACTGAGGAAAGGGTGGCGAGGGTTTATACTGTGAGCTATTTTTACATGCACACAACATACACTAGTAATATGATCATTATTAAATTGCAGTAGTTGTCTGACATGGTATAGATATGTTTATAAAGATGATCCTATATCTTAAATTTGTTTTGAGGTTTTAAGGAATCCACGAAAGACCATGATTATTCAGTGCATATGTACTGTTTGTTCGACAAAACATGATTTGACCAGGGATTCCTAAACTTTTGCATAAGGCTACTGTATATACACTGATTACATGAATCATTACATTAAAACCACCTCCCTAATATGGTGGATGCTCCTGCAAAGATGTCCATAACAGCAGGGGAACTGTAATGGCTATGCTGTGTAACCCCAGAGCTGCAAGAAGCACCACTACAACAGACACACAATTATACTGTTATTAAAATTCATATTTTAATATTTTAACTCATCATTGTATACACAGGGCTGATTGTATATTATTGACAAAATTACATACTGGAGGAGAAAATGCTGGGCACCAATGAAAAGCTTGCACCTTTGTCCAAATCAAAGTGCAGGATTATTAGAAGGAGTCTGATGAGACTGATCAGGAAACCAATTAAGTATTTAAAGGGATAACTAGATAATATCTGTAGGAACTGAACAGGTGCATTAATGCTATCACATCATAGCAACATGCTTTAATTGTCTTCCAAACGTCCATATATTTATTACTCAGTTGTGGTGACTGGTTTGGCTGTCCAGATGAATATCAGAATTTAGGTTCTTCCCAAACAACACAGTCCAGCCCTATATTAGTACAAAGCAAAATGACAGTTGTGTATTTGCCTTGGCTGTACTGCACATACCACCCCTTGTAGGTGGTGCCCTTCAGTCAGGGTCTCTGCCCTTGAGGCTGTATTTCTGTCCTATTATTCAGTATGTCTCAGTTTAACGCAAATAAATTCTATCAACCTCCCAGTCTCCCCCATTCTTCCCAAATTGCTTCTCATCTTTACCGTGCTTCCTGTGTGCATATATTTGTGCACCCAAGTTCCAGTTCACAGCAGACCCACCAACACGCCTCTGAGCCACTAGTTAATGAGGACCTGTGATTCAAAGCACTATTACTCCCACAGTCTATCTTTATTATCAGTCTGTTACTGGCGTTATAGCGAGCCACCAGTGATATCGCTCACGTAGTAGATGTTCAGTGATTAAAGGCACTTCTCACAGTGCTCCTCCATGCTGTCCTTTATGAAGGAGTTCATTGGAAATGTCAAACACTTTGGGGCACTTCTGTAGTTATGAGTCAGTCTGAGCTGGATGAGTTATTGATTAGACCTTCTGTTATTCTCGTTGTACGTGTGCGTGTGTGTGCGTGTGCAGGAACTGCTGCTCTCTGGCATGCCGGAGATTGATGTCATGGACTGGAAGAGAAACACGGAGTACACCAGTGGCTATGACCTGGAGGAACCAGTCATCAAGGTTAAGAGCTAACTTCACATGAACAACCTAATTACTGACTATGGTCTGTGGTTCTTATTTATCAAAGTTGTGTAAAAACAAGTACATATTTGAGCATCCAAAAATGGAGGAACAAGACCACATTTGATTGATAGGACTGTTGTATGGCATCAAAATAAGCACTGATATGAGGGCAGTTGATGACTTGTTTACATATCTTGTACATCTTCCACACATTCTTATTTTATAGTGGTTTTGGGAAGTAGTGGAGGATCTCACGCAGGAGGAGAGGGTTCTTCTGTTACAGTTCGTTACTGGAAGGTAAGAGTTGAAATTTCAAGCATTATCTAGGGCTGTGTTAAATTGGTAATAACACATTTAAAGTGATATGTTAATGCCATTTTTTTTGAATGCCGTTAATCAAATTTTTATTTGACCTTGACAGCCTGTGTCCAAAATGGCAAATCAAAACAAATTACAGATATCACACCAGTATTTCACAAGAGTATTTGCTTAATAGCTGAACAGAATACCTCAAACAAATTAAATTAAATTATTTTAATTAATGGCATATTTTCCCAGTTCAAGTAGATGAAAAAAAATACGGAATCACTTGATACTGAGGAAAAAAGAAATGAAATCACCATAAATGCAAATTGGTCTCAGTTAAAAGGGAGTGCTTACAGACCTAATGAGCTGTTGGACTTTGCTAATTGAAAGAACACATGGTCCAAACAAGAGAGTTAACTGAAATAAAACGGAAAGGATTATACTAGGGTCCTTCAGAGAGGAAATCCGACATGTAGTGTAACTAAAGTTGCTTGTTCCCAGTCAGCTGTGCCTAAAATATAGTGCAAGTATAAACAAAATGGGAAGATTAATAAAGGAAAACGTACGGGCACAGTTTCAGGATGAAAAAGTCAAAGCAATATGCTGAAAATAGAAAACGCACCACAAAACAAAATGAAAAACTTTTTTTTTTTGGTGGCTGAATGAAAGAATTGATATATAGTGAATCCAAATGAAAACCAGCACTAATATGTAAGCAGAAGAACAGAGTGGACTGATAATGAAGTATGAATGATTTGATAAAGATGATATTCACCAATGCACATGAAATCTGCATTTGCAAAGGAGATGATGCTGAAATAGTTTGTTTTTTGCCCTTCTAATGAAACACTTAAAGGTGACTGCCTGAAGAAATCAATCAAATTTCCCCACTCATTTATGATACGGGGTTACATGTTAGATAAAGGACCAGGGAAAATGGCAATCATTACCTCAACAGTCAGTGCACAGTTTTATAATACAATTTTGGACTTTTTTTCTCATTTCATCGATAGAAATAGGTCTGGTGATGAAGTTTTTTTATTTTTTATTTTTTTTCCCCCCAAGGATGATAATGCGTCTTGCCACAGAGGACTCTGGGTCCTTCAGTTTCCTCCAACAGTCCAAAGACATAAATTAGGTTAATTTGATTATCCTAAATTGGCACAATCTATATGTGTATATGTATATGTATATGTATATATATATATATATATATATATAGATATATAATATAGATAATAGATATATGTATGTATGTATGTATGTATGTAGATATAGTATAGTATATATATATATATATATATATATATATATAATATATTATGTGGTATATAACGTATATATATATGTATATATACGTATATATATAATGTATGTATGTAGGTCATGTAGTAGGTATTATATAATATATATATATATATAGAATATATAATATATAGGTATGTATTGTATGATTGTATGTATATATTGATATATATATGTGTATATATATATGTGTATATATATATATATATATATATATATATATGTGTATATATATATATGTGTATATATATATATGTGTATATATATATATATATATATATATATATATATATGTGTATATATATATATGTGTATACACACACACACACACACACACACACAATTTGAACCATATATAATATATATGTATATATACATATATATATATATATATACATATATAATTATATATTATAATCTAAGTAGATCTGATCTAAGTAGCTCTTTTTTTTATTTGGTGTTGGTGTGCATAGGCATGTTTGTAAAAATAAAATAAAAAAGAAATGCCTATAGGCACTGTAGGTAAAATGTTAAATAGTTACCTGTAAAAGGCATGAATACCATCATTTCTTTTTATCTTTAAATTCCATTATACTATCTTTTTGCTTGTTAGGGTGTTATTTTCTTTCAGTAATTTGCTTGACATTCAGCAGTTGTATTAAAGTCATGAAAATGTTGAGTATGAGACAAAATATTGAAGATAGAGAAAACACACTGCCTGCTTGGGGCAAAGCAGGGTAATGTGTTGCTTATGCAGTTTTATGCAAAAGTTTTGATACCCCTTGCCAAATGATATGTTTTGTATAATTCTGTTGCACGGGGGGGCTGTGGCACCACAACTGTTAAGGTACTGAACTATGAACCAGAGCGTCAAGAGTTCAAGTCCCAGCACTGCCAAACTGACACTGTTGAGGCTTGTGAACCCTGAACCCACAATTACTCGAACTGTACCTAGTGACAGTTGTGAGTCGCATCTGGAAAGGTGTCCTAATGTTTGCGCATGCCTAATTAATTTCCCAGTATGTATGAAAATGCACACCTTAAAATATCTCACAGTTCATGTGTTTTTCATTGGAAAATCATAACACAGCATTTGAACAGGGGTAGCCAAACCTTTGGAAAAGACTGTACTCTGTTAAAATAAAAATAATTGTCTTTGAAATAAGCATCATGTTAATATCGCTGCACATCATCATGCTCTATTCCCAGCTCTCGTGTTCCACATGGTGGTTTTGCTTTTCTTATGGGAGGAAGTGGCCTGCAGAAATTTACCATTGCTGCTGTACCATATACATCCAACTTATTGCCTACCTCGAGTACCTGGTGAGAAATATTAAATACACCACTAACTCTTTGTAGAGCATTCATAGCCAGATATGGAAGTAGTTCATTCAAATCCGTACATTCAATCAAGCATACAACTGCAATATACAAACACTTGTAGTATAGACATAATATCAGAAATGACCCCGCACACCAAAGTCACTCCCAATTCTCCACTCTTCCTTCAGGTAGGCTCAGTCATGCGAACTCAGACCAAGAGACTAAGAAATAGTTTCTTCCCCAGAGCAGTGATGAACTGATGAGACAGACTGATGAACTCATAACCTTCCAAACACCCCCCCCCCTTCCCCTCCTACACAGGGAACCTAGACTACTGCTACAAGTGCAAATATTCTGCACTTTGTATTTGAACTTGTATTTTCAGGTTGTAAGCTACTGTAAGGGATTGCTGCAAAATTATGGTTCGTTATATTTCATGTGCAGTGGCAATAAAGTGTCTGCCTGTCTGTCTATCCATCTATATAGAAGTCTGTGGCATTCAGTGTGACTCCTGAATGTGTTGTCTTTGATTGTAAAACTTACTACTGAGTTCCAGACTACCTCAGTCAGAAATGTGTGTTGGGTGCTTCATGAATCAGCTTCCTTGACTAAATACCCACATGCGCCTGAATTTTTTGTTCTGCAGCAATTAGCAGACGACCTTATTCAGAGAGACGAACATTTGACACATACAGTTGAAGGACCTTGCTCAAGGGCCCAACAATGACAGCTTGGCAAAGTCTGGATTTGATCTTCAGTCTTTTGATTAGTACAATCTTCTGATTAGCAGTCCATAGCCTTCAGCCCTGAGCCACAACATGGAATACAAATGAAGGTGTGGAAATCTTGACTGGCCTGCATAGATCCCTCACTTCAACCCAGCCCCAACGTCTGGTAAAAACACTGTAGTGGCCTAGCAGTTAAGGTCCTGGACTCAAACCCTAGATGGGTTTTGAACCTCTGGTATAAAGTCCCACCTCTGCCAAGCTGCCACTGTTGGGTCCTTGAGTGAGGCTTAACCCACAGTTGCTTGGATTGTAACTCACTCTGGATAAAGGCACCTGCTAAATGTCATAAATGTAATTGTAAATGAACATCAAGCGCAAGCCAGAACATATTACTACATCAGTAGCTGACCTCTTTACCGCTCTTATGGTGGACTGAAGGTCAGTCCCTTAGTCATGTTCCAAAATGTACTGGAGTCCACCTCCAAAAACTGGAGACTGTTTTAATGCCCATGATTACGAAGGTGTTTAGGCATCAGCATAAGCATAATTGTGAACAAACAGTAAATAATAGAGAATGTAGATGCACTAGAGGGCAGTGTGGCTCTTTGTAGTTTGTAGTGTTGCCATGTGGACGGCATTGATAGCAGAAGCTCCATAGCATGACAAAGAGTGTGAGGGACGTAACCATATGGACTAGCAGAAAAAGACACAAGGATGTGAAACAAAAAGACATGACACCCAGAGCTTAAAGGGCATCTCGTTGGTGACACTCCGAGTCAAACACATGCAGTCATGTACGGGACACTGCTGTTCAGGCTATAAATGAATCACAGACCTGTCTGTATGCATTTGTTTCCCACAGTATCAACATGCTGAAACTCCCAGAATATCCCAGCAAGGACATCCTGCGTGACCGACTGCTGGTCGCACTGCATTGTGGGAGCTACGGTTACACCATGGCGTGACGCTGACTCAGCTGCGCAGGGATGCCTGCTGTTTAGACAAACGCACTCGTGAGGGTTTGTATGCTTCACTTCAGGGATTTCCACCGCACTCTTCTGGTTCTTGAATGCCTTGCTTTGATTTCATGGCATTTTTTTGGATACTGAAAAGGGAAACACAAGTGTAGTACGACAGTGCTTGAGTGTACAACTTTGCCAATAACTCCAGGATGCAGTGCCAGTGTCGTGTCAGACGTTTACTATTTATTGTGTTTACCGGGGAATGTGTATATTAGTAGCCATTGTGTGTGGTCTTGTATTAAGCTAGGATTATACTTGTTGTGTATCCTGTGTCTGTTGCTTGGTAAGAGTTCAGAAATGAAGACAGTGTTGACAGCAGCCCTGTGAGTGCATGTATGTGTGTAGTAGTTGGTTCCTGTGAGTTGGGGTTGAGTCTCTAGTGTCTGAGTAAAGTCGAGTGTCTGTGGTACCCAAGCCAAATCCCGAGACACTAGCCTGCAAGTTCTGTCATATGAGTTGAGTCTCTGGTGTGCATGTCTGTGTTGAGTGTCAAGTTTTGTAACATCCAAGTACAAGTCGAGTCTCAAGTCCCTGGTGTGCAAGTCTGAGTGAAGTTTTTTCTGAGGAGTTTGTAGCGCCAGAGTCAAGTTTAGAGTCTCTGGCCTCTGAGTCAGGTTTCTAGCGTTCAGGTCCGAGTTGAGACTCAAGTCTTGGGTGTGCATGTCTGTGTTGAGTCTAGAGTTTGTAGCATCTGAGTCCAAGCCGAGTCTGAAGTCTCTGATGTCCGAGCCAAATCTCTGGTGTGGACGCCTGAGTTGAGTCTTGAGTTTCTAGCATCTGAATAGAGCCTCCGAGCTGAGTCTCTGGTTTGTAAGGTTGAGTCGAGTCTGCAGGACTGTGGTAGCCTAGCGGTTAAGGTACTGGTCTTTGGACCAGAAGGTCCAGGGTTCAAATCCTGCCTTTGCCAAACTGTATGCTTGAGCAAGACCCATGATTTAACCCATGATTGCTTGAATTGTATCAGTTGTAAGTCTGCTAAATGCTGTAAATGTAGAAATGTTTGTGTCTTTTGTGTGCGAGTCAAAACCATGTCTCGAGTTTCTGGCATTGGAGTCAAGTCTCGTGTCACTTCTTTGCGGGAGCACGAGTCGTGTCTCAAGTCTCTGGCATGCGAGCTGAAATCAAGTCTCGAGTCTCTGGTGAGTTTTGGGTGTGCGAGTTAGAGCCTTAAGAGACTGAGATGAGTCTTGAGTCTTTGGTGTACAAGTCGGATTTGAGTCTCGAGTCTTTGGTGTACAAGTCCAGTCTCAAGTTTCTGGCAGTGCAAGAGTTTCAAGTGTGCGTGCCTATGTTGAGTCCTGAGTTTGTAGCATCTGAGTACAAGTCAAGTCTCAGGTGTGAAAGTCTTGAGTTTTTAGTGTTGAGTGAGTTGAGTCTAGAGTCTCAGGCCTCTGAGTCGAGTCTCTGCTGAGCAAGTCTGAGTCATGTCTTGTGTCTCTGGTGCCAGATTTAAATCTTGAATCTTTGGCATCCGAGTTGAGTCTCTGGTTTGCAAGTCTGAGTTGAGTCTCGAGTCACTGGTGTAAGAGTCTTGGGTATGAAAGTTAGAGCAGAGTCCCGAGTCTCTACTATATGTGTCGAGTCTTGAGTTTCTGATGTGTGAACCCAAAGTTGAGTCTCAAGTCTCTGGTGTGAGAATCTCGGGTGTGCAAGTCAGAGATGAGTCTCAAGTTTGCAAGTCATAGCCACGTTTCAAGTTTCTAATGTCTAAGTCTTGACCCTCTGTTGTGCAAGTCTGAGTCGAGTCTTGAGTATTGTATTGTTTGAGCTTGAGTCGAGTGTCGAGTCTGTGATGTGCAATCGAGTTTGGAGCGTCTAGCATGCGAATCGGAGTCTCTAGTGTGCTGTTTTATGAACACTGTTGAGCAGAAATGTTCAAGTCATTTCTTGCAATTTCGAGTTGAGCCTCGAGTCTCATGCGTCCTAGTCTGAAGTTGGTAAACTGGGAACTCAAGACTCCCCATCTCTGGTGTATAGACTTGCATTTGTGCAGCCTTGGCCAAAATACATTTTGTTAATGAATTAAAAGATGTACACAACCTCTGCAGTAAATTGTAATTTTAGAAGTTTGATAGATTTCTGTCATCAATAAGTATGAATTAATTTTATAATTATCTTTTATAATTATAGCAGGTAGTACTGGTGCCTACAGTTTCAGCAACCTGGATATGGTCTCTAGCTCTGGTTATTGTCTTTGTAGAGTTTATCATGTTTTCCCAGTGTCCATTTGGATTTTTCTGGGTACACCTTGTCTCTTAAATCCCAAAACATGCCAAGGTGGTTTGCATACTGTAGATTAGCTGAGGTATCAGTGAGTACCCTGTCCAGATGCATTCACACATTGCTCCCTGAGATTGCCTCTGGATTCAATTTACATTTATATTTAGTCATTTAGCTGATACCCTTATCCAGAGTGACTTACAACTGGTACAGTCTTACAGTCAAAGTAATTGTGGGTTAAGGATCTTGCTCAAGGTCCCAACTGGTGGGATTTGAATCATGGACCTTCTGGTCCAACATCCAGTAGACTCCAAACCAAGGAAAAGTGATTATTGAATGGATAAGAAAGCTAAAACGTTTTAGAAATTCCTCTGAATGGACACAGGATACATCTTATAGACAATGCAATTATAATCCTGTCTTTACTGATGTACGGAAATACTGTATATGGCTGAAAAGACTGGCAGCATTGCAGTGCTTTTTTAAATGCACACAGTACATGTCACTCTTTGTTTGTAATGCCCATATGTTTCTCCATTGTTCTTACTGTAGTACTTCAATGTGTAGTTTTCTGTGAAACTCTGAACTGTCAATCAACGGTGCCAAAAAATAACTTGCAAATGCAATTTTTCTGGAAAAAAAAACAAAACAACCTACCTAGCAATGTGCATTTTGAAAAGGAAATCATGCCATTTTATTTAATGAATGTAGTAATTATGTCTAGAGAATGGATGGATTAAGTGGATGCTGTCATCTAAAAATGTGAATGTACAGTTTCTCTTTAGATGTGGGTGTATACTTTACTTTGCTTTTTTGTTTTTGTTTTGCTTGTTGTACACACAATCAAGAAGGGCCTTTTTGGAACGTGACTGCAAACATTGAAGTATGTATTTTACAGTATTCTGAGTTTTATTTGAAGAACGTATATATAACGTACATATAAGGCTGTTTATAAAGTTCATCTACAGTAAATAGCTCTTGCGTGCAAAGTCAGACAGCGCTGGTAGCTGGTGTCCTTAAGCATGTTATATACTGCAGGAGTCTATCATCACAAAGCTGCAATATTGCTAATAGTTGCTCTTTTATCTTTGACTCTGCCGGAGGTCAGAATCATGATATGGAGTGTTGGAGCTGCATCTCTTCCTAGAATAGTGTGAATTAAACAAGTACAGTAAATGTACAATGTAAGAGCATAAAAGTGGCTTGATAACTTCACAAGTAGAGAAAAAGATAAGGGAAAGTAATCTTTTAGCTGTGCATAGTCAGTACTTTTCCAAATACGTTTGCTCAAGAATTATTGTCACTGTAGGTAAAGCTGGGCAAATCTATTACGAAATAAATCTGTGGTTAATTAGCTTAATTCCACACTGAATAGTAGACAAAGCCAACATTTAATTGAAGTTAAATAAAGTAATAATTTAAACAGCACTCGGGTGGTGCAGCGCTAGCCCACCACCACACTAACCCAGTTTCCAGACTCAGTGGGGCCTTTAGGCCTCTTTGAGATGTAGGGATCATCGACGTTGGAATCATGACCTTTGTCCTACCCTAAAATGGATTCCCTTTTCTGGAACCTCCAGCAATGTGACCAGGACCCAAGTGGGGAGGGGGTGTATAAAGCTGACATTAAAACTCAGTTCCAGGAGAGTATGACAAACTCTTACCTTTTGTGGTAAAAAAAAGAAAAACTCCTTTCAAGTATTTTGTTGGCCCAGTGCTAGGATTATATACATAGATATATTAGCTTGGGAATCAAACCCAGATCCCCAGCAACCTCTTACCACTGAGCCATGTTGGTGAAAGACTAAGGACATCAATAACCTCATGAAGCTGGAAGTTTAGATTATTAAAGAAGATTAGTGTAATTAACCTGAATACGTTTTCGTACGTTTACCCATCTTTACCTAAAGTGTCAATATTTCATAAGTTGACTACATATATATTATTTTACGTATTCATTCAATATAAACAACTGCTTAAATCTTTATTCTTCAGCTCAAGTTTATACACTCATTTCTTCACATAAGTAAATATGTATAATAATAATAATTTTTTACGTTGTTTTTTTTCCTGAGGTCATACTACATAACTTGTCAACTTATGGTATAAATGTTACGCTATGGAACTTTTGTTATGTTAGTGGAAAGTCTGCTGACTTTGTCACTATACCACAATGGCCATGTTGTTAAACATACATTATTGTGCCTGCTCAAAATAAAAGTCTTTTGTTCTCTGTTGTGCTGCATGGTACTTGAGGAAGTCATATTTTTTCTAGGTAAATGCTTTTCAATAGTGGGAATACATTAAACCATTTTTAAGCTTTTAAACCATAATATACTGTATTAAGGTTTCTATATTACTAAATTATCTGTTTATCTGAGTTTTTTATGTCCATATATGGTTTGTTGGTTGAAAAACCTTACACTTTTGTAATCTGGCATGTACTGAAATGTATTTGTATGGATTTTAAGGAAATGTTGGATTATAGAGTAATAAATATTCATCATTTGTTTATCACCTATATAAAGAAATCATGCACTTGGTTATGAAAAATGCAGTCCTGCCTGTGTGGTGTTTGCATGTTCTCCCCAGGTCTGTGTGGGTTCCCACAGGTACCCTGGACGTCTTACAGTCCGAAGACATACGTTAGGTTAATTGGTCAATGAATGATTGAATAATTACATGTACGAATTACTTATTAAATCATACATCAGATGAGGAAAGCCATATGTATTTTATATTAGGTCTTATACGTTGCTGCACTATCATGTGCTACTCTCTGTTTGCTACGTTGGTGATATTACCTGCTCACTATGGCAACGCTGTTGAAATGAAAGTATGCTCTCCATGGCAACACAGTATCCAAAAGCCACTCAGAATGACGCTGGCCCTGAGCTGTGGAGGTGGGGGCAGGTGAGCTCAGCATATGTCATAACTACAGCTGAGAAGTGGATGGGGGGGATAGGTATGAAAAGAGTCAGTGTGTGTGCAGTCGAGGGGGCGTGTTTGTACCTCAGTGCAGATAGGGAGCAGATCTGAATCTCACTGCGTGTGGCATTGTGGTTGTTCAGGAACTTGGCTCGGCCCCAACCCACACGAGTTTAACTCCGATATCCAATTCCATTTCTATCTGTTCCAGTTCACCTGAAGTTCCATTTCATGAAATGTGTAGTTGGGGGGCTGTTTTTCAATACCAGCAGTCAGTGTTCATCTCCATTTGAAATTCTGCTGTGGTTAGATGTACCCTTGCTCTTTCTTGCTACGTTTTATCATCATCAAACATATAAAAGATCATGCATGTAGTAATAGGGCTGGCCATCTTTTCTGCTACAACAGCCTGTACTGTTCTGAGTAGAAGCCCTGGCTCACCATTGGTATCCTATTCAATTCAGTGGTGTGTCATGGCATTAAAGTTATGGCTTTATGAAATCCAGCCATTTTTCCCATCAAAGTTTCATTTCTTAATGGATTTGAAGGATGGCATTGGTTTAGATGTGTATACTTGCTAGGGAGATGGGAACTTGGAAAAGAGTCATATTGAGAGTTACTGAGATGTTCAGTACAACCCACTCTTTATCTATGGAGAGTTCATGTTCGTATGCTTTATATTTTGAATCGGTTTATGAGTGTTGTAGATACTACTGACAACACTATTTAGAAGGGGTGTCCACAATATTTGGCATATTGTGTAGTTTCCACCTATTCCACCCCTTGGTATAACTGAATCCTCTGAATGAATCCTTTTCACAGATTTATGCAGAACACCTTTAAACACTACATGCACTATATCCTGGTAATCCTGGTAAATAAATAAATAAATAACACGGATGTGTAGAGTGTAGTTCTGCAGGTTTGTGGTTACATAATTTATATGCTACAATATTATTTTAATAGGCTTGATTAAAAAAGGCATCCCAAGAGTATAAGCCTGTGTCTGACTAAGAGTGTCCAGCTTAATAGTTTTTTGGCCATTCAAAGAACAGGAATACATTTTGACAGTGATTAAAATTTTCAGTATTTGTATTTTATTATATAATATTATACTGAATATTTCAGTATTTTGTAATTATTATGATTAGCTCCTAATGTCTAACTAATATAGGATAAATCTGTAGCTTTTTTCTAGGCTTTGAAACTCCAAGCCACACAGTTCAGCTGTTGTTAAATAATGACTGTCATTGGCATTTTTATGAATAATAAATTGTGTGCATCGTGAAATGTGTGGCCACTGGACTTCTTGGTTCTTGAAGACGTTTCATCTCTCAACTGAACAGCTGCTTCGGTTCTAGAAGCAGCCTTTTGGATGAGAGGTCAAACGTCTACAACTCAGCACTAATGACAGAGAACCTACACAGACATGTGTAAGGCAACATCTATTCCAGGGATGCCCATGCGTATTTCAACAATATAATGCAAAACTACATTCTCCATGCACGACTCCAAGGCATGGTTGTGTATGAAGAGGGTGCAGATGCTGGACTGTCCTGACCTGTCCTGACCTGTGCCCAATAGAGAGTGTGTGGGGAATTTTAAAATAAGACAACGGAAACCTTGTACTGCTGCACATCTTAATACATGTTTGCAGGAAGAATGGGACAGAATAACTCCTAAAACATTTGATCATTTTCTTCAGTCCATAAATGTCTTTTAGATGTTGTGAAAAACAATTGTAGCAAAGTGTCAAACGCTTTACTGTTCAACCTTTTTTTAAAATATGTTGCAGGAATAAAGACTGAAATATTGTGAAATAAGAAACAACACAATTCATGATGTGATACATCAAATGTGCTGGTGTATTGCTTACAATGTAATATAGACCAACTATACATATCTTATGTACTTTGTTCACAAAAGTAATTTTAAAACACATTTAGCCACTGGAGGCCATTACAGTGATTATTCCATTCCATTATTTTGAGACAGTCTCAAGGTGTGCACATGCTGGCTGTTTAACGACTTCAAGTGTGATTCAGATTTTGGAAGTGGAACTAGCAGTTTTATAATTCAGCTTTAATTCACTATTTAAATTTCCAACGAGTCAATGGTTTACATACATCTCTTTACCCAGTCAGGTAGATATCAGAAAGAGATTTAATGACTTCTATAAGCTTCTGATTATCCAATTATTTTAATGAATTAGGGCTAATTTGGTTAATCGAAGGTGTACCTGTCGCTTTATTTAAGGGCCTACCCATTTTCTTCCCTTGATAATATGGCAGAAAACCCAAGCAAAAACCCAAGAAAAATAAATTGAGGACCAATAGTCTGGCTTCAAACAATTTTCAAACAACTGTAAGTTCTATGAGCATCTTTGCAAACTATTGTATGCGAATATGAAAATCTTCCTGACAACGAGCACACTGTATCTTATAGGAATGGGCACAAATTAACTCCCAGACCTGAATGAAGTTCACATAAACCCAAAGACACCTAGGTCTACAATCTGCTTTTGTAAAACCGCTTTGCTACAATTTATTGGAAAAAGTGTTATATATAAACACTTTATTCTTTAAAATTCAGGTATGAGGCCATTCAAAGTTAAACCATGTTTACAAAAGATGCAACATGTCAGAATTATAGTTCTAACTGGTTAACATACAGAAATATACTTTCATTCTGTGACAAAGGAGGTCAAAGTAAGAAATGTAGTCATATGTAGTATTACCCTTGACAAAACTTATGGAATTATCACACTCAGATGATGTTGACCTAGCTTTTTTTTAACTTAATTTCATCTAAATAAATCACAGATAAGGCACCAAACAGCTTTGTTTAGTAGCTGAACACTGGCGTCATGAAGCATACCAACAATACAAATTCAATTTCATGAAAGTATTTTGTTTAATTTTATATTTTTTCCAGATCAAGTCAAGGAAAGTCACCTTGTAATTTGCATTTCTATAACAAATACTGGCACAAGTTTAAAAAAAAATCTGCAGTTGAAAAGGCACTGCTTACAGACCTTAATAAGCTGTTGGACTTGGCAAATTCAAAGAAACCATGGCCCCAACAAGATAGCTGTCAGTTGAAACATTGGAAAGAATTATAGAACTCCTTGAAGTTGGAAATCCAATACGGTGTGTGGCAAAATGTTAGTTGTTCCCAGTCAGTGTCTAAAATTTGGTGCAATTAAATGAGAAAGTTATAAAAGCAAACATATGGGTACACCAAGTAAGACTCCGTGATCACCATAAAACATAAAGCAACAAAACAAATGGGTGGAAACAAGAGTCAATATTTGTGCCAGAACTGTAAGAATGTGCTGAATAAAATGGGATTTACATATAGAAATGCCAAACAAAAACCAGACTAATATGTAAACATAAGAAAACAAGGTTACAGTGGGATGAAGAGAAGCAATCATGGACTGTGGAATGTTATATGAAAGTGATATTTGGCTGTCTTGAATCTGCATCGGCCAAGGAGATGATGTTGGAACTTTTCTCTGGTGCTGTTTTAATGAAACACATAAAGATGACTGCCTGAAGAAAACAATCAAAATTCCCCACTCATTTATGATATTCATGTCAGGTAAAGTACCAGCAGAAATGGCAATCATTATCTCAGCAGTCAATGCTCATTATCAGTAGAAAATAGGCTTGGTGATGATGAAGTCATTATTCAGGATGATAATATGCACCTTACCACAGAGAAAAGTTAAACCTTTTATTCGGGAAAGGCATATTAACTCAATGACATGGACAGCAAACAGTCCAGATCTAATCTCACTTTATGGTAGGGGGGAAACTGCTCCATGACAAGGCTGCAGTCCTGCAAAGCTGGTTTTGAAACCAGGATGATGTAAAATATAGTTTTCATTAGTGAAGTAAATGCATGAAAGTATTCAGGCCATCATAAAAGCCAAAGGAGATACAGCAAAGTAATAACTGTCACTTTCCATATTTTTTCCTCTACTTTATCTGGAAAAAATATGCTATTAATTAAAAGTATTTAATGTAATTTGTTTGAGGTATGCATCACACAGAATGTCCAGCTATTAAACAAAACAGTTGGAGTAATATCTGTGACTTGTTGTGGTAATCATCCTTTAAGTATGGTCATTCCATAATCACCAGGGGTAGTACAGTATCGACAAATTATTCATTTCCAAAGCTGCATGCAGTTCCACTCACAGCACAAGGCAGTAAAAGAAAAAAAAGCTATACAGTTACAGGCATTCTTTGAAAAGTAAATGATACAGCAATGTGAAAGGACACTATATTAACCCAGTGATAACAATATAAAGCATAATGACCCAGTAAGTCATTTTTATGTATATAAATAGTATTTAATGATATTATGGTGAGCTGTCACTATCATACCTCTTCTCTAGTCTAATTATTGCTGCAAACAACACCATTTTCACTAGGAGAATAAATTGCTATTAAACCTCACCTTGTTCCTGGAGTCTGTTTGATCAAATTGTGGTTGAAAGTCATAAGGGCCTGTTCAGATACTTAGAGTTTAGTAAGCATTTTAGCTTGGCCAAAATTAAATGATGACATGATTAATGAGAAATGAAACATAGTAGCCCTTAGAATTAGAATTAGAATGATCAATGTGTTCATATACCATATATATTAAGTTACTTAATAAACCTACATACTGTAAGTATGTTGACTAGGAAGTAGACTAGTAAACATCACTTTCAAAACCATAGCATTCGAAATTGTTACCTATACACTATTTCCTCTATTAAAAAAATATGGAAGACTATTTCT
The DNA here is from genome assembly GCA_025084515.1 of Ancistrus triradiatus. NCBI lineage: Eukaryota > Metazoa > Chordata > Actinopteri > Siluriformes > Loricariidae > Ancistrus > Ancistrus triradiatus. The sequence goes on along the minus strand of JAJAGP010000905.1, from coordinate 125,307 downwards.
ACGATGGACTGGCGCCCTGTCTATGGTTGCGCCCTGTGCTGCCTGCTAGGCACCGGCTCTCCCACAACCCTGATCAGGATTAAACGGATAAGAAAGTGAATGAAAGAACGAATGGAAGACTACTTCGTGCATTATTATACCGGACTATTATAGTGAATTCTTGAGGATAGTAAAAGATTTCACACAAATCAGCTCTTTAGGAATAGAAAAGTTAACATGTGACTTTGTCAAACCAAACACAGAGCTGCGTTATGGGAATTCCCATAATGAGGGTTGTTTGTATGCTACTTATTGTGGTGCATTGAGAGATTGCTAGAGTGCACTGGATAATCTGCACTACAGTTTCAGACACCACTTCAAAATGACAGAACGCCAAAATAGTACACTACATCGAGAATAGGTCTTTAAAGCTAGCCTCCACTCGTCTGGGAATGTTTTTAATCATGATTATGAGGATTGCCTCCATTCAACTACAAGAATATTACTGAGATTGGACACTGATGTGCACTGAAGTGGGTGTTCCAATTTCATTCCAAAAGTGATGGATAGGGTTGAGGTCAGGGCCTTGTGCATCCATTTAAGTTCTTGAACACCAAACTTGCCAAACTACTGCTTTATGGACATTGTTGTGCATCTCAAATGTTTGCCATAATGTAAAAGTGTGCAAGTATTTAAAATGTCATTGTATGGTGCAATATTATGGTTTGCCTTTACTGAAAAAACTCTGACCATTACTCCTCCTTCACCAAACTTCAAAGTTGGCACTGCATATCCAGATAAGTATTACTCTCCTGTAGGGGTGTGTGATATGTATTGTCCACAATAATACACACCTTGAGTTCATGTATTCGCTGCATCATGTAGCCAGGCAGGACAGACTACTGAGCATGTGCACTGAGTGCATGCGGCATGTTAGCACCACAAACCAAACTGTGACTGAAAAAATATCTAAAACTACCTAAAAATGACTGAAGTTAAAAATAAGCGAGCAAGCTACGGCAGAAGACAACAAGTCGTTGGAGGTTGCTCAAAAGATGGCAATCTGCAAACGATGTCGGAAATCGGGTGCCGTTAAGGACATGCAACAACAAACATTGCACCAACTGCAAACTACCGTACTGAATATGAAGATTGTGACAATCTTTTGGAGTTAGCTGTCCGCAACAGGCTTAAAGCAGGCAAGGTACCAGCACAAAAACACACTCAGCAAACCACAGTGGAATTATACTGCAAAAAGATGGCAAAACATATGAAATGCTGTCAGCAATTACATCGTGACAGACACCGTGCCAGTTCAGGTGGTTGAAAGAGATAGGTTCAAACAACTTTTGATCTGAAATATACACTGCCAAAATAAGGTCTAAATGATCATTAACAGTAAAATTCTAGAAAATATCTAGATCATTATTTTTCAATATTACACACCCATACTCTCCTGGCATATTACAAAAAAAATGTTCCTCTTCTCTATAATTGTTTGTGCCTATCCTACATTAAATCCTAACATGATTTCAGGTAGAGTGAACAGACGACCTGGGTACTGGCACTGGAATGGATGACCTCTGGGAAGGCCCCACTGGAATGGGCGGCCCCTGGGAAGACTCCACTGGAACGGGCGGCCTCTGGAAAGGCCTCACTGGGACGGGTCCACATTTTGAGCTCAGGTCCAGAGCTTACTTGGTCAGGCAGAGAGTTAGTTGGCTCTAATCTCTCTTGGTTACAGAGTGCACAGACACGTGGCACTCAGAAACGGGACCAAAACTAGGACGCGCAGCATGTTCAGGTATAGAGCTATACGACGCCAATAGTGCATCTAAAGAGCTAAGCGGCACTAACGGTTCCGAGACGGAACAAACAGGCTCAGGTTCGGAGCTCAGTGATGCTAAATACTGGATTCCTGGGCTAACGGGTGCAAGCGGTTCAAAAACGGAGACATCTTGGTCAGGTACAGAGTTAAGGAGTGCAATCGGCTTGGAACTAGAGCTAACCAGCACGGTGCGCTTGAAAACGGAGCAAGGTGGCACTGGTGGTTTGGAGATGGAACCAGCAGATAGCGAGCAGATAGCGAGCTACTGGGAGTTGAAGGCCAGGTTCCCGAGCAAACGAGTGCGAGGAGCCTCTAAATTGGGCTAACATGCGCTACTCACTCAGGCATGGAGTTGATGGGTACGTCACACTCGGAAACGGGGCTAACATGATCAAGCACAAAGCTAAAAAGCGTGGCGCGCTTGGGTAAGGAGCAATACGACGCAAACGGTGCGTCTATGGAGCTAAGGGGCGGACGTGCACAGGAACGGAATTAACGAACTCACATACAGAGCTAATATGTTCCGATATGAAACCAAAGGGTGTGGCACGCTCAGATACGGAACTACACGACGCCAACGGTGTACTTACGAAACCAGTGAATAGAGATTCAGAGCTAACATGCTTGGTTAAAACTAAGGGGTGCAGCGTGCTTGGACAGGGAATGGGGCAGTGCTAACAATTCCAACGAACAGCATCAACATGCTCGGACTCGAAACCAAAGGGTGCAGCGGCCTCAGATGCGGAGCCAGCGTGATCAGCTACAGAGCTATTGGACACTATCGGCTCAGATACTGAGCTGCCGTGTTCAAATACGAAGCAAGGGTTATTTTTAATGTGCAAAAAGAGCAACACAGTAGTGTAGTGGTTAGCGCTGTCTTCTCGCACCCCCCCCCCACCACCACCACCACACACACACACACACACACACACACACACATACACACATTCCAAAAACATGTTATGTCAGTTGGCATCTCTAAAGTGAACAGGAGTAACTGGGTTTGGAATCTGAGTGAGAGTGAGTGAATGTTCAAAAATTACCTGTTAGGTGGCAGAACAGCAATTCTCTAGCCCACCATCAAAGTGACCTGCTTCCAAACCCTGCTATTGTTTTTGGCCAGCTTTCTGGTAGCACATAGGCACAATTGGCTGTTTATGAAGGAGGACAGGCTAGATGTGGAGTCATACACCAGGACAGCAACAGGGGCCCGGTTATGAGCTATAGCCTTGTTTATGGTACATGCTCCCCTGCACCCTGTAAATTCCAGGAAAGGTTTTGGATCCCCCACCCTCAACTCATGACAACATTGACCAGGATAAGCAGGTTAAAACATGATGTTCCCCCTACATTTGTATTTTGAGTTACTGTAATTCTATCACTGAGTTTGCATTTTCCACTACAGAATAAAACCACTTACAGGTCACTGGAACAGCTCCAGCAGGGCAAAAATGTGATGAAACTCTGCATTATTGAATGACCTTAATCTTTGTTTCAGGGTTGAGTGGCTGTGACATTACCTAAAAACAAATGTGTGACTTACTGGGCAAAATAATTATATAAAACTGATTTTGGCTGGACTGATGCAGCGCTTTCCATTGGTCACACAGTCAGTGTGTATCCCATTTGTACTCTATACTGCTCTTTATGGTTATCTGGAATGTATCTGGAAGATGGGCTGTCATAGCCTAGCTGTTAATGTACTTGACTATGGCCCATAAGGACCAGTGTTCAAATCCCACCTCTGCCAAGCTACCACTGTTGAGTCCTTGAGAAAGGATCTTAACCCACAATTGCTTGGATTATAAGAATGTATCAGTTGTAAGTTGCTTTGGATAAGGGCATCTGCTCAGTAATGTAAATGTATTTGAGATGAGTGAAATGTGAATGAAGATTTATTGTACCTGGTGAGGACTAGTACAAGAGCTAAGTAACTTTTAGAAACAAGTTTCAATAAAAGAAATTGCTTCCTCTTAACACAGTTTTCGCTGCATTAATGGGAATTATTAGGTGTGAAATATGCGAGGGGCTGCAGATGTGGAAGCTCCTCTCACCTTCTCTAACTGCAATGTCCTGAGGAGGCAGACTGCAGCACTCACAGATGCTTAGCATGATTGGACGGTAGCCTTAACATGCTCTGGCATCCTCATTACAGGAGCTGCTCTCTCTCGTTAATTCACACAGCTACTGCTGCTTGCGGGCCGCCTGAATGCTATGGGCCAGGCGGAGGTAGCTGGGGAAAGAGCCATGCCAGATTGTATCGTTTGCAGTGCCATTGAATATGCACCGGCCGTCCTCTTGTATGAATTGCTTTTGACATGCTTTGTGAATGTTTGCCCAGACCATCTTCTGCTGCCATCCAGGAATTCACAGTGTCATGCTGTTATTTAAACAAGGGTAACACACGCACACAGTCTTGGTATTTGTATGTGTATGGGGACTTTACACTGACATAATGATTACTGTAGCTTATTAATTCATATTAACATCCAACCCTAAACTTCATCATTCAGCAAAACTTTTGGCCCTTTTAATTTTTTAAATGAGCAATTAAAGTTGTTAAATGTCCCCACAAGACAAAATATCAAATGTTCTTATCCTATCCTGGTCCCCACGAGTACGAGAAATACCTTCTCTCTCTCTCTCTCTCTCTCTCTCTCTCTCTCTCTCTCTCTCTCTCTCTCTCTCTCCCACACACACAAAGAAACAATTACAGTTTGTTTTTCTGTCATTGTTGGGACTTTCCATTGAAATATTGTTATGTTAGCTAATTATTGGTCATTTTAATTTTTTTTAAAGAAAGTTTTTGTAAAGAAAAAAATAGAAGAAGAAAGCAAAATGTCAGATATTTCTGTCCTTGTAGGGACATTTGGTTCTCACAATGATATTTATACTGATACAACCCCTCCCCCCATACACATGCACATTTTTTTCTTGCCGATTTTCACACATTTGACGGGGAACAAAAGCAATAACAAATGACGTTCACACATAGAATGTAAAGGTTTCTTTTGAACAGTGTATCATGCTTTCATCTGACAGTATTAATGAATTTGTAGACTGAGAAAATGTGAGCTCGCCTTTATAGCAGGACTTAGTATGAAAATTTTGTCTTAGTATGAGTCATACATAATTGAAAAAAGAAAACATTACCTATTAGATAATACATGTAAAGACTACATACGAGTAAGGCCCATATCACATATTTAAGCTATACAAAATAATGGAGATAAATATATCTAAGGTGCATTATGTAGAACTTGACCTAATGGATGTCTACAAAATCATTGGAAATCTATCACTTTTGACACCACCTTCCATTGATGGGCAGGAATTTCTGCTGGATTTTTGTGATGGACCCCTTAGCACCTTGGACCCTCTTAGCCCTTTGGTCACAGTGCACACAATATTTAATTGACTCAGTTTAAAACCACTGGGCTTTTTTATAACTCAGCCGATCAAGCTATAACAAATTCATTAATCTCCAATGATTGCTTAATTTTGGTGAGGGTCACAACAAGTCCAAACCTGCCATAGAGTCACTAACAGATCAGATAGAAATCCATTTTTGACCAGGCGATAGATCATTACATAATCACTCACTCATTCACAACTCTGGGAGTAATACAAATGTAAGAATGTTTTAACTTGGTCACTCCAGTCAATGTCACGTGAACCCACCCACAACCTCAAGGAGTGCTGGCAAATTCTGGACTTTAAATGTTGCCAAAAAACAACTTTGTAGCTGACAGACCTCACTTTGCCAGAGGTGGGACACAAATCAGAGCAGCTCAGTTGGTTTACAGTGTTGAACCACCCTGGTTCAACTCCCATCTTTGGTGAGGTGAGGATTCTTGGTTATGGAGTTGTGTTGGGCCAATTTACACTGAAAAATCAGAATAACAAATATATCAAAAGAGACTTTGTTTAAATCCATTACCAAATAGCTTTGCATATTTTCAGCTTTAAAATTTTAAATTATATTCTAATTTACAGGACCAATCCCGAATTGAGCAAGCCTAGGGTAACAGTGGCAAGGAAAAATCTCCTAAACGTTATAGGGAAGAATCTTTGGGAGGACCAAGACTCAAAAAGGGACCCACCCTCCTTGGGCAGCTTAAATGATATATGTAACATATATCACCTAAGTTCTAATTAACATAATTATTATGTTCATAGTAATAGATTAAATAAAAAGAAACTAAATACATATTAACGAAGAGAACATATTTAAAACTATAATAAATAGAATAAAATAACATGTACACTAACATTTTAGAGAAATGTTTAATAAAATAGATAGTATAGCGTATATAAGCTATAGCATATAAGCCAACAGTGAAGAGAAATATTGAATAGAATAATGTAAAAATTAGGATCTTCTGTCCTCAGTGGGAAAGCCTTGATGGCATGGCATTCTTAGTCGACCAGAGGGAGAGAGTTACTTCCCTCTGTGGTCGGAATTTGGTGGGCTCGAACTGATGACAGAAGATCAGCTTGGGTGGAGCTGAAGTGAAGGAACATCTTAGTGTGTGGGCTTGAGCTGGTACCGGAACACGGGCTCAGAGAGAAAAGAGAAAATTAGTTATTGTTAAGAGCACAGAGTCTATTAACAGACCATGTTTAAACCACAGATACTAAGTGTAGCATGAGACTCCAGCAGCATTAACTACAGCAGCATAGCTAGAAACAGAAGAACATAACAAGGCCAAAAGGGATCACGAGACATCAGCAACTCACCTCCCAGCAATCAACAAACCTGAGTAATCACACTCAAGAGGCAAGAAGACAGCAACCGAACATCCCAGATCACCATAAGTCTCATTGATTTTGAACCCCCAGTTCTGCCCTTAGTTTAAAGCAAGGATGCACAACTCAAGATCAAAGGGACCAAAGCCCAGTCCAGCCAGACAGCCCACCAGACACTCCCGGCCAGGTCAGGCATTGTCCCAGAACTCAAAACTCCCAACCCAGACATTCCAGTCTAAGTGTAACCAAAAGCCTGTGTAAAATAACTATGTTTTTAGCCTAGACTTAGCGTCTGAATCCCGAATTAAGGTGGGGAGTTTATTCCATAGCTGGTTGAAAGCTTCTTATCTTTTATTTATCCCTTCACTTTGGAAATCCTGTGACCAATGTCATTTCTGGTGAGAGAACAGTGTGTTCTGTCTACTGCAGCTTCTGTCCAGTAGTGTTTGTAGTGTCGTGTTTACTATTCTATAGTGTCGTGTTTATTATTCTAGTAGTTTGTTTCACCTGTACCATAGACTGCTGTCTGGACGTGTTTTGGCATACATTTCGATTATATTCAGATCTATTATGCACTGGGTTACGTAGACTTCCCTCCTGTTGTAGAGCACTTCTAGTCTTTCTGAAAGCTTATCTCTAAACACCTGAGCATCACAGAGGATTTTGCAAACATCAGACAACTCTTTGTGATTTCTGTGGTACTTCATTCTTCATGGCCTGTCTGAGCCATGGACTGTGTGTGCCTTTTTACTTCTCCCAATGTACCTAAGCACAAGCTCTCTCACCTTAAGTCAGAGGCAATAATTGAGTCACCCCTCTCTTGACTCTCTGTTTCCGACAGTCCATGAGAGACTGCATGGGCTTAGCACTAGCAGGGTTAGCTCACATTGCAAATGGTGGGAAACTTTTAGCTGCTGTAGTTGTGTTGTTGCTTTACAAGATCTCAGGTAAGCCGTGGAAAGTTATACCATTTTATGTGGTCCTTGCTGGACTTGTCACTCCTTCCTCTGTGACTACATACGCTATTGTCATGGTGATTAGTTAGCACTCCAATAGAACTGCACTTCTGTAGCAATCATGGAGAGCTTAATGCCGTAACATATATTCATGGGAAAATGCTTGGAATAACCAAATACATATCCATAGTCCATAATACATCCAGTACTGTCTTAAGCCTCAAGTCTTAGGCCACCATTATATTAGATATACCATTGTTATAGCAATGGCATAATGACTGTATATAACTATTTTTCAGGCTCTATATTAGAATACAACCAGAAAATCCATTTAATGTTGAATGCAGTATTTAAAAAAAAGGAATCAGAAAAAAAACAGCTTCTTAAACCCTTACACTTGTAACGCCGACAAGAGATAGGAGACAGACGCAGGCAGTGGAGTAACTATAGGAGGCTTTATTTGAGGAGATGACACTCACTCACATTGCTCACATTGGCCGTTGGTTTGGGGATGGTAACTCGAGGAGAGGCTGACGGAGGAGCCCAACTTGGCCAGGAAAGCGCGCCACACTGCTGAGGAGAACTGGGGTCCGCGGTCTGAAAGGATGTCCTCTGCGATGCCGAAGACGCGGAAGACGTGTTTGAACAGCAGGGTTCACGAAACCCAAGAAAACCCTGCAGTTGTTTGATGGAGGTTGGCGTGGGCCAGGAGAGAACATTGTAGAGCTTGGAGTCGTCCATGGCGACCCCGGAGGGGGAGATCACATAGCCTAGATAATGCACAGACTGGGAGTGGAACTCGCATTTCTCCGCCTTCACACGGAGATGGTGGAGTCGGAGCCTCTCGAGTACCTGGCGGACGTGGGAGACGTGGGTGGCAAAATCCGGTGAGTACACCAGGATGTCGTCTAGGTAGACAATGATGAAACGGCCCAGCATGTCCCAGAGCAAGTTGTTGATGAACGCCTGGAAGAACAAAGGCGCGTTCGCCAGGCTGAAGGACATCACCAGATACTCGTAGTGGCCAGTGCTGGTGCTGAAGGCGGTCTTCCTCCCTGACATGGACCAGGTTGTATGCATTCCTAAGGTCCAATTTGGTGTACCAGTGGGTGCGGATAGATGTACCTGCGGGTGATGCGGTTGAGTTCTCGGTAGTCTATGCAGGGTCTGAGGCTGCCGTCCCACTTGGGCACGAAGAAGAACCCCGCTGAAACGGGGGAGGTGGACGGACGGATGAAGCCGAGGTCAAGGTATTCAGCGATGTACTCAGACATGGACTGTTCTTCTGCTGACGAGAGAGGATACAGACGGGACTTGGGTAGCGGTGCGCCCGCAATGAGGTCGATAGCACAGTCATATGAGCAATGCGGAGGAAGAGGAGGAGGCGAGCCCGACGCGAAGACCGAAGCCAGGTCCTTGTAGAGGTCGGGCACGTTGTCCGGAAGAGACGCGGATTCCGAGAGCGGAAGTGAGTTGACCTGAAGAGCGGAACTGAGCAGGCAATTGTCTTGGCACCACGGTGACCAGCGGATGAGTTCGCGGGCGGACCATGAGATGAGAGGATCGTGGCGGCGAAGCCAGGGAAGCCCCAGACTGACGGGATAGGCGAGAGAGCTCACGGGAAGCAGAGAGATGGATTCCTGGTGGGTGGCACTGGTGAGCAGGCAGAGAGGAGCGGTGGTACGGGTGAGCAGTCCTGGTCCAAGCGGACGGCCGTCGGCCGCTGTGATCCGGCGTTCAGCCGGGAGTGTAGAACAGGGGATCTTCCATTTGGTGACAAGGTGGTCGGAGATGAAGTTCCCCTGGGCGCCGGAGTCGATCAGCGCTGTGAGAGACACGTCAGTGTGAGCGAGCCACAAGAGAACTGGTAGAGTAAACGAGGAGTCAAGAGGGAGTTGACTCACCCGGGGTGTGCGTGCCAGGTCCCTGGCACGCGTGTGGTCTGGCCCAGTGGGCGGAGCGAGGTCACAGGCAGGACGGAGATGGCGGTCCGAGCCGCAGTAACAGCAGAGACCCTGCTCGAAGCGGCGACGGCATTCTTCGGTGGACAGGTGGGTGTGAGCGAGCTCCATGGGTTCCGCTGGAGGCGAGGGATCGCGGGAGTCGGAAGAGGAGGCCCGGGGAGCGGGAGGAGGAGCGGAGGCAGACCGGGGAACGAGAAGCTGGTCCAGGTGGATGGTGAGGGTGATGAGCTCCTCCAGAGACAGGTTGAGGTCACGCCCGGCCAGTTCTCTCCTGAGGTCAGGACGCAGACCTTGGTGGAAAGCGGAGAGAAGAGCAGGAGTGTTCCATCCACTTTGAGCCGCCAGGGTGCGGAAGTGAAGGGCGTAGTCGGCGGCAGAGCGACGACCCTGGCGTAGAGTGAGCAAGATGTCACCGGTGGATCGTCCCTCGCGAGGATGCTGAAACACAGCGCGGAAAGCAATCAGAAAGCCTCACCTTGTTGGGTCCAGATGGCGGTGGCCCAATACAAAACTCGACCGGAGAGGAGGGAGACTACCAAGGCGATGCGGGCTGCGTCGGATTCTGGTGGTGAGTGAGCGAAGTACAGTTCACACTGGAGAAGGAAGCCCTCACAACGTTCCGGATCGCCGTTGTATTTCCCCGGCAGGGCGATTCTGTACGCGGAATGCGGCATCCGTGGTGGGCTGGGAGGAAGCGGAATTGAGACCGGAGGCACCATGGCGACTGAAAGGTGTTTATAAGGAGTGGGAGAGATAGGCTAGAACCGGGAACAGGTGTAGGTGATCAGTAGGCAGGCGAGGAAGAGCGAGGCAGATTGCGTGAATCGGGAGCGGCGCTGGAAGGGGGCGTGACAACACTTGAGTGATAGAATCCAACGGCTTCATCTGGATTGCAAGTTGACCATACTATAGTCCAAAGAAGCTTGATCAGGGATGGTCTATTTGGAAGGGTGGCAACCAGGTTAGAGCCAGGTTGCTACCTTTCAAAATAGGGTGGAAACGTTAAGATATGCTAAAATTTGGAATGCAGAAAGATTGGAATGAAGATCAGTAGAAAAGAGTGTTATGGAGTGACAAATCCAAGTCTGACATTTTTGTCTCGAATCATCGACAAGAGGTTATATGTGGACATTATGCAACTGCAAAAACTACAAATGTAATGGTGGCCTAAGATTTCTGCACAGTACTGTACACCAGTCTCCAAGGACTAATCTTACTGCACATTACTTGTTGCCCACTACAATTGCTTCTTTTTGTCATCCAAGCCAATCACCTTTGTGAAATAAATTGGTTTAAATGTGGTGTCGACTACTGCAATTTAAAGCTGGTAAACCAGATCACTTACTAGCCTGAACTGAGAGAGCTTTATGGATCTACCCAGGATAATATTGCCTTACTCAGATGTTGCTCTATATCAGAAAAAAAAAAAAAAAAAACGTTTCTTCTCAGAGACTAAATGACTGACAAAATGTTGAACATGCTGCTACTTATAGAAACTCAACAGAATCCTAATGACTATATGCAGCTCCCTTACTCCCCCTGGTTATAGACATCTGTCTTGACCCTGGAAGCCCCGAAGGGGTTGGGACCTGGCAGTTATATTTTTCAACAGCATTACCATAATATATCATATTTTAAATACTTGGTGTTCAAACTTACTGGGTCTTAATGATTGCTGTTTATGTTAATCTACAGACCTGCAAATTGAAGCCTAGCTTTTGTCTCAGATTTTTCAAAACTCTTTACTTAAAAGTTTGATTCATGTCATAATGCCATATTGCTTGGTAATTTTAATATTATCTATGATACTGTCTCAAAAACTAAAACTGAATTTATGGCTGTACTGGAATTCTTTAACCTTACACAGAATGTAAATTTTCCCGCACATACATTGGTGCTTGAAACCCTTTAGAATTATCTGTTTTTCTGCATAAATATGACTTTAAACATCATCAGATGTTGATCAGTCCTGCACACCGGCTTGGAGGAATTTTAGCCCATTCCTCCATACAGAACAGATTCAACTCTGGGATGTTAGTGGGTTTCCTCACATTAACTGCTCGCTTCAGGTCCTTCCACAACATTCCGATTGGATTAAGGTCAGGACTTCGACTTATCCATTACAAAACATCAACTTTATTCTTCTTTAACCAATCTTTTTTTAGAACGACTTGTGTGTTTAGGGTCGTTGTCTTGCTGCATGACCCACCTTCTCTTGAGATTCAGTTCATGGACAGATGTCCTGACATTTTCCCTTTAGAATTCTCTGATATAATTCAGAATTCATTGTCCCTCTCATCCTGGACATAACCTATTCAGCATACTTCCTTCAGGTAAGAGGCTAAGGTCTACTCTGACCAGAACATCAAGACATAAAAACAGTTTCTTCTTAACTGCAGTCGGCCTCATCAACAATGCTCGGATTTCACACTCACAGCCTCAATCCCCCTCATAGACATATTTAGTAACCTATTTGTGCATATGCATAATAGCATACCACTCCATATGGTATGCTACAATAATGCATAATCTCCAACTGTGAACACCTGCACCTTGTTTACATTAGGCGTGTCCTAATGGATATATCTAATATAATTTAAATTAATATAATTTGTCATTTCTTCTATCTCATTCCTTGTTTGTCATGCACCAATACACCTAAACAAATTCCTTGTTTGTGAAAACTTACTTGTCAATAAACCTGATTCTGATTCTGATTTTGATTCTGATTCCATCAATGATGGCAAGCCATCCTGGCCCAGATGCAGCAAAACAGGCCCAACTCATGAACATCAACATTAGCCAATGTGAGAGAGGCCTTCAGTTGCTTAAAAGTTACCCTGTGGTCCTTTGTGACCTTGCCAACTATTACACGCCTTGCTCTTGGAGTGATCTTTGTAGGTTGACCACTTCTGGGGAGGGTAACAATGGGGATTTCCTCTGTTTGTATACAATCTGTCTGACTATGGATTGGTGGAGTCCAAACTCTTTAGAGATTGTTTTGTAACCTTTTCCAGCTGTTGAGCATCAACAACTCTTTTCTGAGGTCCTCAGAAATCTCCTTTGTTCGTGCCATGATACACTTCCACAAACGTGTTGTGAAGAGCAGACTTTGATAGATCCCTGTTCTTTAAATAAAACAGGGTGCCCACTCACACCTGATTATCATCCCATTGATTGAAACACCTGAATCTAATTTCACCTTCAAACTAACAGCTAATCCTAGAGGTTCACATACTTTTTCCACTCACTAATATGTAATATTGGATCATTTTCCTCAATAAATAAATGACCAAGTATAATATTTCTGTCTCATTTGTTTAACTGGGTTCTCTTGATCTACTTTTAGGACTTGTGTGAAAATCTGATGATATTTTAGGTCATGTTTATTCAGAAATATAGAAAATTGAAAAGGGTTCACAAACTTTCTAGCATCACTGTATATTAGGACATACTGTTGAGAATGTCACAAAGGGTACATGCATGGGCATGAATGTCATTTTGGTTTTCCTCTTACTAAAAATTCTATCACGACATCATATACATCTTTGCAGCTATGAAGCTGGAGATCCACTCTTCTTTTCTGCCTCAGCTGAAGCTTCTGCAATAACTGACTATTCTGATCTCTCCTGCCCCGATGACATAATAGCTAGATCTTTGCCCTCATCATGTAAGGTACATAACCTTTGTTCATTCCTGAGCTTTGAGATATGTTGGAGGCTTGCCACCCCCTTGAGCAACTTTATAAGAAATCTGGCCTCACTGTCCAGCCTTTGGCATGCTCTGATCATTTTGTAAAATACAGAACTGCACTAAATTCTTCACATACCTTATGCTTATCACAAGTCATGAGATGTGGCGCTTGTAAGCGAATCAGCTCTGTCTACAGATCTTACCTACAATTCTTTATACATAGGATTGATTCTGCTTTCTGCCCCTTACAGACTCCTATCTCTTCCTCCTTGGAAACCTTCAGTCCACCTATCCTACAGTTTCTTTCCTGCATTACATTTATCACACTTGTATCTGTACATGTAGCTCAACTTGTTAACAAATATAATTGTACATACTGTCCACTGGATCCAGTGCCTACCATTTAAGAAATGTTTGCCTTTCTGTTCCTAACTTACATTTAATTAACAAAGCTTTAGCTTCATGCACTATCCCAACTGAACTTAAAAAACCTACTTTCACTCCAGTTTTTAAGGAGACTGAGCTAGACCCAAGTAACTGAAATAATTACAAGCCAAATATTCCCTTTTCATTGATGCTACTCTCAGTAAGCCTTCTCCTACCGTCCATGATTTAGGAGTAGTCTTGTATTCCAATCTTACTCTGTGCTGTCACATCAATGGCATTTTTCCACCTGCGCAATATTGCTCATCTTCGTCCATCACTCACCATGACAGAAGCTGAAAAACTCATATATTCTACTCTCTAGACTACAGCGTGTTCAAAGTGCACACACCAGAAAATCTGATCATTTTACTCCTCTTCTACAAGAGCATCACTAGTTAGCAATTTCATACCATACTCAGGTAAAAGGTGGTTCTTCCTACCTTCAAGGCCCTTCATGGCCTTTCCCCACAATACCTGAATGGGTTATTCAATCACTAAACTCCCTCTTGACCCCTCTGGTCAGCTGAATCTGGCCTGCTGTCTGTACCCAGACATAAATTAGCCACAATGGGGGGCCGTTTCTTTAGTGTGCTTGCACCATAGCTGTGGAGCTCTCTCCCTGAGACTCACTGCAACACATCCTTTTTGTCCTCATTCAAGTCTGAGCTTAAAACTCACCTGTTCACTCTGTGCTGTCACACATACATGCTATTTTAGTCTCTTCTCTATGTTGTAATACTGTATTTTGAGTTATGCTTGTGTGTGGTCCATGCTCTAAAGAAGCCTTGACAGTCAGAAAGGCACTATATAAATTAAAGTGATGTTGATGAAAATGATGATTTTGATGGACATGTGTGCAGTTTTCAGAGGAGTGAGTGGGATCTCAGTGTGAAGTTTCTATGCATTCAATGAAGTAAAAGGGAAGGCTCACTGTGGGTGGTTACTGAATTCATGCTGACCTGTGAGCTTCAAGTCAGTCTTATATTATGATGTAACTACAGAGTAGTGTTCACTTAACTTTAGACTAAAACCAGATGTATAGCATTGCTGGTAGACATATATTCTAAACTGAAGGATAAATTTACCATACCAGTCTTTGATTTAATGGCTTAGTGTTGGTAATTCTATCATCACATACATTCATACTGAGCTTTCATATTTCAGACATGAAACCAGAACCAGAAAATTTGATAATTTTTAAAGCTTCAAATGGCCAGTTAAATCATTTTCTCAGCTACCCCTTTCTTTTCCACTGTCCAGACTACTTTTTAACCTTGACCCCAGGACTGTGGAACAGTTTACTGTTGGATATTAGGGGAGCATCGTCGCTAGCTTGCTTTAAAACCAAATTGCAACCATAATTTTATTCCTTGGCCTTTTGTCTTTTTTACTTAACATCTTGATGTTCCTTTTATTCTTTTTTGTAAAGAACCTTTTTGAACACTTGTTTTAGTGCTACATAAGTGCTATATCATTAGAATAAACTTGAATAAAAGAAACCTTGATACTGAACATGACACTCTTAGTGTTGAAGATTGAGTCTTTTGGTAATAGAACTGAGATCTTTATAAATAAATTAAATTTATGGCTTTTTGCAATATAATAATGTAGATATAGAAAGGGACTTTTGCCACTTGTAATATATTACTATACTTGATACCTTTAGTACTGCAAATGGAGCCTTTGGTACTGCAGATGTTGTCAAATAATTGACAGGTTTATACAGTGGACCAAAAAAGTATTTAGTCAGCCACTGATTGTGCAAGTTCTCCTACTTAGAAAGATGAGAGAGGTCTGTAATTTTCATCACAGGTACACTTCAACTATGAGAGACAAAATGAGAACAAAATCCAGGTATTCACATTGTAGGATAAAAAAACAAATATTGTAAATTATGGTGGAAAATAAGTATTTGGTCAAAAACAAAAGTTCAACTCAATACTTTGTAACATAACCTTTGTTGGCAATGACAGAGGTCAAATGTTTCCTGTAAGTCTACACTCAATGGTCTTGTATGTCTTACATTTTCTTACAATTGCTCCTACATTTGATTTCTTCACACCAACCTGCCTGCCTATTGTAGATTCACTCTTCACAGCCTGGTGCAGGTCCACAATTGTCTTCCTGGTGTCCTTCGACAGCTCTTTGGTCTTGGCCATGGTTGAGTTTGGAGTCTGACTGGTGGAGGCTGTGGACAGTTGTCTTTTATACAGATAATGAGGTCAAACAGGTGCCATTGATACAGGTAACGAGTGGAGGACAGAAGAGCTTCTTAAAGAAGAAGTTATAGGTCTGTGAGAGCCAGACATCTTGCTTGTTTGTGGGTGACCAAATACTTATTTTCCACCATGAGTTACAATTAAATTCTTAAAAAAACAATGTGATTTCTCTCATCTTTCTAAATAGGAGAACTTGCACAATCAGTGGCTGACTAAATACTTTTTTGCCCCACTGTACTTGTAATGTAATTTAAAGCATTCATAACATCTGAACAACTGAAGAGAGAGAGAGAGAGAGAGAGAGAGAGAGAGAGAGAACATTTATCTTTCATAACTACACATCAGGGTACTGTAGAGTCTATAGGTCAGGAGGTCGATGCTAAATTTGTGTTTTATTCCCTGTACCACTGTTTGACACTGACACTGATATTTGGAGTTGTGAGTGCATTGTTGTTGTGCTCGACATGCTCTATATCACTTCTGCTTCGGGTTTTGCTCAACAAAGGCCTTTGCTGTCTGCCTGGCATCAATCAGGCCTCTCTATTCTTGCAACTCAATGTCAGAAAGTCTCATATTATAAAAGAAACACATTATGAATTCATCAGGCAACAGCTGACAGCGGTTAAGTGTTATACATATTTCTGAAAGAGGATTTTATATCTGCTATCTAAATCTCTTAACGGCTGCTTCAAGAGAAATGGCCAAGCACAGAGAAGTACAAAATGGATGAGGAGCCACATCCCTCCTGTTTATGTTTCATTCAGCACTAGATAATCATTAGTCATCGTTTGGACCATATTATATTAGACAGTCTGAAATGCAGTTGTAATGGATAATTGAAAGCTGTTGGGTTGTAATATGTTCCCTGGTGCTAGTTCACAGCAGAATCTTGCCTACTGATTAAGATGCAGCATTAATTTTTAAAAAGCATTTACTGTGATGAAGAGTAATGGTGATAGAGTCTGGATTCTGAAAACATTTTAAAACATGCCAAGCTCTAGGTTATTGGCTATGTTCGTTCTGCTATCTGCCAATTACTTTCATTCGATTACTCTGCATAGACAAAAGCAAATAAATACTATAGACCCTACACTGTCAGAAGTGCGTAGACACTACTTCTAGCTAAATTCTACTAATTTCAGCCAAATTCATTTATAACAAGTGGTTGAAATCATGCATGCACATCCTAAGCTAAGCCATAAAGTGACAGACCAAAAGAGAACCTTGACCTCAATCTTTTCAACATCTTCTGTATGAACAGTCATTTTTCAAAAACCTTAAAGAAGTCTTTCCAGTGAAGTGGATGTTGATATAGCAGCAAACTGGAGGTATAACAATGCCCAAACTTTTTGAAGTTTGATGAGAGTATCCATAAACTTGGTCATATATTTCAGAAACAGATTACAGAGACCTTGTATATTTATATATAATGTTTCCTGAAGTTTCAGTTTTGTAAACATTCATGAAACAATAATGGAAATGACAAACCTATGGGAGCACCAAATATGAAGATCCTAAGTGCTTGCACTCAAGTAAAGTAATTGGGAGATGGGATGTAAATGCAGGTTTGGTGACTGAATGACATGGACACAAACAGTGGGAGGCTAAAAGTCTGAGCCTATTTAAAAAGCTTCAATTAGCATTTTTACCTAATTTAATTTAATTTAATTTAATTTAATTTAATTTAATTTACTTCTATTGAGTAACATTTCATACAATGTTTTTCAGTAAAGGCTCAAAACACACCTTGATGCTTTGCAACAACTTCTAAATAACAAAAAAGAAAAAAAAAAAAATTTAATATACATCACAAGATGCTCTTGGGAATATTACAGCTTCATACTCGGATAACATGGATCATCAGACTTTGCGCAAACTTATGGCATCCCATACCAGCTTGAGTAAGCTCTGACCTTACAGCAAAAACATACAAAGTACTAATAAATTCTGAAATGTTTCAAAAATATATATGTATATATATATATATATATATATATATATATATATTTTCTGAATGATTCAACTTTTTGCTCAAACTGTTATGGTGATTATATGATTTTGTAATGAAAAAAAAACTGTAGGAAATTTGAGACAAATGCAAACTAGAAGCATTTTCACTAGTGCTCTCAAACTTTTGGCTCCACTGTATATTTATTTACTATACTTATGTCGGAGGAAAATCAATTAAAAATGAATTTATTCATGAACTGGTGAGACTTCTACAGAGACGTTATTGAAAGTTGCCCAGACAAGTTCTTGTGTATCTTCTCCTTTCAAGAAATGAATCTCACTGGTGTGTCTATTTTGCATTATTGATATTAGGCATATTATTTTGGCTGTCAGTTAAAGAGCAGAAAGCAATGTGTTTCCATGCTCTAAAATGTTGCTTTGGCTGTGTTATTACAGTCCACAGTGCAGACCACCATTATCATATGAAGCTCAATAAATGTAGCATTTTTAATATAAAATGTGTTAACATGTGCAATTAATATTTCATTGATGAAGCGCAATTGTGTTTGGATTAACTGAATAAGTGAATTCATGTGAAGTTTAATTGATGAGATGGATGATGCTCATTCAGGTATTTTTTGTGTCCCACCCATTTCTATGTCAGACTTTTCTGTGACTTTCTACAGCAATGGAAATTTTAGGAGCTAAAGAAAACAATGTTTTTAATGTACAACACACTTTGTTAATATTTACTTTTATTAACAAAATGTAACTATTTTGTAATTAACTATTGTATCACTGGCAAGGAAGAATCAGGAACATCAGGTAACTTGCTCATTGCAAAGTTTTAGATTGCACGAAAGTACAACTCTTAAAAGAGCTACGAACAGTGCAAGTCTCAAGTTTGCTTAAAATGGAACTGAGGAAGGATCCCAATTGAAACAAATGACATATTCATAGTAGATAACTCAACACCACAAGTGAAATGCAAGAAGTTAATAAAATACACAAATTATCTTAGAAACACACATAACGCTGGAAATATTTTGCTCTGTCATCTGCGAAAATAACCAAAAACAAAGTGTGTTCCAGAGCTCAGAGGCAAACCTCCGAGAATGCCCCACCCACTTCAAACACAGCCGGAGGGGCTGCCAGTGCATTAACACCAAATATGGTAATGTGACGTTACATGCAAGTAATTTCCCACAGGCACTCATTAGAGTCACACTCCTGTGTGTGGCTGAATTTTAAATGTCATTCTCCAGAACCTTGTGCACTAGAGCACCATTGATTTCTACCCCATTTATTACATGTTTAAAGTAAAGGGGAAACCATTTGAGACTTTACCATTTGGGAAATAATTGGGGACACTGAGACTGAATTTACTTTCATGTAGTCACAGAAATCTAGAAAAATATTGACAAAAAGAATACAGTATTGTGAATAAATCTTAGCAAAAATCGAAGCAAAACAGAAACACTGAAGCTGGTGAAATTGCAATTCTGACAAAATGTTGAAATTATGCTTTTTTAAATTATGCTTACATATTGTGACTTGAGGAATTTATGCAATAAAAACAAATAGCTTACCAAATTAGCTGCACTGCTAATTTGGAAAGATAAAATTGTGGGCTTATTTTTATTTAAATGGATTTGAATATTAAATTTTTTAACGTAAGTTTGCACTTGGGTCCGTTATTTCTCCCATTTCGGCACGCCCCCTAGGGCCCCCCGTAACAGTAGAGAGCGCCCAGTATGAACCCAGCAGGAGCCTCGCCTCCAGCTTCTGCGGTGCTCCATTATCATGGTGCCACTTTAGGGCGACATGAGCAGCAGCTAACGCTTCTGTCCCAGCAAGTCGAGGCCCTTACTGAGGCTGTTAAGGAGCTCTCTGCCAAGCTCACTGCCACCCAAGTGGTCATCCCATGGGAATCAATGGGAATCAGGGTCTAACGCTTGCGACAATGAGATGGCTTTTGCTGACACTCTCAAAGAGAACTTCTTCCACCCTTGAGGAGGTCGCAATGGGGCTACTCGCCTTGCGCGGCTCACCCAGTGCTCCAGATCGGTGGCTGAATATACTATTGAGTTCTAGACCCTAGCCACAGAGAGTGGCTGGAATAAGGCGGCCCTTATTTCCAGCTATGAACAGGGTCTGAGCGAGGCTATGAAGGATGAGCTGGCCATCCGTGACCCTTCTGTCACCCTCAATGACCTTTGTAGTCTTGCCACCAACATCAATACTCTCTTGCGGCAAAGGGTCCGCGAGCAAACGGGCACTTGCGGCCGTTCCTATGGGACGTGGTCCGGTCGTGGTTCTCTCAGCCCTTCCACCGCCAGCCCCGATGCTCCCGAACCTATGGAGCTCAGGAGAGCTGGCTGGGGGCCCCCCAAGCAGGGCTGACTCTTCCTCTCCTGAGAAGTCGGGAAACGTAGGGGCCAGGTCCGGTTGGGGAGGCTGGTCCTAGGCCCAACCACCCCTCCCCCTTCCGGCTTTACCCTCCGTGTCACCATTCGTCATGGGAGGGCCATTCGGGTCCTCCTTTCCACCTGTATTGATTCAGAGGCTGAAGGTAACTTCATCAACATGGCCCTTGCACGACGCCTGGGCCTTCTTGCCGAGAAACTTCCCAGACCCCAGTCACTTAGAGCCTTTGATGAGCGAGTTCTGGGCGGGGGTCCTGTGATCCACCAGACCCTGCCCGTGACTTTGGAGATGGGCTCTCATTCCGAGAGGCTGTCCCTGTTTGTCACCCGCATGCCTAATCTCCAGCTGGTCCTGGGTTATCCGTGGTTGCAAGCCCACAACCCACGGATCGACTGGCAGGCCCGCTCCATTTTTGCATGGGCCCCCCAGTGCCGGGAGTCCTGCTTGATCTCCCAGTCTACTCCCGATCCCTGCTCAGCCAGGGACTCCCGATATATCCGCTGTCCCAGAGCCTTACAGGGGCCTAGGGGCGTTATTCAGCAAATGCGCGGCCCAAACCCTCCCACCGCACAGGGAATATGACTGCGCTATTAACCTCCTTCCTGGTGCGACTCCTCCCCGGGGTAGACTTTTTTCCCTGATTCGCACAGAGCAAGAGGCTATGCGGGCCTACGTCGCGGAGGCTCTCGAGTAGGGCTTCATCTGACCATCTTCCTCGTCGACCAGGGCGGGATTCTTCTGTGTCGCGAAGAAGGACGGCTCCCTGCGCCCGTGCGTTGATTACCGGGGCCTCAATGCAATGACCGTCAAAGACTGTTACCTCCTGCCTCTCATGTCAATGGCGTTCGAGGTGCTTCAGGGGGCCAGCCTCTTTACCAAGCTGGACCTCCGCAGCGCATACAACCTCGTCTGCATACGGGAGGGGGACGAGTGGAAGACGGCCTTTTTGACACCTACCGGGCATTACAAATATCGGGTGATGCCCTTTGGACTTATGAACGCACCCGCCGTCATCCAGTTCATCAACAACATGCTCCGCTAGGCTCTGGACCGGTACGTCTTTGTCTACTTTGACGATATCCTTATTTTCAGCCAGACCCTCGAGGAGCACATCGGTCACGTCTGCCGAGTGCTACAACTCCTACTGGAAAACCCGCTTTTCATGAAGCTCCAGAAGTCGGTTTTCCACATGCCATCGGTCACCTTTCTTGGCTTTATAGTTTCTCGAGGGTCCCTACGTATGGACCCGGCCAAGATTCAGGCTGTGGCCGACTGGCCTCAGCCCACCTCTCTTCGGCTTGTCCAGCGGTTTCATGGGTTTGCTAACTTTTTCCAGTGCTTTGTGAGGAACTTCGGTGCTATTGCCGCCCCTCTCACCACCCTCACATGCAAAACCCCAGGCCTTTTCCCCTGGACACCAGAGACTGATCAAGCGTTTCGAGACATTAAGGAATGTCTCACTAACTCCCCGGTTCTCAGGTTCCCGGACCCTGAAGAGCCATTTATCATGGAGGTAGATGCGTCCGACATCAGCGTGGGTGCTGTGCTCTCCCAGCGCACCGGGCAGGACTGCAAGCTCCACCCTTGCACTTACTTTTCGCTGCGCTTATCCCCCACTATTGGGGGCGCTACCCTATTGGGGACCGGGAGCTCCTGGCCATGAAGTTGGCCCTTGAAGAGTGGCGTCACTGGCTGGAAGGAGCCAAAGCTCCATTCCTGGTGTGGACGGACCATAAGAACCTGGCGTACATCCAACAGGCCAAGAGGCTCAATGCTCGCCAGGCTTGTTGGTCACTGTTCGACTGGCAGGCGGACCTCATCCTGCCCCACGTTGTCCGTGTCCACGGGTTCCCCCGGGCATTGCTGTCTGACCACGGCCCCCAGTTCATCAGCCGCTTCTGGACAGCCTTCTGCTGCTTGGTAGGGGCCACGACAAGCTTCTCTTCGGGTTTTCACCCGGAGTCAAATGGCCAGACAGAACGTGTCAACCAGGACTTGGCACGCATGCTCCAGTGCCAGATGGCTGGCAACCCCTCCACGTGGGCGGAGCACCTGCCATGGGCCGAATTTGCCCACAACACTGTCTGGCACTCGGCTCTTGGCATGTCCCTGTTTGAACGCCAGTTTGGCTTCCAGCCCCCCTTCTTTCCCTGCCAAAAGGTGGTCGTGGGGGGTTGCTCGGCCAGACAGTTCGTTCGTCGGTGTCAGCAGGCCTGGCTCAAAGCCCGGGCAGCTCTCAAGGGCAGTGCTGAGTCCATGCAGCGGATCGGAAGCGCAGACGCCCAGGACAGCGTGTATGGCTGTCTACCTGGGATCTCCCGCTTAAGGGGCCCTCAGGCAAGCTGGCGCCCAAATTCGTGGGACCATTCAAGGTGGTCTGCAGGGTCAACCCGGTCACTTATCGGCTGGCCCTGCCCTCTTCTATGAAGATCCACCCCATGTTCCACACATTCCAGCTTAAGCCCTACCTTTGCCAGACTTGCACCTCGGCCAACCTACCACCCTCTCTCCGGACCATACAGGTGTCCCCGGCTTACACGGTGCGTTGATTGCTGGACTCCCACCAGGTTCAGGGCAGCACCCAGTACTTGGTTGACTGGGAAGGTCACGGACTAGAGGAAAGTTTATGGGTCCCTGCGTGTCACATTTTGGACCCAACCCTCATCTGGAACTTCCGAAGGTGCCGTACCGCTGACTTGGGGGCGTCAGGAGCCGCCCCTGGGGGGGAGGTACTATCAGAGGCTGCATTCCTGATGCTAGAAGTCACCGCGGGCCCGCTAGACACCTCTAAAAAGGCCGTCCTAAGCACTGGCCTACGGCACTCTCTTGGTTATTTTTCTCGAATGCTGTGACAACGACACACACGCTGCTTAGTGTCTCTTTATTGCCGGTTAAGGACAGAGGTGGACCCGTCTCGTTAAGGAGGCAGGCCCCCATAAAGCCTAAAGGCTTGAGGTAACCGCCAGGGAATTAGCTGCTAGGAAAGGGAAAGCTCAAAACTGCCACTTACCTTCCTCTCCGTGCTCCCTCATCTCCCGGTATCCTCCCACGCTAGCGGTCGCTTCTCTATCGCTTCTCTATTCGTGGGGTGCTCGCCACTGCGGTATCCTATTAATCCTTATTTAGCTCTGAAAGAGATGAGCTTCGTCTCTCTATCCGTTTGTCTCGGATGCGCATGCCGCGCTCAGCGCATGCACGCCTCACTCGGTCCCTGCTTGGTTTCAGCGGCTCACTGAGCATGCACGGTCAGCCACACACATACACAGCCGCCATACTCTCTCCTTCGCCTCTAAGCGTCCTTATTAAGCGTAGGTATTTTTCTAAACGAGTTATTGTCCCGTCCTTTGTTCCTACGCTCTTCCCAGCGCTATTATTAATTATTCCTTTTGTCTGAGTTCGCCAGGACACGACTCCTCTATTTTCCCATGCTTTCGCGGTGCTTTTGCACTTGGGTCCATTATTTCTTTCAATTCGGCATGCCCCCTAGGGCCCCCCCATAACAGAATATACTTTATGTATTCAAATTTTCTAGTTTGTTTAAGGATTTGTGTGTAAAGTCGATGTCCACATCAAATGTCCAGACCCAGTGATTCCCAGCAGAACATTGCCACTCCCTATGAGAGCTTGTCTTCTACCCAAAGCTATCCATGTGATGTTTAAGAACATGGAAGTCATCGAATAATAATAATAATAATAATGCTACCCTCTTCCATTGCCAATGTATTTCCATCACTTGCATGCACACTGTGGGTGCTTATAATGTGGAACAGGGGTTAGCATGCTTAGCACTCTGGTCTGCAACTCCATACTCTTGCACAGTGTGATTCACTGTGTTGTGACACATATAGCCTATGACCAGAATTCAAAATTCTTGTTCTTGCCACAGTGGCCCTTCTGCCAGTTCAGATCAGGTGGGATAGTTTGTTTTACCCTCACACATTGATGATCCTTGGTCACACAAACCTGGGGTTGTGCATTGGTACCAGGGTTAGGGTTAGAATTTCTATTTGGAGCCAACTACTGGACTTCTGTGGGCTGGGTCTATCTGTATCATGTGACACAGATTAGAGGTGCCCACACATTAGGGCCGATCAATGTGTTGTGAGAGATGTTCTTTATTACATTGCCAAGGCTAAAGCAATTAATGATGATAAATGAAGAATAGGATAGCACTTTATTAATGTTAAGTGAGAAATTGTGGTATGCATGCAATACAAGACAATATACTGTATGTATAATTAAATTGTGCAGTTAAACATATTCGGGAGCATAGCAGCCCAAAACTTATTATGTTATTTAGTAGTGCCAAAGTTCATGCATAGCAGTAATACAATAATTAAGATAAACTGGAACGATATACTGTACATACAATGCAAGAACTGAGCAAAATACTCTGAAGTGTACATACATTCTCCATATTAAAAGATTAGTTAAAAAGCAAAATTGTACAATCAGATGGCTGTAGGGAGAAAAGACCTGCCAGAGCCCTGCTTTCTGCACTGAGGCAGGATCTGCCTGGGTACCTGAGTAGTGATCATTACATTTACATTTACAGCATTTAGCAGACGCCCTTATCCAGAGCGACTTACATTTGGTACAATCTTACAATCCAAGCAATTGTGGGTTAAGGGTCTTGCTCAAGGACCCAACTGTGGCAACTTGGCAGAGGCGGGATTTGAACCCTGGACCTTCTGGTCCAGAGTCCAGTATCTTAACCACTAGACTACCACAGTCCCACCATTAGATGGTGTGGACTTATAAGTGGTTGATGATGAAAGAGAGCTTGACTAGAACTCTCCTTTCCACCATGAAGTATACTTATAACCCCTTTTGGAGAGAATTAGTTTTTCTGAGGGAGGCAACATAATGTAATTTTAGTTAGTTTTTTTTATTTATTTAAATGTAGTCCCATCCCAATTTCCATAATTTTACATCCTGCACATTCACATGCCTGGAAAGATTAGGGAATCTGTTACCTACCATAAAATGGCCTCAAGTACTACAAATAGCCTAACTGGTGATTTTATATTATCTTCACTTATCAGTGAGGCGACACTTGTGGGCATGTAGTCTAGCTAATTATTAATCCTTTAAGACAATAAGCCCTAGAGCAAGTGCTTATAAAGTTCATTAGGTTTTATTGAAGATTCATGTCAGAGTACTGTCTATGGGGAATTGTCTCCTATTTCTTAACAGCCCATTGCAATACCTTTATGCGTTTAGCATATAATGCGTTTATCTGTGTCAACAGCTGAGAGGTGTACCTTAGTTGAGAGCTGAGCTTAACACTTTATCACATATAGCGTTAAGTTTGGAAACGCTAGAAATAGAATTAAATGGCATGTTATTGGCCAGTTTTTGGTTGGAAGTCTAGTCAACGACTAGAAATGGCTAAGATCATTGACACTTACAAATAAAATACTGTATATTCTAGAGGCAGATCTGCAAAGGTGGTCATAGTGGCCCAGCAGTCGTTATAGATCTGTTTTGGTGGCACTTGTGTAGCTGCAATTATTAGTGATATCCCTATAACCATTTGAATTATTCACAATCATTACAGACATCCTGCAGTTACATTATGTAACATGTACAGTATGTCTAGAAAATTATCTGGATAGTACTACATTGTGGGTTGTACTATATTGTGTGGGTAGACCTGAAGAGCTCCAAGTGAGCCATGCGATACTGGTTGGTTGTCGTTTTACAGGTTTACTGCATGTGTTCCTGGAGTGAGCATGGACATCTCTCCATGCTACAGGCAGCATTATGATAACGCTTTAAACAAGTCCTAGTGCTAGCCATCCTGCACTAAGTGCTCTTAAGCAACATGGGGCATGGGGTGCGAGGAGCTTCTAGTTAGCATCTGTGTATTATTTCTGAAAGAGGATCTTATATCTGTATATAAGATCCTCTTTATAAGTATTATAAGTGTATACGTATTACAGTGGGGCAAAAAAGTATTTAGTCAGTCTCTGATTGTGCAAGTTCTCCTACTTAGAAAGATGAGAGAGGTCTGTAATTTTCATCATAGGTACAGTTCAACTATGACAGACAAAATGAGAAAAAAAATCCAGGAAATCACATTGCAGGATTTTTAAGGAATTTAATTGTAAATCATCTTCGAAAAAAAGTATTTGGTCACCCACAAACAAGCAAGACTTCTAGCTCTCACAGACCTGTAACTTCTTCTTTAAGAAGCTCTTATGCCCTCCACTCGTTACTTGTATTAATGGCACCTGTTTGACCTCGTTATCTGTATAAAAGACACCTGTCTACTGCCTCAAACAATCAGACTCCAAACTCAACCATGACCAAGACCAAAGAGCTGTCAAAGAACACCAGGAAGAAAATTGTAGACCTGCACCAGGCTGGGAAGAGTGAATCTACAATAGGCAAGCAGTTTGGTGTGAATAAATCAACTGTGGGAGCAATTGTAAGACATACAAGACCATTGATAATCTCCCTCGATCTGGAGCTCCACGCAACATCTCATCCCGTGGGATCAAAATGATCATGAGAATGGTGAGCAAAAACTACACGATGAATGACCTGCAGAGAGCTGGGACCAAAGTAAAAAGGCTACCATCAGTAACACACTATGGCGAGAGGGACTCGGATCCTGCAGTGCCAGGCGTGTTCTCCTGTTTAAGCCAGTACATGTCCAGACCCGTCTGAAGTTTGCCAGAGAGCATATGGATGATCCAGAAGAAGATTGGAAGAATATCATGTGGTCAGATGAAACCAAAATAGAACTTTTTGGTTACAACTCAACTCGCCGTGTTTGGAGGAAGAAGAATTCTGAGTTGTGCCATACCTACTGTGAAGTATGGAGGTGGAAACATTGAAGATGGAACGTGCCTGGGTGTTCCAGCATGACAATGATCCCAAACACATCGCTCGGGCAACGAAGGAGTCAAGTCAAGTCAAGTCAGATTTATTTATATAGCGCTTTTTACAATGGAGCATTGTCTCAAAGCAACTTTACAAGTTTAGATTATCTCCTAGTAACTACGTCCAATCCCAAATTGAGCAAGCCTAGGGCGACAGTGGCAAGGAAAAACTCCCTGAGTTATAGGAAGAAACCTTAGGAGGACCAAGACTCAAAAAGGAACCCAACCTCCTTGGGCGGCGTAGATGATTAATCTAAGAGCGAAACTAAAGTCATGGAGTCAAAGTTCGAATAAAATGTGAAGTATGCACATTGACATTAAGTGGCCCGGGTATGATGGGGCTGGAGCTGATGACGGAAGCAGCTTGACTGGAGCTACAGCAGATGGAACATCATGTGTGGGGCTGGAACTGCCGGAACACAGCTCGGAGAGAAAACAAAAAATGGAGTGGCTCCGTAAAAAGCATTTCAAGGTCCTGGAGTGGCTTAGCCAGTCTCCAGACCTCAACCCCATAGAAAATTTGTGGAGGGAGTTGAAAGTCCATGTTGCCCCAAAACATCACTGCTCTAGAGGAAATCTGCATGGAGGAATGGGATAAAATACCAGCTACAGTGTGTGCCAACCTGGTGAAGACTTACAGGAAACGTTTGATCTCTGTCATATGTTACAAAGTAACATATGTTACTTTGAGTTGAACCAAATTTATTGACCAAATACTTATTTTCCACCACGATTTACAATTCAATTCTTTAAAAATCCTACAATGTGATTTCCTGGATTTTCTTTTCTCATTTTGTCTCTAATAGTTGAAGTGTACCTATGATGAAAATTACAGCCCTCTCTCATCTTTCTAAGTAGGAGAACTTGCACAATCAGTGGCTGACTAAATACTTTTTTGCCCCACTGCATTATAGATTTATTATTTAGGTAACTTAGATTCATTCTTATGTTTATTATTTAGGCTATCCAGGGCAGTTGAGTCCTTTTTGACTGTTGGCTCTCTCAAGGTTTCTTCCTTACCCGATTTAGGGAGTTTTTCCTTGCCGCTGTTGGTCTAGGCTTGCTCAGTTAGGATTGTGTACTTGTAAATGGAGACAATGGTCCATTGTAAAAAGCGCTATAAAAATAAAGTTGACCTTGGATTGGCATAATGCCAAACTCTATATATAATATGTATTTTTGAGCAGAACACAGAGATGGCTACTATGTCACTAACTGTGACACTAGACTATTTCACATGCTACTCAATACTGCACACAATTTAAAACTGTATCTGGGATATCTGGATTTTTTTCTCTTTAATATTTTCGAACTGAAACCACAGATAATTGAAATGATAGGGGACTAGAGGTAGGTTTTAGTCATCTGTGACTAATACCTTTCACGAGCATGAATAACAGCTGCCATTCGATTTGGCATGGACTGGGCATGTTTCTGGATGTAGGTGACATCAATGTTCAGTGTTCAGTCTTTTTCCTTGTTCCAGGTAGTCCCACAGATTTTCAAGAGGACTCACATCTGGGGATATTGCAGGCCAGTTCAGATGAGTGCAGTCTGGCTTCTCCTGAATGTTCATCATGCCAATCAGTCACATTTGCAGCCTTGTGAATGTGAGAGTTGTCATCTTGGAATAAAGCATGGTATGTATGTTATGTCTTGTAAAGTATGTTATGTTCCTTGGTAAGATAATGAGCAAATGGCAAAACCTGGTTGTCCAGTTCCCTGGGGAGTGCTGTTTCAGATATTGGTATTGGATATTGATACTTCAGAACCTGTGTTGACTTCTAGAAACAATTCTTGCCTGGAAACAACGTGATTTTTATTCACAAGCCATGAAACACACCGGCATTCCTTGTCTGTCAATTTTGTCTTTCGGCCACAGATCTGATGAGAATTTCCTGTAGAGGGGGATTTTTGCCACTGCTGGTAGACGTCTTGCTGTGAGGTGATGGTGCTATCCACTGAGCCAACATGCCGCCTGCTTATTTGTACTAATATGAGTTTTGTCTACTAAGAGTACAAAGAATACGCTCTGGATAAGAACGTCTGCTAAATGCTATAAATGGAAATGTACTAGCACCGTAAATACACAAGGTTACTATTTTTTGTCCTGGAAGCTTATTTCTGCATTTGAAGACTTTTCATCAAAGGGAGTACAAAATATCCAAGTTTGTTTGACATCAAGGTCTTGGCAGCAAAGGGTTAGGTGATTTCAGTTTTTGTGCTCAGTGAACTTTTGAACTTAGTTTCTTTATGTTCTGCGATGTTGGGTGAAAATGCTGATGAAAGTGTCTTGGTGAGAGGAGTTCTTGCCAGTAGTTTAGTATAGGATGTGATTATATAGCAAATGGGCCTTTTGTTATCTTGGGAAGGCAGTCAGTTGTAAATAGCCTTGAAGTTATCTGGCCAGCACAGTCAGTTGGAGAGGAGTAATTGGATAATTAATTCAGCCTCAGACAGGTCAAACAGATTTCCCTCATCTGCATCTCAGCAGCTTTGCAAGGTCTCCTGGATTCATGATTGATGTGTGCCACAGCTGGTTAATTACAACACCTTCATCATTCCCGCAAATGGCAGATAAAGGTGGCAATGATATTAGTTTTGGACTGTGATGACTGGTAAAAGAGAAGAGAACAGATACAACAGTATGTTTCTCATGTTCCAAAATATGTAACTGAATGCACTCTAAAACTGCAGGACCATTGACATTTTCTTGACAGTCCACTGCAGAAAAGAGATTGGCTTAAGAGATATCATATTAAATCTATTGTTTGTCTTCAGTATGGTAATAAGGCCAAAAATATGTAGACATACCTTGACTTTCCAGCAACACTGAATACTAACAGCTGCATAAAATCAAGCATGCAGCAAGGCAATACGTGTTCGTGTATAAACAATGACAGCAGAAATAAGGATTGAAGAGCTGGGATTATTTATTAATTATTCTTTAAAATGAATGAAATTAACATGCTACCTTGCCCTACATTC
Source organism: Ancistrus triradiatus (assembly GCA_025084515.1). Classification (NCBI taxonomy): domain Eukaryota; kingdom Metazoa; phylum Chordata; class Actinopteri; order Siluriformes; family Loricariidae; genus Ancistrus; species Ancistrus triradiatus. The sequence continues at coordinate 95,238 of JAJAGP010000905.1, read as the reverse complement.
ATCTGTAAGGGCCAATGAGTACTCAGTACAAAAGCTTAGAAAAAAGTACTAGCTAATAACAAATATGTACTGCATAAAGTAATCTGGGCTTGGCTACAATGCTCATCACAAAAGTCCTTTGAGAGGATTATTAAGATCTTCAAGGATTTGGTTTTCTTGCCAAGCACTTGCACACAATCCTTAGATCACCGTGCCCGATACCAAGCAACAGCTGGAGTAGTGCAAAGCACAGAACCACACTCTTGAGCAATATAAATTGCTTGAGCACTGTAAAATTTTCCCTGCCTTGAGGTGATGAATCATGCTTCACTGCATGGCAGTTTTATGAGTAAACCGTGTTTGGCTGATGTGCTTTGCCATGAGCACTTTAACTGGCTGAATGTGCATGCCAAATTTAAAGTTGTGGTGGTGGAGAAATTATAGTACCGGTCTGACCCCTTAATTCCAGTAAGGGAAATCCTAATGATAGACTATACAAAGTAAGAGAAAATTTTGTATGGGGGATGCCTTGCTCTAAATAATAATTATTAATTATAGTAATATTTATTATTTTTTTATTATTCACTCCCGTCATGTGACTCCCTATGTCACTCACTGCCGAATTCCTCATCATTGTGTGAGAAATTATTGCTTGGCTTGGAAAATTAGAAATTCAGCACAGTTTCTGAAGAATATGTGTATTCATTTTTATTATTGGATTCCTATCATAAAGTCGAGATAGCGTATGTTGGGCCATCATAAAATGTTTAGTACCTGTACATGCTTATCTGACTAAGTTTTTTTTTTGTATTATTACACATGATAGATACATATGTATTGTACAAAAACTATTTTTCAAATACAATCCCAGAAATGTACAGTGGTAGTGTCGAGTGGTCACTCCAAGAGCAAAGTGTGTAATAGTCTGAAAGGTTACAGAGGAACCCAGGGTAACTTTTAAAGCAACTAAAAGCCTCTCTCATGTTGGTCAATGTTTGCCAATATTGTCCACCATCAGGAGAACACTAATAATGGCAACCATGTTGTGAAAGGCAGGGTTGTGAGAAGAAAGGAACTGCCCCTTCTCCTCACAAGATGCTGCCTATCTTCAACTCAAGTCAGTCAAGTCAGATTTATGTATATAGGACTTTTTACAATGGAGCAATGTTTCAAAGCAACTTTACAAGCTTAGATGATCCTCTAATATCTAGGGCCAATCCCAAATTAAGCAATCTTAGGGTGACAGTGGCAAGGAAAAACTCCCTAAACATTATGAGGAAGAAACCTTGGGGGAACCAAGACTCAAAAAGGGACCCATCCTCCTTGGGTGATGTATATAATAAATGTAAGAATGAAACTAATTTATCTAATCAAAGAACTCATGTAGTATTAGCTAAAATAAAAATAGTGTAAAAATATGCATATCTGCATTATTATTATTATTATTATTATTATTATTATTACTTTTTAGTTTGCTGAAGAAGGCTATCAGAAAGTGTGTGGAAATAACTGCATTTCAACATAAGGACCATCTGTTAGACGAGGTAGTGGTAAATCATTTAATAATGATTTGGGATTATTTCACAATATCTGGGCGAGGGTTACCTTATAATATGGAAACTTCACAACAGACATTCATAACTCACTCATTCATCCATTCATGTTCACATCAGCAGCTCAAGGGGCTTGCCCCTATGTCAACACCACTAGGAAAGACTACAGTGGTGCTTGAAAATTTGTGAACCCTTAAAGAATATTCTGTATTTCTGCATAAATATGACCTAAAACATCATCAGATTTTCACACAAGGCCTAAAAGTAGATAAGGAGAACCCAGTTAAACAAATGAGACAAAATATTATACTTGGTCATTTATTTAGTGATGAAAATGATCTAATATTATATATTAATGAGTAGCAAAAGTATGTGAACCTTTGATTTCAGTATCTGGTGTGACCCCCCTGTGCAGCAATAACTGCAACTAAACGTTTCCTGTAACTGTTGATCAGTCCTGCACACCGGCTTGGGGAATTTTAGCCCATTCCTCCATACAGAACCGCTTCAACTCTGGGATGTTGGTGGGTTTCCTCACATTAACTTCTCACTTCAGGTCCTTCCATAACATTTCAATTGGATTAAGGTCAAGACTTTGACTTGGCCATTCCAAAACATTAACGTTATTCTTTAACCATTCTTTGGTAGAACGGCTTGTGTACTTAGGGTCGTTGTCGTGCTGCATGACCCACCTTCTCTTGAGATTCAGTTCATGGACAGATGTCTTGACATTTTACTTTAGAATTATCTGATATAATTCAGAATTCATTGTTCCATCAATGATGGCAAGCCGTCCTGGCCCAGATGCAGCAAAACAGGCCCAAGCCATGATACTGCCATCACCATGTTTCACAGATGGAATAAGGTTCTTATGCTGGAATGCAGTGTTTTCTTTCTCCAAACATGACACTTTTCTTTTAAACCAAAAAGTTCTATTTTGGTCTCATCTGTCCATAAAACATTCTTTCAATAGCCTACTGGCTTGTCCACGTGATCTTTTGCTTAGAAGTTACCCTGGAGTCCTTTGTGACCTCGCCAACTATTACACGCCTTGCTCTTGGGGTGATCTTTGTTGGTCGACAACTCCTAGGGAGGGTAACAATGGTCTTGAATTTCCTCCATTTGTACAAAATCTGACTGTGGATTGGTGGAATCCAAACTCTTAGAGATGGTTTTGTTGGAACCTTTTCCAGCCTGATGAGCATCAACAACTTTTTTCTGAGGTTCTCAGAAATATCCTTTGTTTGTGCCATGATACACTTCCACAAACATGTTTGTGAAGAGCAGACTTTGATAGATCCCTATTCTTTAAAAAATAAAACAGGGTGCCCACTCACACCTGATTGTCATCCCATTGATTGAAAAACACCTGACTCTAATTTCATCTTCAAATTAACTGCTAATCCTAGAGGTTCACATACTTTTTCCACTCACTAATATGTAATATTGGATAATATTCCTCAATAAATAAATGACCAAGTATAATATTTCTGTCTCATTTATTTAACTGGGTTCTCTTTATCTACTTTTAGGACTTGTGAAAATGTGAAAATGATGTTTTAGGTCATATTTATGCAGAAATCCATAACATTCTAAAGGGTTCACAAACTTTCAAGCACCACTGTATAGTACTCTCGCAACCTTCTTGCAACTCTCGCAACCTTCGCAACAAAATCATGGAGTAAGGGAATATAGAATGAGCTTGTCTGTCTATACGTCTATTTGAAGAAAAAAATAAATGAATGAATAAATAAAACCCACACAGGCAGAGTCCGGAAAGGAATAAAAGCATGTATCTCTGGAGCTTTGAGGTCACAGAGCTAACAACACACATAGTAAAACATGTATTATCATTAAATAGGAAGCAAAATGTTTAGTATGTATAGTATAGTATGTACGAGTTTATTTAATCCTGACCGACTGCTAGTGTGGCAGGTAGAACGTGTTTCGATGTGTATGGAATTCATATGTATGGATTTAAATCTGAATATATAAAACAGACCTGCAGCAGGCAGGATCAAACAGAAAAATAACAGGTACCCATATGGATTCTCCGAAACAGAGAGGAAAGGTGGCTACTTACATTTGAGAATGGAAAGAGAAAAAAACCCTCTCCTGGTAAACAGAAGTGGTTTTTGAATACAAAAACACGCTTGGGAGTGGAATTCTGAGTGATGGGGCGATGTGCTGAGCCATAACGGAGGTGTGTGGAGAATAGCTTAGAACAAACATGATGTGCTAGTTGACAATGGTGACCTTTGTGTCCCAAGTGTACATGCCATTGTTTTTAAATGCCGTATGACTGACAGAAACATGATGTGTTTTGACAGCAGATGAAAGCTAATTGGAAAGTCGATATTCTAACATGGTCAAAGTGTATGAGTGTGTGACATGATAATATAAGAGAGATTACATTATTTCCTGGATATTCAGCCATTTAAGTCGCAGCCAACAATACTCAGTTACAGAGTTCTGAGTCAGTTGCCATGAATTGGTCAGACATTTCTAAATCCAATGGTGCCATGGTGGTGCAGTGGCTAGTGCTGTCATTTCATAGTTCCAGAGATCCGGGTTTGAGTTATGGCTTGACCACTTTTTGTGTGGAATTGGTATGTTCTCCCCGAGTTTCCTGAGACATTTCATAGCATGGTGTTTCTAAAGTTTTCCAGTGTGTGTGCCTTGTCCATTGGTGGTTTCACCCTGCACACTGTACTTTTGGTTAAAGGTGAAAATTCACATTTATTCACATTTGCTTAAACTTACTGTATAGTTTGTTTATGAATAAATATAATAAACTCAGGTAGCTTCTTACTTTCTTCCATACCTTACCACAGGGAACTACACCACCTCAGTGCATACGTCACATTATAAACATAATCTGAAGCATTATTCATATTTCTTCAAACAAAGTCTGACAAACTTCATTAGTCCAGCATTATATTAGTGCACTCATGCAGCATACACACCCATTGCTGGACTCACAGTTACTTCACTAGCTTTCACAGACCAAACTAGTCCCAGACTTCAATACTCCCAGCATTCCTAACCTGCTGTTTGCTACCTGCTACCATAGTTCTCTCTGATCCGAAAAGGAAAGGTCATCTCCAGGTCATCTACCTAACTTAAATTTATCATGATTTTTAGCATAAATGTCAAACATAAAAGTAAGTTATAGCCTGTTTCTGTGGGCCCTGCACATCTGTGAAGTGTGCTTGTTAGCAGTAGTTCCCATGCCAGACAGCCCTTGGTTCTGTTCTCAGATGAAAGCAGGTGAAACCAAGGTCTGGCTTTGCAACTGCTTGTGCATTTTGTTAAGAATTATCCATAACAGAACTGGAAGGATCAACTAATAACCAATATGAAACACGACCAGAGAGTGATTTAAATTAAACACAAGTTCCTCTACTTCCATGTTCTTTATTAAAATGTCAGTTCACACAGAGTGTATAAGTCGGTTGCTGATACATGGTACATATGTATGAAAATTATGCATTATGTAGGAAGAGAAGTATATTGCCTGGAAATGGCAATGTCAGAAAGCCTGACATTTATAAAACACAGAAGCTGGCCAGTAGGAATAAAAGAAAGAATAAAACAACAGCAGGTTAATGCATTACTAAGGCTGTATATGGTTATTCCTTCCTGAAACAACAGATTTTTAAGTTCTCATATGACTGAAAAGCACTAATATAGCAGCATACACCATTGCCCCAATGACCATAATTAATAATTGCATTTTAGAGAAACCTTTGTAATTTTTTAGCACAACTAAAACTGTTTATTGCTGTTCAGTAAAGCAAATAAACGGACATTCCTTTAGCTACAAGTTATGTAGTGCATTGACATTTCCAAAGTTCTGAGCTTAAACTAACACAAAAACAAACAAACAAACAAAAAGCTGTTTCAAGAAATGTGAAATTTCGTGCTTCAGACTACAACTGAATATTACATCCACTACTGTTTTGCGGAAGAGAGACTGAATAGTCAGAGAAAATGCACTACAAGCCAGTCTCACATTTGGAAGATGGTATAGGAGATGTGGGTTAACTATAGGCACTATATGCAGAGATAACAGATTCTTGATTCACTTAAATAAATATTAGTGAGTATTCAAAGTTCAGTATGATGAGTAGCACACTGGACAAAAATACAGGTGTTTCATTCAGTTCCATTGCCACATGTGCGTAAATCACCTGAACATGAAGTCTGCACTTATAAACATTTGTGAAAGAATGGGCCGTTCTGAAGAGCTACATTTACAGCGTTTAGCAGATGCTCTTACCCAAGTTATAAAATCTTACAATCCAAGCAATTGTGGGTTAAAGACCTTTCTCGTTGACCCAACAGTGACAGCTTGACAGGGGAAGGATTTGAACCCTGGACCTTTTGGTCCAGTGCTAGTACCTTAACTGCTAGGCTACCACAGTCCCACTGAATTTGAGAGTGATATTGTAATAGGAAGGCTTGGTGGGTAGCATCGCCGCCTCACAACAAGAAGGTCCTGGGTTCAATCCCAGGGTGGAGCGGTCTGGGTCCTTTCTGTGTGTCCTCCCTGTGTCTGTGTGGGTTTACTCCGGGCACTCTGGTTTCCTCCCACAGTCCAAAGACATGCAGGTTAGGTTAATTGATTGCACTAAATTGGCCTGGTTTGAGTGTGGTCTCTGGCGACAGACGGAGCGACGCGTCGGCTCGAGTATTCTTGGTCGCATCGAGTGGCAGTGGGCAGACCCCCGCATCCGGTGGGGACAAGTGCCAGGAAAATGATGATTGTAATAGGGTGCTACCATTGCAACAAGTCAGTTTGTGAAATTTCTTCCTTCCTAGATCTTCCAAGATGGTATTAATTGCAGACCACATAAAGTCAGCAAGTGCTGAGACGCATAATGCATAAATGTCGCCAATGCTTTGCTGACTCAGTAACTGCAGAGCTCCAAACCTAGTCTGGCATTAACATCAGCACAAAAACTGAGCACCGGGAGCTTCATGACATGGGTTCCATGGCCCAGCAGCTACATGCAAGCCTTACAGTGGTGCTTGAAAATTTGTGAACCCTTTAGAATTTTCTATATTTCTGCATGAATATGACCTAAAACATTATCAGATTTTCATACAAATCCTAAAAGTGGATAAAGAGAACCCAGTTAAACAAATGAGACATATTATACATATATATTAGACATATTTCTATATTATATATAGAAAAATATTATACTTGGTCATTTATTTATTGAGGAAAATATTCCAATCTTTAATTCAATTGGAAGACAATCAGTTGTGAGTGGGCACCCTGTTTTATTTAAAGAACAGGGATCTGCTCTTCACAACGCACGTGTATCATGGCATGAACAAAGAAGATTTCTGAGGACCTCAGAAAAAAAGCTGTTGATGCTCATCAGGCTGGAAAAGGTTACAAAACCATCTCTAAAAAGTTTGGACTCCACCAATCCACAGTCAGACAGATTGTGTACAAATGGAGGAAATTCAAGGTCATTGTTACCCTCCCCAGGAGTGGTCGACCAACAAAGATCACTCCAAGAATAAGGCATGTAATAGTTGGCGAGGTCACAAAAGGACCCCAGGGTAACTTCTAAGCAACTGAAGGCCTCTCTCACATTGACTAATGTTAATGATCATGAGTCCGCCATCAGAAGAACACTGAGAAACAATGGTGTGTATGGCAGGGTTGTAGGGAGAAAGCCACTGCTCTCCAGAAAGAACATTGCTGCTCGTCTGCAGTTTGCTAAAGATCATGTGGACAAACCAGAAGGCTATTGGAAGAATGTTTTGTGTGAATGGATGAGACCAAAATAGAAAATTTTGGTTTAAAAAAAACAACAACGATATGTTTGGAGAAAGGAAAACACTACATTCCAGCATAAGAACCTTATTCCATCTGTGAAACATGGTGGTGATAGTATCATGGTTTGGGCCTTTTTTTGCTGCATCTGGGCCAGGACGGCTTGCCATCATTGATGGAATAATGAATTATATCAGAGAATTCTAAAGGAAAATGTCAAGACATCTGTCCATGAACTGAATTTCATGCAGCAAGACAACGACCCTAAGCACACAAGTGGTTCCACCAAAGAATGGTTAAAGAAAAATAAAATTAATGTTTTGGAATGGCCAAGTCAAAGTCCTGACCTTAATCCAATCGAAATGTTGTGGAAGGACCTGAAGCGAGCAGTTAATGTGAGGAAACCCACCAACATCCCAGAGTTGAACTGTTTTATACGGAGGAATGGGTTAAAATTCCTCCAAACTAGTGTGCAGGACTGATCAACAGTTACAGGAAATGTTTAGTTGCAGTTATTGCTGTGCAGGAGGGTCACACCAGATATTGAAAGCAAAGGTTCACATACTTTTGCCACTCACTAAAATGTGATATTGGATCATTTTCTTCAAGAAATACATGACCAAGTATAATATTTTTGTTTTATTTGTTTAACTGGGTTCTCTTTATCTACTTTTAGGACTTGTGTGAAAATCTGATAATGTTTTAGGTCATATTTATACAGAGAAATAGAAAATTCTAAAGGGTTCACAAACTTTCAAGCACCACTGTATAGTGGGGCAAAAAAGTATTTATTCAGCCACTGATTGCGCAGGTTTTCCTTCTTAGAAAGTTGAGAGAGGTCTGTAATTTTCATCAGAGGTACACTTTAACTATGAGAGACAAAATGAGAAAAAAAATCTGATGAATGACCTGCAGAGAGCTGGGACCGAATTAACACGGCTACCATCAGTAACACAATACGCTGAGAGGGATTCAGATCCTGCAGTGCCAGGCGTGACCCCCTGCTTAAGCCAGTACATGTCCAGGCCCATCTGAAGTTTGCCAGAGAGCATATGGATGATCCAGAAGAGGATTGGGAGAATATCATGTGGTCAGATGAAACCAAAAAATAACTCAACTGGAGGAAAAAGGATGCGGAGTCATCCCAAGAACACCATACCTACTGTGGAGCATGGGGGTGGAAACATCATGTTTTAGGACTGTTTTTCTGCAGAGGAGACAGGACAAATGATCCATGTTAAGGGAAGAATGAACGGGGCCATGTATCGTATGGAATTAAGCCAAAACCTCCTTCCATCAGTCAGAGGATTGAAGATGGAACGTGGCTGGGTCTTCCAGCATCACAATGATCCCAAACACACCGTTCGGGCAACGAAGGAGTGGCTCCGTAAAAAAGCATTTCAAGGTCCTGGAGTGGCCTAGCCAGTCTCCAGACCTCAACCCCATAGAAAATTTGTGAAGTCCTTGCTCGGCGACAGCCCCAAACATCATTGCTCTAGAGGAGATCTGCATGGAGGAATGGGCCAAAATACCAGCTACAGTGTGTGCCAACCTGGTGAAGCCTTACAGGAAACGTTTGACCTCTGTCATTGCCAACAAAGGTTATGTTACAAAGTATTGAGTTGAACTTTTTTTATTGACCAAATACTTATTTTCCACCATAATTTACAATTAAACTCTTTAAAAATCCTACAATGTGATTTCCTGGATTTTTTTTCTCTCATTTTGTCTCTCATAGTTGAAATGTACCTGTGATGAAAATTACAAACCTCTCTCATCTTTCTAAGTAGGAGAACTTGCAAAATCAGTGGCTGATTAAATACTTTTTTGCCCCACTGTATATATGTTTAGAAGGATTTTCATAAATATTTGAACAAAAAATGCAATATGGTATATTTATAGTTGTATAGTCTTATAATACCTACCTAAAGGTCCTTTGTTCAGACTCTTAACAAGCCACACTGTTAGAGTGGACCACACCTTCACTGTTATTCTAGTGTAACCAGACACAGCATGTTTATGACTTGTATCTTTTCAATAACTTCTAGCAATATCATTGCCACTGATCATCTCATCTCTCCTTAAGTTGATTTGTTCCCCCAGGGTTGTGTTTTATTAGCCTTGGCTTGAACCCGGTATGTTACCAAGTAGTATTGCCAGCCAAGCTGCTAAACAACCCTTTGATGAATCACCCTGACTCCAACTGCCGATGTAACTCCACTCGCCTTTCCCCTATCTACCACAATTACCATTACTTTCATGACTGTGCACACCCAGAGGTCATACTCAACAGGGAGAACAAAAATCGCTATCCATTTTCTATCTGCAATTTACTTCACCCACTCCGCCTCCTTTGTGCCCTTCTCCAACTTACTCACCTTAATTTCCTTCCATTTGTGTTGTACATAATATCTCAAAATAGTGAAGTCACAATGATTTGAACTGTGCAGACATAGCTATCATAGGGTGTCAACTGATGGTGGCTTAGAATTGTATGGGATTGCAGAGGCGCTCATGAGAGGCACGCATTTATGTGCAAATGTGGTGCGTTAGCTACTGTACAGTCCCGCGGTGATTTTATTCATGGAAAATCAAGTCCTGTGGGGTTTCTGATGGCTATAGCAAGCAGCTACCCTCGGAGTTATTCATGGCTTTTTTCAGCCACAGAGAGCCATCAAAAAGCAGTTTGTTCATAAAACTGGCCAACATCATGACGGCTCCCCTGCCTCCCACCCTCCTTGAAAAGCAAGGGAGGAACAATCTGAGCGAACTGTCGATATTCAGTCCTATCGTGCAATTAATGTGAATAGTTTAACCTTTAATTTTAGCTTCCCAGAGAAATCACTGCAACTTCATATCTCAGGTCATCAATAATGCCTCTACACTCTGGTCTGCCTCAGAAAGGTTAATAAGTGTAACCTGCTTCCCATGTGCTGCCTTAATCTATGAGCCTGCGCATCCATGCTTTTCCGCTCAGAGGGTACTTCTTCTCCCATTTGTTTGTGTTTTCATTAAGGACATGCCTTTGTAAGCCTGAGGGTGCTCTTGTAAAGCCATCGATCCTGCAAGAAGTTTCTTTTTTTTTATCCGTTAACCGAACTAAGGGAATTTTATTTGATAAAATCAACTTCAATTAGGCCTTGATGCAGAGGTGTGAGGATGGTGTCTGAATTGGCAGCATTGGATTATGCCCGTAGGCATCAGGCTATTCTGCTTTAGACTGATTGCAAATTAGAAGTTTACTTATTTAATAGAGGCTGTAGTGCATGCATAGCTTAGTATATCCTGCTGATTGTTGAATATATTATTTTTGATCAATTCTATGTTATGTCACAGTTTTACATGCTTTTGAAATCAGATTTTTTAATAACCTCCTCAGTGGAGTTGAATCAATTCACACAGATAAATGATAAATATATATTTATATATTATTTATATATATATATATAGTATTTTGTACTGCCAGACTACTGATAAAGTAAAATAGAAAAATAATTCATTAATTAAATAATAATTATTAATTAGCCACAATCTGCATCTCTTTCTATTTATATATCTATCTATCTATCTATATATATATATTTATATATATATAAGGTCTAGCAGTGACGAAAAAAGCTAAATAATGATGTGATTTCAAACAGGTGATGTGATGTCAACAGGTGATTATAATCATGATTTGGTATAAAAGCAGTGTCAAAGGTGTGAGCAAAGGTGGTCAGAATATCTCCAGTTTGTCAACAAATGCATAAGAGTTACTGAAATGTTAAAAACAATATTCCTAAAAGAAAGATTAGAAAGGCTTTGAATATTTCAGTCCTAACTTTTTCTGATGTTTTGCATTGTCTTGTTGAAAAATGCATGGACATCCCTGGAAACTATGTTGCCTCGAAGGCAGCATATGTTGCTCTTAAATCTGTGTGTACTTTTCAGCATTAATGCTGCCATCACAGAAGTGTAAATGGCACATTTCACAGGTCTGGAATTCCGATTCCTCTGAGAACAATACACATTTCCACTGTGTGATGGTCCATCCCAAATGCCTCCAAGCCCAGAGAAGTCAATGCCGCTTCTGGACATGGTTAATATAAAGCTTCATAAGGCTGCACAGTAATATTTTAAGTGGCAGCGCTTGTAATGCTTGACCTGCAATGAAATAACATACAGTGGTGCTTGAAAGTTTGTGAAGCCTTTAGAATGTTCTATGTTTCTGCATAAATATGACCTAAAATAGCATACGATTTTTACACACAAGTCCAAAAAGTAGATAAAGAGAACCTAGTTAAACAAATGAGACAAAAAGATTATAATTGGTCATTTATTTATTGAGGAAAATGATCCAATATTACATATTAGTGAGCTGCAAAACTATGTGACCCTTTGCTTGCAGTACCCCCCGAAGCAATAACTGCAACTAAACGTTTCCTGCAACTGTTGATCAGTCCTGCACACTGGCTTGGAGGAATTTTAGCCCATTTCTCTGTACAGAACAGTTTCAACTCTGGGATGTTGGTGGGTTCCTTATATTAACTGCTCGCTTCAGGTCATTCCACAGCATTTCAATTGGATTAAGGTCATGACTTTGACTTGGCCATTCCAAAACATTAACTTTATTCTTCTTTAACCATTCTTTGGTAGAACGACTTGTTTGCTTAGGGTCGCCGTCTTGCTGCATGACCCACCTTCTCTTGAGATTCAGTTCATGGACTTTTTCTTCAGAATTCTCTGATATAATTCAGAATTCAATTTTCCATCAATGATGGCAAGCCATCCTGACCCAGATGCAGCAAAACAGGCCCAAACCATGATACTACCACCACCATGTTTCACAGATGGGATAAGGTTCTAATGCTGGAATGCAGTGTTTTCCTTTCTCCAAACATAACACTTTTCTTTTAAACCAAAAAGTTCTATTTTGGTCTCATCCATCCACAAAACATTCTTCTACATGATCTTTAGCAAATCTCAGACAAGTAGCAATGTTCTTTTTGGAGAGCAGTGGCTTTCTCCTAGCAACTCTGCCATGCACACCATTTTTGTTCAGTGTACTTCTGTACAAGTCGTTATGCAAAGGTGCTGTACAGTCATATGAAAAAGTTTGGGCACCCCTGATAATTTTCATGATTTTTAGTTTATAAATCATTGGTTGTTCAGATCAGCAACTTGAGTTAAATATATCATATAGCAGATGAACACAGTGATATTTGAGAAGTGAAATGAAGTTTATAGGATTTACAGAAAGTGTGCAGTAATTATTCAAACAAAATTAGGCAGGTGCATAAATTTGGGCACCCCAACAGAAAAATTACATCAATATTTAGTAGATCCTCCTTTTGTAGAAGTTACAGCCGCTAAACGCTTCCTACAGCTTCCAGTCTGGATTCTGGTTGAAGGTGCTTTGGACCATTCTTCTTTAGAAACATCTCCAGTTCAGTCAGGTTTGATGGTTTCCGAGCATGGACAGCCCACATTTTCAGTAATATTCATGTCTGGGGACTGAGATTTCCATTCCACAACGTTGTACTGGTTCCTCTGCATGAATGCCTTACTAGATTTTAAGCAGGGTTTAAGGTCGTTGGCCTCGGTGCAACTTTGTCACTGATTCTTGAACATTGTTCTCAAGAATCTGGAGATATTAACTGGAATCCATGCGACCCTCAACTTTAACAAGATTCCTAGTACCTGCACTGGCCACACAGTCCCACAGCATGATGGAACCGCCACCAAATTTTACTGTGGGTAGCAAGTGTTTGTCTTGGGATGCTGTGTTTCTTTTTTCGCTCCTTGTTATGTCCAAATAACCTCAATTTTAGTTTCATCAGTACACAGCACTTTATTTCCAAAATGAAGCTGGATTGTCCAAATGTGCTGTAGCACACCCTCAAGTGACTCTGTTTTGTGGCGTGTCTGCAGAAAAGGCTTCTTTCTGCATTACTCTCCCATACAGCCTCTCCTTGTGCAAAGTGCGCTGTATAGTTGAACGATGAACAGTGACATCATCTGCAGCAAGATGAGTTGTAGGTCTTTGGAGGTGGTCTGTGGCTTGACTATCTCACCATCCTTCGCCTCTGCCTATCTGAGATTTTTTCTTGGTCTGCCACTTTGGGAGTTCCTTAACTAGAACTGTGCCTGTGGTCTTCCATTGCCTCACTATGTTCCTCACAGTGGAAACTGACAGCTGAAATCTCTGAGAGAGCTTTTCCCTTTCCCTGAACCATGATGTTGAACAACCTTTGTTTTCAGGCCATTTGAGAGTTGTTTTGAGGCTCCCATGTTTGCCACTCTTCAGAGAAGATGCAAAGAGGAGAAAAACTTCCAATTGGCCACCTTAACACTTTCTCATAGTTGGATTCACTTGTGTATGTAGATCAAGGGTCAATGAGCTTACAAAACAAATTTTGTGTTCCAATAATTAGTGCTAAATGTATTCAAATGACAAGGGTGCCCAAATTTATGCACCTGCCTAATTTTGTTTGAATAATTACTGCACACTTTCTGTAAAACCTATAAACTTCATTTCACTTCTCAAATATCACGGTGTTCATCTGCTATATGATATATTTACCTGAAATTGCTGAGCTGGACAACCAATGATTTATAAAGAAAAATCATGAAAATTATCAGGGGTGCCCAAACTTTTTCATACGACTGTATATAAGATTGGGGAAGTTTTCCAACTGCTGAGACTGAAAAAGTCACTTAGATGAGTGACGAAACGTTTCTCCAACAAAATCTATGTCCAGATGAACAGATTCAACTTCTTGGACCAAGTATAATATTTTTGTCTCATTTGTTTAACTGGGTTCTCTTTATCTACTTTTAGGACTTATGTGAAAATCTGATTATGTTTTCGATCGTATTCATGCAGAAATATAGAAAATTCTAAACGTTTCACAAACTTTCAAGCACCACTGTAAGTAAATGTAAGGAACACTGTTTTTTTTGTCTTTTTAATTGTCATTTTCCATGCTTTCCCAAATGTTTGTCATTTGGGGTTAAAAGTCAGTAGCAGATAGCTGGCTTCCTAACTTAGCTGTGAAAAACAAAACTATCAGCTTTCTATTTAGTAATTAGTTGTATGAAGTTTGGGAAAGAGCCTTTTGTTTTTAACAGGCTAATTTACAGGCTGGCTAGCTTACTGCTCCTACATTGGCTTGCAGTGATTGGAGTCTTCAACAAAGTTCTGCATCTGACTAATACAATGAAGCTGCTTCACAACTTGTATTCAATCATCTATCCAACAGGAGTTACTCATTTAATACTCACATTATTAACGTGCAGCCAGTTTGACTGCCCAGCATAGTCTTTAAAACAGTTTTAAAAACAGTTTTACCGATTAATTTTGTCATTTCACAACAGTTACCCATCTTAATTGCCCTCAGCTTTAGTAAGCTCTTAGCTATGCTATTCCTGGCTTATGCAGAGTAAACAGTCACACATACCTTTGCACGAAGCAGCTGATCATTATTCATCTTTCTGCAAGTTTTCAAACTTGGCCTGACAGCTTGCAGATACAGACACAGCCTGCTTGGTTTGGCTTATCTTCTAACCCAAGTGGAGCAAAGCGAAGAGAATAATCCTGTGAAAACAATGATTTGTGGGGAAATTAAATGACAAGACACAATTTTCCACGCCACTGGGCTGCTACAGGTGCTGGAGGCAGACGGGTCAGGAGATGGGTGGTAGTGTGACTTCAGGCTTAGCGTTAATCCAGCTATTTATTTAAAAATTTCCACAATACTTTCAAAACATTCAATCACACTGATGCACAAATCTGCTGTAGGATTTATCAGATTTCATCATGACAGTATGTGCGCTGTGAGTTCCTTCAGTAATTTTCTGTACATTCTGTTGTTTGTGCATACAGTGGTGTTTGAAAGTTTGTGAATGATTTAGAATGTTCTATATTTCTGCATAAATATGACCTAAATTAATATTTAATTCATAGACCCAAAAACATATTTTTAACTGCTAAAAGTAGATAAAGGGAACCCAGTTAAACAGATGAGACAAAAAGATTATGCCTGGTCATTTATTTATTGAGGGAAATAATCCAATGTTACAGGAATGTTTCAAGCAGCTGCTCTGCACATTGGCTCAGAGGAATTTTAACCCATTCCGCTGTACAGAACAACTTCAACTCTGGGATGTTGGTGGGTTTCCTCACATTCACTGCTTCCACAACATTTATATTGGACTAAAGTCAGAACTTTGACTTGGCCATTCCAAATCATTAACCTTCTACTTCTTTTACCATTTTTAGGGGAAAACTTGTGTGCTTAGTGTCTTCATGAGCCACATTCTCTTGATATTCAATTCATACACAGGTGTCCTGACATTTTCCTTTCGAATTTGCTGGTATAACTCAGAATTCATTGATGGAAATGATACTACCACCAATGGTACTACAACCATCATGTTTCATAGAGGGGATAAGGTTCTCATGCTAGAATGTAATGTGTTTCTGTCTCTAGCCATATTGGAAATACATTTTGTGGACAGATTAGATCAAAATAGGAGCGTTTTTGCACACCATTGTTGCTCACTGTTCTTCTCATGGTAGATTCATGAGTGTTAATAGTAACCAATGTGATAGAGGCCTTTACTTGCATAGAAGTTACGATCTGTTCCTTTGAGACCTTTCAGACTATTAGATGCCTTCCTTTGGTTTGTATCTTTACTAGCTTGATAAGTATCAACAAATCTTTTTTTCTGATGACTTCAGGAAGTTCCTTTGTTTGTGCCATGATACACTTACACAAACGAGTTGTGAAGATCTTCAAGATTAAGATTTTGATAGATTCCTGTTCTCTAATGACAACAGGGTGCCCACTCACACCTGACTGTCGTCCCACGGACTAAAAACACCTGACCTTAATTTCATCATGAAATTAACTTCTGTTCCTAAGGGTTCACATACTTTTGCTACTCATTGCACAATTAGATAACTTGCCTTAATTAATAATGGCTAAGTATAATATGTGTTAACCTGTTTCATGTGTTTTTACTGGGTTTGTCTTAATCTACTTTCAGGACTTGTGAAAAGTTGCTGCTTTAGGTCATATACAGTATAAGCAGAAATATAGAACACCACTGTAGGGATCTGTAGTATCATTGGTGTCCTGGAACAGATGTTTTAGCTGTAGTACACTGATGAGCCAAAACACTGTAAAGCGGAATGCTTTGCTTTGCCTTGGCATTTCAGGGAAAATACATTTCAAGCAGGTGAACGTTAAAATGTCTTACTCAAGGAACCAATAGTGGTAACTTGGTGTTGGGGGATATAATTTTGACATGCTAATTAGCATGGCTATATCAATGAAATTCATATAAGCTATTCTGTTAGACTTAGAAGTATGCAGTATGCACTAATATAGAAGATGCAACTTCTCGGAGGTAAGAGCCAGCTGTAGGAAACTGTGGTCCCTGAGAACCGGGGTTCAAGGTGGAATGACTCTGAAAGTGCAAAACTGAGCAGGGGTGCCTAACTTTTATGCACATATGCAATTTAAGTAGGCAATTTGAAATACAGCTCTAGGTTACTTAGTCTGCTGTTGTCATTACCTTTCCATTGTGCAGCAATGCCTCCACTGTTTATGCTTTTAGAAGCAAGCAGCAGAGGTGAGTTCATTTTTCACTATGTGCAGAAACAAAGTGGAACAAATGAATCATGAAGGCATCAATATGACAGCTGCCTTGCATACAGCTAGTTAAAAGCAAGCCTAAC
Source organism: Ancistrus triradiatus (assembly GCA_025084515.1). Lineage (NCBI taxonomy): Eukaryota > Metazoa > Chordata > Actinopteri > Siluriformes > Loricariidae > Ancistrus > Ancistrus triradiatus. The sequence continues at coordinate 78,182 of JAJAGP010000905.1, read as the reverse complement.
CCGGGCCGCCAACCCTGTGGCTACTTAGTCTGAAAGCGTCTTAGACACTTTGCCTCACTTGGAAAGTGATGATGCAGACACATGCAGAACTGCTTTTAGAAACTCATTTCCATAATGCTATTGGGCGACCACGTTATTAATACCATCTCTCATGATAAATTCATGCCGATCATGGAAAATTCATGCTCTTAAGTTCTCTTGAAATATTAAATATTATGTTCATGAATTTTAAGGCACTGACTTAAGGCACTTGCCGATGTAATAAGTTGTTTATGCCATATGCTGGTTTAAGCACCACTACAGAAATTCAAACACTGTCCCCACTCCAAACTGCTTTAAGAAACTTTTACAAAAGAAAATCAGCAGAAATCAATCTGCATGACATGGCCAATGAGTGGGCATATGCTGTTTACCCACTCTTTGTAGTTATATAAGATCTATAGTCAAAGTCAGATTTATTTGTGGAAAAAAGCAACTTTACATCTATCTAGGCCCACTGCCTAAACTGAGCAAGCCAACGGTGACAGTGGCAAAGAAAAACTCCCTAAATGTTATAAGGATGAAACCTTGAGTGGACCAAGATTCAAAAAGGGACCCAACCTCCTTTTACAGTCTAGATGATATATGTAAAAATTTAACTAATTTAGTTAAATAATAAGTTTACAGTAGCAGTTTAAAAACAGAAGCTAAATATAAAAAAAAAATAGAGAGAACATATTTTAAAAATGTAATATATAATGGTGGGGTAGCGAACTGCCACTGTGACACCCAAATGTGCTTGCTTAGAGGTTTTAAAAGGGGAATTTATGCCCTGTTGTTGTTAAAACCTACAAATGAGCTCTGAAGTACATGTAAGGATTTTGAGATTATTGGTTAAGATGAATTTGCAAATGTGGTCTCAATAAAAAAAAAAAAAAAAAGTTATGCTATATTTACAATTTTGAGTGATCATTTTGTAGCTGGCAAAGGTTTATTTACTGTATATTTACAATAACTTGCCTTGTATCTTACTAACGTTGTTCCAAATTTAAATATTGCTAATTTACTGTGACCTCAGATTGCTAGTTTATCAGGTTAATTACATAGCTGTCATATCTGGTAGAAACTGGAGGCAGATGCAGTAAGCTGATTCTAAGCAAGCTTTATTGAAGCAATAAAAGGGAAAAGGGCAGAGCAAAGCAGAGTCAAAAACAGTCCAGAGTTCAATACCAGATAATCAGTTCTACCAGGCAAAGAATCAGAGAGTGAGCTGATAAACGGTTTCAGAAGCTGGAGCAGGGTTCATACACAGAACCAGTAACCCTAACCTTAACCGTAACACAGTAATCAATAACACAGTCTGGATGAAACTTTGCAAATAAAAGGCAGATGCATTCTGAGAAACGCAGTCTGGACATGGTTGTGATGATAGCTAGCTTATGATGCTAAGCAAATTGCAAATCAGCGAACACTGTGCTTTAATTTGGTTTTTATTTCTGTTGAGCTAATGTACTGATTAACTTTGTCTGCATATAGTTTTTTTTGACAACATGTTGTTTTGTTCTGTTGTCCTGGCCCAAAGAGTGTTGTAACCTTAAATAAAGACATGTGCTGAGGGAGAGACACTGTTTAGGGACTGTTTTCCTCAGTGTGAATCAAAGCTAAACCATAGATAAAATGCAAATGGTTACAATTTTTTATCAGCTTACACCTGGGTACTGTTAGTCAAATGAATGTAAAGTTATTTTATTTTGTAGAAACATCTAAATGTATTACAAAAGCTGGCTTGTTAAAACTGGAAGGCTACTTCTCCCAAATGTAAGGCCTTCCAAGGTTCCTTTAAAGTGTAAAAGAAACAGACAATGTTGCAATTTTCAGGTCTTTTTTTATGTTTACATTATTTACATTTTCAAACACGTGTTCACTCTGAATGGATGAAAAATGAATCTCATTTATAATCTTGTCGTGAAAGAGGTGGAAGGCCACGGCAGGAAATATGCCCCAATTACTGTAATCATTCTCCACCTCATCATATCAGCTGAAATGTTGGGCATAACAGCCTACAGAACAGACAGAGAAATGGTCCCCTGGAGGCTGCCTCTGGCAGGGGAGTGTGTATGTATGATGCAAATGGCTGGAATATTTCTGTACCTGAAGTCATGTTGCTCGGATTTGTTTCTTTTACTTCTACAGTGGTGTCTTTTTCCCCCTCTGTATAACATAACTAAACCTTTGATACATAGAACTGGATTTCCAACATCCTCCATTCCAAAGTAGGTAAGCTAATGAAACAAAAAGTTTTCAGTGGTATTTGCCATATTAATCTGGACATGACATAATATTACTGGTAGTCAGCTGGATGAAACACATTGCATTACATGTACTATGGGAACTGATCTTGGTTAATACCTGGTTTGTACACACATACTCTGGGGAGCAGGGGCTCAGGTGGAAAAATTGCACCCTTCATCCTATACTGCCGACCCAACTCAACCTATTAAACCACTGTTTTCACTGCTCATACCCTGGTGCCAGTCACACTAGAAACACCTTGTCAGATGTTTTAACCAGATCAGATACATTACATGAGTCATCTTTTCAGAAAAGAAAAACAATCTTCCAAATGCATTATAATACCGTTAGTTGGCCCTCCGTATGTGTCGGCCTCACACCCATAGATTCAAACAACTGTGTATCGAAAAAAGTAAAATAAAACATGCTGAGGACTAAGCTGAATTAACCGATGAAAAAACTGAAAAAGCTGAAAAACAGGAATTAACCGATGTGTAGACCTTTGTATCTGTGCAATGTCCTGGAGCTAATCCCCCATGCCAACTGTACTCTCTTCAAAATACATCTCAAATATCTTTGTGTACCTAAATATTCTGGGTTATATTCACCTACGTTGGGACATAAAATCTGATATAACAATACTTAAAATAATAAAACAGTGATTCAGTCATCCGGTCTCACAATAGAGGTTTCTCAGAGACGATCTCCACTGTATTTATCATGTTTTTCTATACTTCTACATCTACTGCATTCATTCTCAAATAAATCCCAATAGGTTCTAAAAAGCTTAGTATTGACAGCCAACTGAAAGGGAAACAGGAACACAGTTATCCTCCAGAACATAGGCTGCAGTTAGCATTAGCAGCTATGCTAGCGCCCTGAGTTCAACAACAGGGTAAGTTTTGTTTTCATTTTTCACTTTCATTACATTACTCACTAAATTACCTCATATTTTCCAACACTATATTAAAAAATAATCTTTATATTAATGATTTTGGCCACCTGTAGATTAAGTGTTCTAAACACAAACTTACTCATCATTACATGATACAGTATAGACCGCTCTACCAAACACTCATTAAACTCATTGGTTCATGTTACGTTTAACTTATGATGGATTTGTCAGAACATATCCCCATCGTAAATCAGGGAGCATCTGTACAATACAACTCCATTAATGACTCTAATGCTTATACGGTGTGGATTTTCTGGGGGTCTGGAAAGGATTACTTAAATCTGCATTATTTCTTACGGGAAAAAATTGCTGGCTGGAGTTGGGGTGAAATATTAAGAGGAAGCATGAAGACAGCACCTAAGAGTGATGAAATGCTTATAACCCAAGCTCACCTAATCCACTATAATGCTGGGTTGGTACTGAGCTGTGTTGTGCAAATAACTGTGAATGTTATCTTGCTACTGTTGACACAATGCCTATCGGCACTTCTGACTGTACATTATAACCCATGTTCTGAATGGTTATACAGTAGGTTTCATTTGGGTCCAGTTACGCATTTTATAGCCACTTTTTCTGAAGAGGTAATATTTAAACAACAGCTTTATAAATTCTGATGTTCAAAAAACCAAACAAACGTAAAATGATATGACAGTCATATTATGTTATGAATTTAGAAACTAAGATCGTAATGCTTTATGATTATGGCTGTAAAATAACGAGAGTAAGAGACAGGTTGATGACCTGCCAATTAGGAATTGCAGAGGAGAAGCCCAAGTTAGAGCGTTATTGCCTCCAACACACTCATGAATTGTTCTTTGTTTTAAATAGTGGCTTCCTACAAAATGTTATAAAATAAGGTAGTAGTTGTAATGAACAAGCATCCCAATCTGTATCTGAAATTAATGGTGCCAGGACCCCATGCATCAGGACCTTCATTGCCAGGGAAACATATCTGGATTCCATGGTGCCAGTAGACCAAATGCACCTATGAAACACATCCACATCTCGCCACTGGTAGGATTGAGTTGAAAATGAGTCACACATACACAGGGCTACATACACTTGAAGTTGCAATGTCTTCCTTGTTCTCGGGAAACTCAGGACTCAGGTTGGTGTTGGTTGGCGCATGCCCTCATTGGTGTCTGGGTTCTCCTGACATCATGCCGGTGCCAGACTCAGTAATGGTGCCCCGATTGACCATGTTATCTTTAACGTGGAGGCTCACCTGGTCTCAGCCATGTGTCTCTGGAAATACCTTCTTGAAAGTTTTTAAGTTTTAAACAGTAGAACTAAAACATATGTCAAAGACTTACTCTGACCTGTCAGTGAGTCCTTTCTTCTCATATGCCTGTCCATATTAGCTATATCTATTAGACATATTAATATATCGGGAACTACAATGGACTGGAACTCTGTTTAGAGTTGTTCCTGACTTGCGCCTTGTGTGGTCAGCTAGGCACTGGCTCTCCCACAACCTTGTCGAGGATCAAGCGAATAAGAAAGTGAATGAATGAATATTACCATATTGGACATTGATATGTTAGTCATTAACATGAGATGCTGGTCCAAGCTTTTTTTGCTGGTTAGTGATCTTTCTGGTTTCTGATAAACTGGCACAGTTTTGCTTGTTGAGTTAGTAATCAGCATTCAAGTGTCCAAACCATAGAAATATACGTTATGCAGATCTTTGCATTATCAGAACTTTTACATTTTTTTTAAAGGTAGGGATTGTATCATTATTTTATTTATATTGTCTCGGGCACAAACCGGTTCTGCTGCAAGTTATGAGAGCAACTATTTAAATAAAGTATTATTTTGTATTGGTGCCTTTTTATGGAGTTCACTTGTAAGCATCATGCTACCTGAAACCAAAAGGCGGCAGCTGAACCATATTTGTAAACCATTATTTCAAAAGGACAGTGCATTTAAGCCTAAAATAAACCCCCCTGGTCATCTGCAAGGGTCTATCTTGGTTCTATTTCTGTGTACAGCCCATTGACTTTAAAGGTTATTGAGGCTATAAATGGTAAAAGGGAGTACTTGCTGTCACTGGCTTCCTATAAAACCTGACACAGGACATTTATGAAATTCTTAACTACATTCAGCTGTAAAATTAGTTGCAGTTGTTTGAAAATGTTTGTGAACCTTTGGGATTTCTTTATTAATGACTCGAACAACTCAAAACAATTGTACAATTGTTTTTATTAAAAGCAAAGGCTCAACCCGATGGTTGCAAATGTGTGTGAACTTCTAGGGACCTTTGAGGTGACCTGTTCTATAGAAAGGCACACAAAATTGAAAATATGTCTTCTCAAGCAAGACATGTTCATGTGAAGAAATTCAATATAAAAGCAGATTTTGAGCTCAGAAGACCTATAGGAATGCACGTAGCTGAAAAGGCTAGAAAAAGAATTGGGTATTTTCTCCACAATAACACAAATCTTTGTCTAAAACTAGGAGCTGATGTTGCTGATGGTGATAAATGCCAAGGGTAACAGAAAAAGACCTGTATAAATTTCTAGATCTCTAGATGGCTATTGATGTGCCCACTAAAGGAAAGACATTAAAGATAGTATGCCATGCAGAAAACCACTGCTAAAACTCCTGCATGTCTCCAGGATTTTACACAGTGCCTCTGGTTTCAAGCTAATTTCTCCTGATAGGCCGTGTTACTAACTTGACACTGTGCTGGGGCCAAGATGTCACAACATGGATAAACAATACTGTACATTTGTAAGTAATAATAATATTAATAATAATAGTGTGTTTGTACAGTTCTACAACCCCAAATCAGAAAAAAGTTGGGAAAATATGGGAAAAAATGTTTCTTACATTTAATTTGACTTTTATTTAATTTCATGTTTTGTCTGGTCAACTTCATTTCATTTGTTAATAAACTTCAGCTTAAGCTTGCAGGCCTTTATGCACTGAAATTCCTCCTGATTCCTTGAATCTTTTAACGATTTTATGCACTGTAGAATGAGAAATATGCAAATCCCTTCCAATCTTTGTTTGACTTGCATTGTGTTTAAACATTACAATAATTTTTTCACGCATTTGTTGACAAATGGGAAATCCCCTGGTCGCCTTTGCTAATCAAAAACTCAGCCTAAATTGCTCCAGTCCTAACTCTATTTGGTAATGTGTTGCAGGCCTGAAATGCAGGAATGGATGTTTATTAACAAATGAAATGAACTTGACCAGACAAACCTGAAATATCTTGAGTTCATACTGTCTAAATAAAAGTAAATGTAAACAAAGTAAACACTATTTATATGCATTTTCCATACTGTCCTAACTTTTTCTGATTTGGGGTTGTACTAAATATCTGAAACAGTGTCACCCTTCATGTTTTCATTGCTTCACCCACTGGCAAGCAGCTGCTAGCAAAACATTGTACTATTGACATTTGAAAGAAGATTAGCTAAAGCAGATTAATTGGTACGCTGGAGGTTTCTCTGAAACCCCTATCTTTTGTCCAACGACAAGGATAAAGTAAATAAAAGCTGAAATGGCCTGAAGCAGGGTGACGGGAAGGCCAAGAATGTCTGGCAATGACAGTCATATCGGTGCTGCCCCTGCAATGTAAACAATGACTATTAATTACAAGCTGAAGTTTTAATTAAGATGAGGCTGCACTAATTACAGCTCCTGACAGCGATGATTGCCGATTCAGTGTTCTGATTAGCTCAAACTGTCGGAACCTCTTCCGCTCGGGTGGGAGACGGTAATGAAATTACCTGTCCCGCACACTGCACCCTCCTCTCACACACCTCGTCTTGCAAGCTCACAATCGTCTGTGAAGAAGACACAATGATGCCTGGACACAGAGAGATGCGGAGATCATATTTTGCATATCAATTGAATGTGTTCCCCTTGCAGCCTGCAAAATTTAAAGCCTCACTCTAAATCAGAGTCATGCTGCTAGAAAGTGTGTGTGTGTGTGTGTGAGAGAGAGAGAGAGAGAGAGAGAGTGTGTGTTTTTGAGAGCACATTCATTTTTGTTACATTTTATGATAACTCCTAAAATTAATTTGCCCCGTATTCCGCAAAGCACTCAGGTGCCCAAAGGAACTCGGTACAAAGTCTGGTGTGAATTTAGATTATTCTCGTGCATTATAGTTATTATCTGCTTCAGTAACTGTAAGATTAAAAAGAGGGGAAGGGAGTTCAGGAAGAGGAACCCCGCATTTTAATTACTAAGTGCTGTATAACGTAATGCAATTTAGTCTCCCATTTTTCTGTCCCAATGGTCACATAAACAGCATTTGACTAATGCAAATATTATATATCCCAAGTAAGTAGACTCAGAGTGTCTAGAGCAGGGGTTTTCAGACTTTTTAGGCATGATATTTAACTTGGCTCAGACTACATATGGTGCATCTAACTGTCATTAAAACACAAGGAAATACACATAACATTAGTAGCATGGGCCTGCCTGCAATGTATGTTCTGATCTCAACAAAGGTTTACAACAAGAGAGGACTATGTGCATATCTGACACACAGTTCAGTCGGTTTGGCATTATTGTCGTCAATTTGGTTAAAACACACAAAATCCCACTTAGCAGATTTATGTTATTGTTAAGGGCAGCAGCAGTAGAACACTTGCTTTGCTCATCACTAGGCAGTCTCCATATACATCTCTGGAAATAATTAGAAGACCTCTGCAAAATTATTCGTTTCTGTTTTATTCTATAAATTGTTGACAAGCAAGAGCATTTATTCACTGTAAATGACACCTGGTAAAAATAATAATCACAATGTGAATAATCACAGTGATTAGTAATACAAATAAATTTTTTTTAACAAAACAATTCTAATATTATAACTTGGGAAAGTTCTGAAATCATGATTTCAATCACAGCTTTCATGTGTCTTGTAATTTTTCCCCACAATAAGTAATATTTGGTTCAGGTAATCACCTAATCAGTACCTCATTAAGTAGAATGAAGTGTGTCTGTGACTGAATTAATCAGGTACTGGGATGGAATTGCTACCATACATGTAGATATCTTGGAAATTTTGGTGTGGTCTCTTAATTTTTTCCAGAGATGTAAGTCAGTGTACAAATTTGGCCAGTATATCCTGCATGGGGCATGTTGTGTGTGCTCTCAAATGTTAGCTGCAACATTTCTGATTCCACCGGAGGATTAGGTTTTACAATCCCTATTGATATTTGGGTTTTAAAGTGAATTTATTTTACATCCACCAGACATAACTATATGAGGTCGGCCAGTCCAGTGACTACATTTCTTTAAATGACGAGCTTTGAATGTGCTTATTCACAGTTTGAAATATTCATAATAGCAACATTCTTATCTTAGATGTCAATTTGTTTGCAATGATTAAAATAAAAGGTTTTTTGTTCTGTTTGTTTAGGATGGGAACAAAAATTTGCGTGATATGACCCAACAGCCATTTTGCAATGCCAAACAAATTCGGTGGTGACTGCTGCTCCAAGAGAAAGGTGTGTATTTCTTCCCTCAATTTGTATGTTTGTTTGACCACTTGTACACCAACAAAGTAGAGCATGCAGCAATACTATTATAATGATAGATTTAATTTTTTCACTTTTTTTGGTTCTTTGCAACTGATTCTTTTGCTTAACCTCAAATCCTGGTATAGAGGTTGATTACATAGTTTTCAATTTTTTTTGTCTTAAATGCTCTGAGAAAGGTCACAAGAGAATCCATTACACCATGACAAATTGCAGAAGATGCCATAACAGGTTAGCTATCTCAAATACATGTATCCAGAGGTGCTGCTTCCTTTCACCCTCGTGTGTGTCTGCGTGTGTGTTTGTGTGAATGTGTTGGAGAAAACTGTACAATTTAAAGGAAGCTCTAGTACCCTGTTGGGCCCCCTCTAGCCTGGACAAATGATAAGGTTGGACATGGAGGCATACAGGTCACCACGAGGCCTCGATACTCGAACCAGACTGCCAAACAGAACCTGGATTCGTTGCTAAAGATGATGTGGGTGTAGTCCAGGTTTCTCTTTCAGGAATGGTCTTGGTAGAGACGGGTGTATGGTAAAAGTGTCCCTTGTGTTTTAATGGTGGACAACAAAACTGTGGGAACTGCTCGTGCTTATTGATGAATCAAACAATCCTCTTTACTGGTGGTCTGTCTGGTCCGTCTGGAGCCTGTTTGCTGTGTGCACGTGCCCTCACATAACCTCTGCTACCAACACCTCCTAATAGCTATGACCGAACAAGTGAGATGATGGGCAATTCGTCAAAATGACCATCCAGCTTCACCAAGTCTGCCATTGGTTCAAAATGCATCTCAGGAAGAGGTACACTTCCCAAAATTAGCTTCCGAGAGCCTTTTTGTGGAACAGTGGGGGAAGCAATTTTATGCCCTCTTGTGTCACTGACGTGCTGAGAATGATCCACCACCCAAATAGTTTGTGTGTGTGTGTGTGTGTGTGTGTGTGTGTGTGTGTGTGTATGTATGTATGTATGTATGTATGTATGTATGTATGTGTGCATATATAGTATACAGTGGGGCAAAAAAGTATTCAGTCAGCCACTGACTGTGCAAGTTCTCCTACTTAGAAAGTTGAGAGAGGTCTGTAATTTTTATCATAGGTACACTTCAACTATGAGAAACAAAATGAAAAAACAAATTCCAGGAAATCACATTGTAAGATTTTTTTAAAGAATTTAATTGTAAATCATGGTGGAAAATAAGTATTTGGTCACCCACAAACAAGCAAGATTTTCTGGCTCTCACAGGACCCTGTAACTTCGTCTTTAAGAAGCTTTTTCTGTCCTCCAGTCCTTACCCTTATTAATGGCAACCTGTTTGACCCTCGATATCTGTATCAAATAACACCTGTCCACAGCCTCAAAAACAGTCAGAATCCAAACTCAAGACCAGAGAGCTGTCGAAGGACACCAGGGAAAGAAAATTGTAGACCTGCACTAGGCTGGAAAGAGTGAATTCTACATAAGCAAGCAGGTTTGGTGTGAATAAATCAACTGTGGGAAGCAAGTGTAAGAAAATGAAGACATACAAGACCATTGATAATCTCCCTCGATCTGGGGCTCCACGCAAGATCTCACCCCGGGGTGTCAAAATGATCATGGGAACAGTGAGCAAAATCCCAGAACTACATGGAGGGACCTGATGAATGACCTGCAGAGAGCTGGGACCAAAGTAACAAGGCTACCATCAGTAACACAATACGCCGAGAGGAACTCAGATCCTGCAGTGCCAGGAGTGTCTCCTGCTTAAGCCAGTACATGTCCAGGCCCGTCTGAAGTTTGCCAGAGAGCATATGGATGATCCAGAAGAAGATTGGGAGAATATCATGTAGTCAGATGAAACCAAAATAGAACTTTTCGGTAAAAACTAAAAACAAGCTAAAAACTTGCCGTTGTTTGGAGAAAGAAGAATGTTGAGTTGCACCATACCTACTGTGAAGCATGGGGGTAGAAACCGCATGCTTTGGGGCTGTTATTCTGCAAAGAGGACAGGGTGACTGATTCGTGTTAAGGAACGAATGAACGGGGCCATGTATTGTGAGATTTTAAGCCAAAACCTCCTTCCATCAGTGAGAGCATTGAAGATGGAACGTGGCTGGGTCTTCCAGCATGACAATGATCTCAAACACACTGCTTGGGCAATGAAGGAGTGGCTCCGTAAAAAGTCTTACAAGGTCCTGGAGTGTCCTAGCCAGTCTCCAGACCTCAACCCCATAGAAAATTTGTGGATGGAGTTGAAAGTCCGTTGTTGCCCCAAAAACATCACTGCTCTAGAGGAGATCTGCATGGAGGAATGAGCCAAAATACCAGCTACAGTGTGTGCCAACCTGGTGAAGACTTACAGGAAACATTTGACCTCTGTCATTGCCAACAAAGGTTATGTTTTTTATCATCGGTACGCCGCCAAGGAGGTTGGGTCCCTTTTTGAGTCTTGGTCCTCCCAAGGTTTCTTCCTAGAACTAGGGAGTTTTTCCTTGCCACTGTCGCCCTAGGCTTGCTCAATTTGAGATTGGACGTAGTTATTAGGAGATAATCTAAACTTGTAAAGTTGCTTTGAGACAATGCTCCATTGTAAAAAGCGCTATATAAATAAATCTGACTTGACTTGACTTATGTTATTAAGTATTGAGTTGAACTTTTGTGGTTGACCAAATATTTATTTTCCACCATGATTTACAATTAAATTCTTTAAAAATCCTACAATGTGATTTCCTGGATTTTCTTTTCTCATTTTGTATCTGATAGTTGACGTGTACCTATGATGAAAATTACAGACCTCTCTCATCTTTTTAAGTAGGAGAACTTGCACAGTCAGTGGCTGACTAAATATTTTTTTGCCTCACTGTATATGTGTGTATATACAGTCCAAAGGACTGCAGTCCTTCTGATATCATCAATCTGACAGCACTCCACCTCTTTACTTTCTTCAAGAGAAAGAGACCAGATTACAGTCTTGAGTGATTAGATGTGGTTTGACCACTCTCAATTCATCAGTGGTGCTGTGATATGTTAGTGCATGGTACTTGTATGAGTATATCAAGGCAGTTAAGCAGAGCTGGATAAAGCTACCTGGTCTCCACCTTCCTTACATAAATTCATCATATCTGAACCACCATAATCACCTGATTTTCTTCCAGCCCATTACTGCTAATGCTTTTACATCATAAACAACTTGAGCCCAATAGGCAAAACATTTCAAAGACCAGCAGCTCTCTTTCTTCTTATCGTTTCATCGATTTTCTCCAATACACTGAAACATTTTGTTTCGATTGTGGAGATGTGCAGGCAGGTGATTGAGGCAGGGCTGAAACACAGTGGTCTGTCGATGTATTATTCACCACCGTTGACTGCAAGAGCCTCCAGATGTCTTTACTAATGAATGGGGCCTGTGATGTGCTGCTGAACACATCAGCCATGAATCACCAGCAGCCATAAATAATACTGCATTAACCTTACCAGAGTGTGACTAAGCAGATGCACGACTTCACTTCACAGTCATCGAAGTAAGGAAAGGTGTGTTTGTCAGCTGTCTGTATACAGTAAAATATTTGTGCAAATTCTATTAAAATTTGATAGCTGGTTATTTTTGTTACTGTGAGGTTTTGTCTCTAAAAGCTTTACTAACAGGCTTCAGAATTTTTTTGATGGTCAGAGAGGAACTTGAGATGGGTAGCATCTTGTTTCAATAAAGGCTGTCGAGGGATTTCATCATTCAAATATGCCACAACAATGCTGTGTCAAGCCACCATCATGTGCTGGTTCTATAAACAACCAATAGGGGCCACTGTTGCAGTGGCAGAGAGATGATGCCTGATCTGGCCTTTTCTCCCTCAGCAACAGTCAATTCTGTCTGTGCTACAGGATTTTACTGTGGTGGGCCAGCAAAATAGGCATATTTGTATATGTTCATAAATGCAGTCTATTTCCTAATGCACATACATATAATTGCAAGCAAAAAAGTATGGACCTTATTTTAAAACACCTGGATTCATTTAATAAAATATACATTCATCAATATACAAATATTCATCAAAGTAACTATCCTGAAATTCTTCTATATCACATTATGTGTCTGTTTCTATCAAGTGTTTACAGACTGTAATAAACCTTGCACAGAAGTACATAATCCATCTGTGTGTTGCTGTTGTAAAGTCTTCTTTAAGCCCTGGATGCTATGTTTGGACCAAGTGATTGATCTCCTTAAATCCTCAAAAAGGTTATTTGATTTAGAGGCACCATTTGACCTTTTCAGAAACTTTCCAATAACGTTCACAATCTGCTGCTGAATATCAACTACAGGAATCTAATTGATCCCAATGATTTGCCGGTCATTGTGGAATAAACATGTCTATAATGGAAATCGCACTTAAGTTTTTTCTGCTTCTGATTAGCCTCTGCTTTCTTGTTTGCTGTGTGAGAAATAGAGTTCAACATTATTCCAGTTTGAACATTATTCAGTGGAAGACCATGTAAGTGTTATATTTCTTTTAATGTTTTTATTCATTTCTTTATCTTACAAACATACAAATATGAACTTGTTTTCTATGAATATGATAGTTCAATTAAAATGGTCAATAAAAGAAAGAAGGTTGATTCATGTTTGAAAAGGGTGAGACAGACTGAAAGCTAAATTGTTTGGTGATATAGGTTTACATTATAGGGCTACCTAACTGGTTTTCTTTGTTCTTTCACCACTGATTAATTAACTAAGTACAGTAGTATGTTAAAATAAATATGGGTTAAAATGTTTCTACTCTAATTGTTTGCTGACTACTCACATACTCTATATAGACAAACGTTTGTGGACACTTCTAACTATTGAGTTCTGGTATTTTTTTCTCTCTTGTAACACTCTCATAATATAAAACATACATTTCTGGACTCTTTGTTGACAAACCATGGCAGTAGATTGGTTTGTACTGATACCCCAGTGACTCTCAGTATGACGCATTTTTAAGTTTCCACCTACAACAAGTCAGTTCATCAACTTTCTAGCACTGGTGTCCTTAAATAAAGTCCATAGATAATTTGTTTTGACAACTTTGATTGAGAACTTGATTGGCTTGCACAAAACCTTGACCCAGTGGCGGCTGGTGCTAAAAATTGAGGGGGCGCAAATGACCTAAAAAGTCTAAAAACAGAAAGAAAAGTCTATTCACAGAGCAACACGCTGTAATGCTGCCTAAACACTGGCAAGTAGAAATACTTGAACATACATTTTGCACTCCTTTCCTTCTGGCCTACAAATTTCAGTGGTTTTCTGATTAAAGTCTCATTCACCAGCCACTGTAAGTTTCGTACCTCCATCATCACTTCATTTTCCACAATGCTTTAGTTGCAAAAAGAAGGCATTACTCTACTTACATTGCATCGAGCTAGCCATCTCCATTTGTCATACCAAGACCTGGAGAAACCATAGGTGTAAGCTCGTCCTCATGTCTGCTGCTGAATTTGTAAATTAGGTCGACCCGGTGTAAGCACAGTTATCCTTTTCTTTTCTTATTCAGGTGAGTGCCTTGTGAAAGGGGTTTTTGTTAAGGATAAAACTACATTTTCTTTCATTTAGAATAAATTATGTACCAAACTGAAACATAAACGGTTCAACTTGAATAGAGTTCAAGTCTCCTGGTCAGCGGTCTCCTGGTCAGCTAACGAGCTGTTATAGTCCAATCACATAAGAGGAAAAAAACAATACCTGATAGGTTCTTTATAAAAAGTATGTGTTTCTGGGGCACACCATCCCACAGTAACTTTTTAAGCAGCCAGTGAATGGGCAGCCTCAGGTCACATGCTTGTCAAAAGTTTAAGGACCTGAAATAGACATTTATTTGGCTGGTGCCTTGCACACACGAACAATACACTACAGTGTGTAATGGCACCAAAATTAAGCAAATACAATTGTTGATTTAAAAAATGCTATCATGACAGCTGCATAGTATAACTAAACAGTTTCATAGTTATTTTGCTATATATAAAATTCACTTATTTTAAACATGTTTATTAGTTTTTTAAATATAATTTAAGATGTAACTTCTCAGAGCTCCATATAGACCATCCGCCACTGCCTTGACCTCAAATTCATCAAAAACTTTGAAAATACACTGGAATGCCAAAATGAATCAGAGCTAATTGTCTAACATCAGAAGCTGACTTCACAGTCATGTTCCAAACCATAGTGGATAGTAGTTTTAGAAAATCAAAGACTGTTGTAGCAGCAAAGGTGGAGGTAAACTCCATACAAATACCCATATTTTGAATGCAATTTTTTGTGTGTCCACAAACTTTTGTCTATACAGTGTATGTATACTTGGAAAGTTACCCATATCTTAAAATAATGTAGCTTGGAAGCTTGTGTGAAAATTTGCTATGGCTGCACATCTCTACAATTAATGTGCTCAGCAGCCTAGCAATAATTTGACTTTATGTCTTGGTACATGGTAACTCTGTATGATTTATTATTTTTATTCACATGACTGAAAAGCACTTGTTTCAGCAGCCATTACTCCAGAGTCTTAATGGCAGTAAATACTAAATGGTTATTGCTTTTGTAAACCTTTGTAATTGTATTAGCACACCTTAAAACAGTTACTCTGTTAAAAACATTTCCATTTTCTTTCTTTGGGAGACAAGATACGTAATGTGACATGGCGATAATGATCAATTCAGGATTTTAATATAATATAAATGAAACAACTTTTTTGACATGTGTTGACATGTCTACTGTTGTTTAAGAAATTAAAAAGAAAAACGAAACAAGAAAACAAAAAAACACAAGGCCCAAGTGAACCAGCTTTACAAGGACAAATATAATTCTCTATAGTTTTAAAGAGATACTTTATAGGCTTATATGGTTGCATTCTTTATAAAGTACTCTGCAACTACCAGTTGTAACTAAAACAGAAAATATGTCTTGGAGATGGTGTTCCTTAATAGGCAGAGTTTCAAAAAATGCATGAGTGTGAAACTGTAACATATTGAAATAAGATACAAATGAGCAAAAGTGGTCTCTAATTCAAGTCTCTCAGTGGTGACTTAGGGCTGTCCTGGAACTTCACTGATACAGCTGAGCATGTCTGAGCGAGAGAAGGGTGAAATGAGGGATCATGTCCCTGCTGCTGCAACAGCAGCCCCTTTTGGCAGTTGGAGGCAAATTATGGCAAATTGACAGGGCAAGCATTGTCTGTTCCTCTGTGTTAACTGATCCAAATTGCTGCCTACCAGTGAAAAGAAGCAGTCATGGCACTTGATGGGCTATAGCTCTTCTCCCTTGGTGGAGGGATCATGCATGCATCAAGAGAAATTCATGAGACTGAGGAATTGGGCAAACCAATTTGGGAGAAAAAAGGAAACAAAAAGTAAATGTGGCCAAAAAACTAAATAAAGTCACATGTTGCACCTCTAGGAAGGGCTACGGTAGATATAGGGCGACATTTTCCCTGACACTATGTAACACAAGTTTTGTTCCCAGCTTTTTAATGTTATATTCCAATTGCTTATGTCTAAAACAAATTAAAAATTGCTTACATTCATCATAAACTTCGCTTTTGTGACCACGGCAACGAAAATTATGAATTTTATTAATAGAAACAGGTCACCACAAGGCATGCCGAAGGATGCTTGGTAGGCCTCCACCTCTTGCCAGATGCTTCCACAGATACTTTTTCGCTCTTGTCTTTATAAAATGGCCACATACATAGCAAAATGCGTCTGCTGGATGTATGCAACCTCTTGATGCCATCTAAATTGACTAAGTTGCTGTGTACTGTAAGGAAAAAGGATGTCTCTCCAAACTCGATAAAAATGGTCAATATTTATTCAATGCAGTATCAAAGTACAAGAGTGTACTGAGGAATCAGCAGAGCAAGACTGATCACCCGGTAGCAGAGTAACACACAATATATACATTTGAAAGTAGTGGTCCTTCCTAAGCTCCTCTTGTAATGGGTGTGGGGTGAAGTGTGAATACTGTCGTTATCAGAATTTGAATAGAGAATGAATTCAGACCTGTCTGTCTAGGTCAATTCCCCTTTGTCTGTGATGGCTGTTGGCCACTTACTTTGCAATCCCAATCAATTAGATCATGTCTCTCCGTCTCTCGGGAAGGGCTATAGTGGCCCTATATAACTGTAGTTATACAGCTACCTACAATTCTGTACAGTCCCAGAAAGTTCTAGATAATTCTGGACAGTTCTAGAAACTTCTTGATAGTTCTCACAATTCCAGAAGCTTCTTAAGTATCTTGAAATATGGCGAATATCCTTAAAAATAGATCAATTTCAAAATATAATTGTGCTGACAACAAAAGCAAAGTTTACAGTGAATAATAACTTTTTTCTATTCATTTAGGGTACAAACAATCAGGAAAACACACTTAACAACGGGGAACAAAATATTTTTTGAAAATTGTTACATGGTGTTATCCTTAGGCATATGGTTAATTACTATACTTTTTTTTTTCCTAATGCATGTGTGGATATATTCGATATATATATATATATATATATATTACACAATGTGTGTGGTGGTTGTGTGTGTGTGTGTGTGTGTGTGTGTTTGTTTGTGTTTTTGTGTCCTCTTTTTGTCTATCACAAGGATCAATTTCTGACCGGGGATGACAATTTGTTGTGGAATGCCAAAATGTTTTATTACCCAGCAGTGTCCCCTGAGGTGTTTAATAACCCAACATACCTGCGGTGCCTGATATATTAGTGAAATACAGCTATACATGCCACAACTATCGTGACACTGCTGTGCTTTTTGAATGAATAATGAAGTTCATGTAGGTCCAATTGGGTGGTTGCTTTTGACATATTGTTGAGGACATACTGACATTCACAGCTGGGATAATAACTGTAAACTTAACAATGTGCATATTTGGTAGTGTTTTGGCAACTTGTTCAAAGGCACCTTGTAGCTAGATTCTGTAGTGTAGTATGTATATCCGGTTGCTGTTTCTTCAAGAAAAGCAGGAGATACAGATAGGCGGTAGGGAAAATATGGTGTTTTGTTAAGGAGAGCTCTCACTTTGGATGTCATTCCAAAATCCCTCTGTGCTGTCCTTGTCCTGTCTAAATATATATATATATATATATATATATATATATATATATATATATATATATATATATATATATATATATATATATATATATATTTGGGTGGTGTGTGTCATATGTGGCCAGAGGAAGCATGAGTTGTTACTTAGAGGTCCCAAATGGCCACATGAACAGGAGATAACAGGTGATATCAGAAGAGAATATGAGAAAGAAACAGTTCACAACTAAATGAAATGCTTCCAAATTGTAACAGTGGTACATTCACTAAGGCGAGAGCTTAATCTCAGGTGAAAGTGGGGCACTTGGGTGACGAAAAGGGAAAGTTTCTTTGCATGCGGCCCCAGGCACAGCTCGACAAGCCCTTGGACCGTCCATTGACTGCTCTGAGGTCTGAGGGACAGCTCTGAGGGACCGGTTGAGGCAGAGGAAGTAAGTGAATGCCCAGCTGTAGGGCGAGTCTCTCGTCAATAAAATTACCTGCTTCTCCTGAACCAATACAGGCACTGACCCCCTCCTGGGTCACTGAGTGTAAAAAGAGTGAGGTCAGAAGGAGCATTCAGGTTCCCCCCCATATCTTTCAGGAGGATCTACATGGGAGTCTATTACAGGTGGAGGAGGCTGGGGGGAAGTGGGCGCCGGGGCCAGGAGCTGAGCAGTGAGGGCCTCCACTACAGCCTCTAACTACTGTGTTTGGTAGTCCGATGCTGCCCTTTAGCGTCAGACTGCGCGCTACTGCGACCTCTAACAGTTGACATTGATATTATTGAGTTAAATGGGTGAAAACGAATCACAAAATTGTTAAACTCTAATATTATGAAATGTGTTTGGCATATCAGGATGTAAATCAAAGAAAATCACCAAATTTGTTATACTTTGATGGGACTGAGGATTCGTAATTTTGCTACACAAACAGTTGTATAATTTGGATTATCATATGTATACGGAAATAGGAAAAAATAGCAACCATAGTGGGCTTAAATTGACAGGACATGGAGTGCCTATAAAAAAAATAATAAAAAAAATCCTTATATCAATATCCTTACCATTTGTCATATAACACTTGCAACTTTGATCAGTAACAACCTGCTCAGGTACCACCAAGGTACCGGGTAACACTGCCGCCACAGCAAGAAGGCACTGGGTCTTTTCTGTGTGGAGTCTGCATGTCCTTTCTTTTTTGCTGCCACATTCCAAAGACATGCATGTTAGGGTAACTGATTATGCTAAATTGACTTGGCATTGACTTGATACCAACCAAACAAACAAACCATCAAGGTACCAATCACTGTCAAGGTCAAACACCAGACAACTTGGCCCCATCTGAGATCAATTGTAGCACTTTTGCTTATGTCAGAGTATTTCACTACTAGTAGTGCATGGGAACAAAGAATCCACCGTGTTTGGAAAGAAAAATAATCTGGAATAAAGAGTGGAAAAGGAGAAGGTAGGAGAATAATCCTAAAAAATTTAGGGACTTTATCTAGTTGCCAGTTTAGTTGCCAGTGGCAACTTTAAAGAACTTACAAGTCTGTATGGTGGTATTTTGTACACGTGACAACAATTTCACAAGCTTATACAAAGGTGACATGTTTTGAAAAGTGACAAAGAAGCCTCATTTGAAAAAGTGCCACACGTGATTCCAGATGTTTCAAACACTTTAGAAGGTTTTTATATTAGATTCAACGAGTGCTTAATTTGTAAAACATGAGGTAAGGGAATACCAAGCGTGCTGTGATCTGGCAAGTGGACATTAAGTGAATGTTAGATTTATTCTAAGTTTGCTACCAAGGAATGAGCTCTCAGGTCCAGACCAAGCTTGGGAGAAGACAAAGCACACCAAGGTCCAAGGTCTTCTAACTCTTTATTCACCATACAAAGGGTTTTTGTATAGTAGAACACTGACATAGCATGTGAAGAGGTGGGGAATGTGTGTAATGGAGTGAGAATCTGGATATTAAAATATTAAAGTATTTCCCAGTATATGTATGCAAAGCTGGTAGAAAAATATCCAAACACACTGATGTCTGTAATTAGGGCACTGTATATAAATACTGATATGAAGTGAGTGGATCTGTACATAACACGTACTTCACCTGGATATAATGTCCTCTCTTCTCCCCTCTGCTCAAGCATCCATTCATAGGCTGCCACAAATTTAACATTCTCTCTGTGACAGCTTGTTATAAAATGTTGAACAAACGATTCTTTATTGTAATGGTCTCCTGCGGCAGCAATGCCCTGTATGTGGTGAAAATTACAGCCATTACAACAATTGGTGAGCAGCTGGGGAGCCCCTTTCCATCTCTCTCTCTCTCTCTCTCTCTCTCTCTCTCTGTCACCAATCTGGAATTGTAGCTGAATTCCAAATGGATACCAAGGCCATAACAAAATTACATTGATATCTTAAATGCTAAGCCCTGCATTACAGTGATGACCATAATCGCTTGATGTTTTATGACCTGTGCCATCTCAACAGCTTTGCGTTCTCTTAATATTAGCTTTGCTTGAAGCTAAGATAAATGTTGGTGCTGTAAACTCTGTGTTAATACAAATGCTTCTTAGTATTGATCATTTTTTTATACGTCAGTCATTGTGTGGGTCTCTTGTGTATTATGGTCTCCATTGGGTAAAGCTTTTTGTGCACTGTTCATGCCTGAACGCTGCTGTCTAATGCAATAGTGCTTGGAAACTGAAGTGCTTCCTGTCAAACTCTTGTTTTTGGTAATACTTTGAGACAGTTGATACAACGAGTTTAGAGATTGTTTTAATGAGTTTGCTTTGGTTGTGTTTTAAATGATATGAAGAAGAAATGCCAGGTCACAACCTGTACAACCTTCAGTATCTACAAAAATCTAGAAGAATTCAGTCAGATTTATGTATATAGCGCTGTTTACAATGGAAAATTGTCTCAGAGCAACTTTACAGTTTTAGATTATCTCCTAATATCTACATCCAATCCCAAATTGAGCAAGCCTAGGGTGACAGTGGCAAGGAAAAACTCCCTAAGTGTTATGAAGAAGAAACCTTGGGAGGACCAAGACTCAAAAAGGGACTCAACCTCCTTGGGCAGCGTAGATGATAAATCTAAGAATGAAACTAAAGTCATGGAGTCATAATTCAAATAAAATGTGAAATATGCACAATAAGTAGTTTGATACACAGAGTCACTCTAGGATCCTGTGTCTAAGCAGGAAAGTCGTTAGTGGCACTTCGACCCCAGCCAACCAGAGGAGGGTGAGGGTTACTGTCTTCTGGTGTAGCCTGGATATGATGGGACTGAGCTGATGATGGAAGTAGCTTGAGTGAAGCTGAAACGGATGAACATCATGGGGCAGGAACTGGTACCGGAACACAGCTCAGAAAGAAAACAGTAAATGCAATTATTGATTAAGAGCACAGTGTCTATTAACAATCACTGATGCCATGTGTAGCATGAGACCCCGGCAGCATTAGCTATAGCAGCATAGCTAGAAAGAGGAGAACCGGAAGGTAACACATCCAAGAGGGATCACATGAGACATTGGCAACCCCACAGGAGGCAGAAGACAGCAACGCAACATCTCTGATCACCATAAGGCACTTTGACTATGAACCCAGAGCTCTGGCCTTAGTCTAAGGCAAGGATGCATAAGTCAAGATCACGAGGACTGAAGCCCAGTTCAGCCAGACCTGACACTTCCGGCTACCAGACAAGGCAGACAGGCCAGACATGGCTCCTGACTCTGGCCCCAGTGACACAAGCCATGCATCACAGTCTAAATCTAGTCAAAAGCCTGCATAAATACGTATGTCTTTAGCCTAGACTTAAAAATTTGGAGAGTGTCTGAGTCTCAAACGAAAGTGGGTAGTTTATTCCATAGTTGGGGGGCCATGTATGAGAAAGCCTTTTCCCCCACTGTGACTTGTTTAATTCTAGGAACTAAAAGAAGTCCTGCACCCTGCGAACGAAGTAGACGAGCTGGATTGTAAGACTCTAAGAGTTCACTCAGATAATGTGGAGCCAGGCCATGTAGAGCTTTATAAGTTATAAGAAGTATTTTGTAATCAATGCGGAATTTAACTTTTAACCAGTGTAGTGATGATAGAACAGGAGTGATATGACCAAATTTTCTAGTTCGAGTTAGCACTCGGGTGGCTGCATTCTGAACTAACTGAAGTTTATTTATAAATTTAGTAGAGCATCCACTAAGTAAGGCATTACAGTAATCCAACCTTGAGGTTATAAATGCATGAACCAGTTTCTCTGCATCATTAAAAGAGAGATGATATTTCTAAGTTTAGCGATATTATGTAATTGAAAGAAAGCAATTCAAGTGATGCTGCTAATGTGCGCGTCAAAGGAGAGATCTGAATCAAATATGACAAATACAGACGAATTACGCAATACTGAATATCCATCCAGATTTAGGATAGATGTAGCCAACCTGTCTCTCACAGCCTTGGGACCCACTAATAGAAACTCAGTTTTATCTGAGTTAAATAAGAGAAAATTAAATGACATCCAATATTTTATTTCCTTTACACAGTTCTCAATTTTGTTGATTGTAAGGCTGTCATTTGGTTTGGCTGATATGTACAGCTGTTTATCATCAGCATATCAGTGGAAATTAATGCTATGTTTACAATTAACTGAACCTAGTGGCAGCATGTACAGAGAGAATAAAAGCGGGCCAAGCACTGACCCCTGAGGCACGCCATAATTCACTTTTGAGAGCTTAGACCTTAAATTATTTATGTGAACAAACTGGTACCAGTCGGTTAAGTAGGATTTAAACCAAGAAAGTGCCAATCCCTTAATACCTACAGTATTTTCTAGTCTATTTAGTAACACATCATGATCTAGAGTGTCAAATGCTGTACTTAAATCTAACAGAACAAGAAACGAAACGCATCCATTATCTGAGGACATTAACAAATCATTTAGTACCCTGATTAATGCTGTTTCAGTACTATGATGGAGCCTAAACCCAGACTGAAATGTTTCATAAATTTACTGATAGGGACTGTGGTAGCCTAGCGGTTAAGGTACTGGACTATGGACCAGAAGGTCCAGGGCCCAAACCCCACCTATGCCAAGCTGCCACTGTTGGGTCCTTGAGCAAGGCCCTTTAACCCACAATTGCTTGGATTGTAAGATTGTATTACCTGTAAGTCGCTCTGGATAAGGGCATCTGCTAAATGCTGTAAATGTAAATATAAATGTAAATAAATACCATTCCTTTGGAGGTAACTGCAGAGCTGCTGATAGACGACTTTTTCTAAGACTTTGGACAGAAATTGGTCTATAACTAGATATCACACAAGGGTCAAGATTGGCTTTATCAGTTATCAGTGGCTTGATAACGGCACACTTAAAGTATTTGGGCACATAGCCAAAGGTAAGGAATGAGTGAAAATAACTAACAGTGGCTCCATTATACTAGGTATTACTTATTTGAGTAAAAGTGTAGGAATTGTATCTAATAAACATGTTGATGACTTAAACGAGCTGATCAGTGCAGATAGTTCAGTATTTTTAATTGGGGTAAAATATTCTAATCTTGATTTACAGCCAATTAAACATATATGTCTTCACTAGTGCTGCATCTGGAAGGTGGCTGAATAGTTTGGTGATGTGATGAGCATTGAGTTTTATGCATAATGTTTTCTATCTTATCATTAAAGAAAGTCGTGAAATCATTACTGTTAAAATTACACAGAACGTGAGAATCACTTTCTGTAGGGTTTTCTGTTAATTTGGAGACTGTATTAAAGAGGAATATTGAATTATTCTTATTTTTGTCTATGATTGAGGAAAAATATGCAGCTTTAGCTTTAGTAAGGGCATGCTTATACTCTGCCATACTTCTCTCCAAGCAATCTTAAATACCTCCAATTTACTATGTCTCCCCTTGTGCTCTAGGCACCGCGTTGTTTGCTTTAAGGTACAGTATGAGTGTGGTCATTATACCATGGTGCTAGCCTTTTTTCCCTAATGCATTTGACCCTAGCAGGAGCAATCATATCCAGGGTTGAGCAAAACACACATTCTAATTGGTCATTTACACACTCAAGATGATCGGGCTCCATAGGTGTATAAAATTTTAAGTCTGGTAGGTTTTTAATAAATGCAGCTGGAGTAGCAGATGTGATAACGAGGCAGAAGGATTTTATTTATTAGAGATAGCTCAAATACTAAAAGATAGTGATCTGAAACCAAATCTCTTTGCGGGAAAACATCAAGGATATCTATATTGATACAAAATGTTAATATTAGATCTAAAGTATGGCTACAGCAGTGGAAGGGACCCATCACATTCTGAGTGATACCCATGGATTCTAAGATGGACTCGAAAAGTAAAGCCCGTGAGCTCTGTACCTGAGCAAGCCGCGCCTGTAGGCTCCGTACCTGACCAAGTAAACTCCGTATCTGAGCATTTAGCGCCGCCCAGCTCTTTACTTGAGCAAGTAAGCTTCGTACCTGGGCATTTAGTGCCGCCCAACTCTGTACCTGAGCACGCCATGCTCGTAAGTTTATTATTCTCTCACGCTTTTTGTTTTGTTTAGGGACAAAGGTACAACTGTGGGTTTGTAGACCTTCAGTTGGGGGCAATTGGGAGATTGCCTGGTAAGGTAGGGCTTTAGGTTATAGCTTAGGGCCAGCATTTGTTTGTTTTTTGTTTATTTTTGCCGGGCTTCTCCCGGCTGCTTTGAGCCTCGCCCCTGCCTTAGATTCGCCCCCGCCCTCGATTTAGATTCCCCATGCGATCGCATTTTGAAGGGGACGCAGAGCTCCTATAGCTTCTTCCTCTTTATTCCCCAGGTATGTGCCACACTTCAGCTAGCAATCTTTTTAGGAGAAAACGTGGCATGTTATCGCAGACGCTCCGCTCGGGCTCCGTACACTATCCGCGCAGCGGAGCCATGTCGTAAGCATGACTGAGAATAGCAGCGCAGTACGCTTACGGCGTGGGTATTTTTATTTGTTTATTTTAGTTTCCTTTTGGTTTATCTCCTCGTTTCTGGAGATAGTGCGCTTCTGTTTTTGTTCCTTTCCTTGCCCTCGGATGCTGAGTGCCGTTTGACGCCTGTGCGTTCCGGCAAGTAACGCGACTCGCGCTGTGCAGCGTGCCCCCCTTTTTGGGGCTCGCGTGTGTGGGGTGATGTCAGCGTGAGTCTGAGCTTCTATGTGTGTGTGGGCTAGTGTTTCTCCCCCTCACTCATAGAGGCTTGTTTTCTGTTTGTTCCGTTGGTTTTTCAGTGGTCTTGTGGCATGATCGGTTAAATCACTAATTACTGACATGTCTGCCCAGGGTTCGATTCCCAGCCACTGAGGCAGCTTTCTTTCTGTATAATTTGTTTCCTTTATTCATTTCTATTTTGGTTCATTAATTCCATCTGGAGCTAACTGCGTTTGGGTCCTTAATAAAAAAAAAATCCCTTTTTCTTTTGTTTTCACCTTTCGCCATCATTTTGGGATGGTGACTCGCAACAGTGTCCAGTTGAACTGATTCAACTTTGGGGTCTGGGGTTTCTGCAGATCACAAAATCATTTTCACTGTTAATCTGCTGCTGCACAAACTCAAATGTCTCTCACATTTTTGAGACCTTGGTTCAGCTAGAGTGGCGAGTATGATACAAACAGTGGTGTGGTAGACAGAAATGTGGGTGACACGCTACATCTAGTTTAATACTCAAAAATGAACCCCTAGAGGTCCACAATTGCATTAGTGTGATTAAGCTACGTTATTGTTTCTAATAATTTTTAAATATACAGTAATTGTTAGCTAGTTATGCTTTGGCAGTAATCCATATTAGTACTGCACCAAGAGTTTAAATATTCATGTCTTTATTTAAATAAGCTTATGTTGTGTTGTAAGTTATTTAGTAAAGACTGAAAATGCAGCACATACCAATCAAGAATTTATGTGTGCTCCTTGCCACCTGATACCTCAAATACCACCTGATTCCATTATTCATTCATTCATTGTCCTATCTGCTTATCCCAGTCAGGGTCGCAGGACTGCTGGTGCCTACCCGGTGACATAGGGGGAAAGGCAGGAACAACCCTAGACAGGGTGGCAATCCATTGTAGGGCGCATACACTCGTACACTCATCGTAGGGGCACTTTGGAAATATCAGCTAATCTAACACAGATGTCTGTGGAATGTGAGAGGAAACCAGAGTACCCAGAGAAATCCCATACAGACATGGGGAGAACATGCAAACTCCACTCTAAGCCCAGAGTCAGAATCGAATTAGGAATCTTGTCGCTGTGAGGGAACAGTGCTAACCACTGTACCACCGTGCAAAGTGTTACTTAACAATGGTGCTGTTGCTATAGTCTCATTTTTTTCTGTGCTTGTAAATGAGTTTGATAACACATTGGCGTCCAGATGAGTAACACCAGTAATTAGGTGTTAAACAGAGGCTCTGATTCCTTAACAGTTTATGTATGTAAAACCACTACACTGTGGAAGCTGATTCACTAATGGCATCCACAAAGGACTTTTATATGAGCAAAATTCGTCCATTTTATCTGTTTGCCTTAGTGAATATTGAATTTGGTACTTTAATATTAAAGGATGACCGAAAAGAGACAAATCTAGCACCTCCAGTGTGAAAGTCAACTAAAGAATGGAGCACAGTACTGTTATTAATAACTAAACTACTTGTGAGCGGCACCATACTGACCAATGTAACTGACTCGAATTTTGGAACTGTATACCCAGATGATACCAGTATCAACCTTTTTGAAAGTTGATGAACACCCTCTTTCTAATTGGAATGCTATATTGGTGCTGGGATGGCACAGTGGTTAAGGTGCTGGACTATGGGAAGGTCCAGGGTCAAAGCCCTTGAACTAAAAACCTACCACTGTTGGTCATGATGGGTCTAGAGCCTATCCCAGAATTGGTGTGGGCAAGACAGGGTGAAACACATCCTTGACTTGTGTCATTGTATGAGTATCAGTCCATATGGTACTGTGGTAGCCTAGTGGGTTAGGTACTGGACTTTGGACCAGAAGGTCCAGGGTTCAAATCCCACCTCTGCCAAGCTGCCACTGTTGGGTCCTTGAGCAAGACCCTTAACCCACTATTGCTTGGATTGTAAGATTGTATCAATTGTAAGTCGCTCTGGATAAGGGCATCTGCTAAATGCTGTAAATGTAAATATCATACACTCACACCTATGGGAAATGTGGCATAGACAGTCCACAGGCTTGCTGCCTTTTTTTTTTTATTTTTTATTTTTTGGTTAATTGGGAAGTGAGAAGACTTAGACATCATCATCTAGGTAAGGAATACTGGTCTTCAGCATCCAGGATCTGTGTGGCACATTTATAGTTTTTTATATATTTTTGTTGTCATTTTGGTATCACACACTGACACTGTACTTAATATCATAATCAAAATGAAAATTTTTTATACTGTAGGTAGATGATGCTGTGCTGAAAAGAAGATATGAAAGTGACTTGTTCCAACATTAAAACACACACTCAAGTGCAATTGAGGAGAGAAAAAGTGTGTGTGTTATCAGTATGTGTGCTTGATAAAATCCTCAGCTGCTCTGTTTGTGGTTAATGGGGGTGCTAGAGAGGTTATCAGCTGTGGAAAAAGGAACGCACACACACAAACAAACACACCTGATTGCCACCAGCCCCATTGGTGATTGGATCTGGAATGTGTTTACCTTCTGTGAGGTGACATTGTCATGAAATGGTGGCTGTTTGTTAAAAAGGCACATTTTGCTGTTTTGCAGATCTTTTGTTTTTCAGAAAAGAAAGAATATAGCTGAACATCAACATTTTAGCTCATATAAATAGTTCATTTATATAAGCTTCATTTGAGAACAAACACATTTTGATGTACTACTACTATTAATGTGATGCTCCTAGATCTTTAAATTATGAGAACAATATATCACAGAGTGTGTTTTTTGGGGGGGAGGGGTTAGTTTTCTGATCATTCAAGGGCTCATGAAAACTGCATTCTTATCTCAGAGCAGAGTAAGGTTGTTATCAGATTTTAGGAAATTTCATAAAACTAGCTGAATTTTAACCCAGTAAATAAGACATTCAATTGATCTTCTTCATATTTCTAGGCACATACAGAGATGCAATAAAACATAACGACCACTCACAGGTCAAATAACACTGTTTGTAAGTCGCAGTCTGCTGTAGCAAGATAAACAGTTGGTTCTCCTAGTTGACATGCAGGAATGGATGCAGGAATAAGTAAGTCATAAAAACCTGACCAAGATTGACCAAACCGTTAAGGCCAGATGACTGGGTTGGAGCATCTCCAAAATGGCAGGGCTTGTGGGATGCTCCTGTTTAGCTGTGATCTAACCAACAGTGATCTGAGACGGGACCAACCGCGAACTAGTGGCAGTGTGTTGGGCACCCAAGATTCGTCGATCTGCAAGGGCAATAAACATTTTCCCATCTGTCTCTGAACCAACAGAAGGGTTGAACAGATGTGTCTAATGAAGTGACCGGTGCGTGTAAATTAAGTTTTAGGTTGTGCAGCAGCAATTTGTTTCCATTTATGATTAATACATTTGGACATTTTTGTTGTGGCTCTTTGGAGTTGTGCCAGCGCTCAAATCCAGTAGACTACAGAGCCAAAATGGACAGTATGCATATAAAATGACCATGCTGTGAGGTGTGATGAGACGCTGCATGTCTGCTTGAAGATGACAGACAAGTGAGTTGCACAGGCAGGTGGCTCTGTGAACACTATACTGAGATGTGCTCAGAATACAAACCAGCTTTAACGACGCCTGGGAGGTCTGAAACTGAGTCTCCTAACAGCTCTCCAGGTCAGACAAAGGACAAAGTAAAGCTGGTCCGATGAGGTGTATCCACACAAGTCATGTTTGCCTTTGAGAGTGGGCCGACAGTCTGCAAATGCTTGCTCTTATTTGTATTCTCATGTTCAACACAGGTAATGATCTAACACTCTATGATCATTAAACTCACTGCCTGCCATTCCTGTTTGCAAGATTTGGGTGCCATGTTTTTATGGACAAACACAATATCTTAGTATTTTTGCCTATGCAGATGTTATTTTACTTAGAAGGTAACATCACCCACAATTATGGTTGCATAACTAAGACTAACATGAGAACAGTTACTATTAACAAGTACTTTCCTGATTATTTAGCCAGTATAAAAACAAAAAAGTTGTTTTTGCTTGAATGAATAGGAAATTATTTTACAATTTACTACTTTTAATTACATATATGCGCAGTTTAATGTCCACATAATGTTCTGTGAAACAGGTTGTTGACTGAAATGGACATTAAAAAGACTTTACCGTAGTCACATTGTATTTTAGATACTGGCACATAGTGTGTTATCTTAAATAAAAATTAAAAATAAAATAAAAGACAAAAAACATTTAGTGCTGTAGTGTACAATACAGCATTTCCTATCTTTGTATATTGTTAGCCCTCATAGTTCTTGTTATTTTTGGCAGTTTTTCTTCTTCCACACATTTCTGCGATTAATAACGCACATACAGACATGATTCAAACATTGATGCGTAGATAATCACGCTGTGTGAATTGAAACTGAAGCTGAACGGCTCTCCAACAAGAACATTGCTGCTCGTCTGAAGTTTGCTAAAGATCACATGGACAAACCAGAAGGCTATTGGAAGAATATTTTGTGGATGGTGTGAGACCAAAATAAAACTTTTTGGTTTAAAAGAAAAGCATTATGTTTGGACAAAGGAAAACACTGCATTCCAGCATAAGAACCTTATCCCATCTGTGAAACATGGTGGTGGTATTATCATGGTTTAGGCCTGTTTTGCTGCATCTGGGCCAGGACAGCTTGCAATCATTGATGGAACAAGGAATTCTAAATTATATCAGAGAATTCTAAAGGAAATGTCAGGACATCTGTCCATGAACTGAATCTCAAGAGAATGTCATGCATCAAGACAACGGCCCTAAGCACACAAGTCGTTCCACCAAAGAATGGTTAAAGAAGAATAAAGTTAATGTTTTTGAATGGCCAAGTCAAAGTCCTGACCTTAATCCAATCGAAATGTTGTGGAAGGACCTGAAGCAAGCAGTTAATGTCAGGAAACCCACCAACATCCCAGAGTTGAAGCTGTTCTGTATCTAGGAATGGGCTAAAATTCCTCCAAGCCGGTGTGCAGGACTGATCAACAGTTACAGGAAACGTTTAGTTGCAGTTATTGCTGCACAGGGGGGTCAGACCAGATACTGAAAGCAAAGGTTCATATAGTTTTGCAGCTCACTAATATATAAGTATAATATTTTTGTCTCATGTGTTTAACTGGGTTCCCTTTATCTACCTTTAGGATTTGTGTGAAAATCTGATGATGTTTTAGGTCATATTTATTCAGAAATATAGAAAATTCTAAAGGGTTCACAAACTTTCAAGCACCACTGTAGAAAACAGTTTACTAGTTAGACGAAAGTTAGACAGAAAAGTAAATCAGATTTTCTTCATTAGCATTTCTGCCAAAGGCAATTGCTTTAAGACTACATAAGAAACTTGACTTCCTTTCAGTGTCATTAAAATGCAGTGATGAAATGTTTACCATAGTGTTTAAATTGATAAATAATCTTTGTGAAATTAAATATTTTAGCCAATCAGATATCACTGTAATATTATGTTGTCCCACCCCCCCAAAAAACCCTCCGCTTTTATTGGACAGCTTTTTATTGCACTTTTTTTGATTGTCCCAGCCTGAAGCACAGCTTTCTTTATGATTGACTGACCTCTCAGAGTAAACTGCAAATCAGGAACATCGCTGACTTCTCAAACTTCATTATATCAGTGCTAGTATGTCTTACAATTTATTTAGAATATTTACAATTACAGTGACAGTGTTATTATGTAAAATGGAGGGATATAACATTCCCTGTGGTATGAATACGTTATGGCTAACCAGTAAAATGAAGTGATCATATGTGAATATATCCTTCTCCTATTATAAAAACCAGCCACCGCAGCTCTTTTGAAAGTGTTAAGTATATTTTAATGATTGGTGTGTGGCATATATAATATTTGTCATAAATTATCTTCTGTTATTCATTGCTTTCTCACAAAGGATTTAGTCTTCACAGCCTAGAACATAAAAGATGATAACCCTGAAGGATGAGGTGCTGCATTTTCAGTCAACTATTATCCTCTAAAATAAATACAATTTTAGCCTTTTTTGATCTCTCTTAAATTATACATAATTAATGTTTATGACTGTGCGACTATAATGTAGCAAGGACATCGCACAGGGTAAAGTATTACTCAAAAATGTGTTTTCCTGGTCTAGCAGGTCTGTAAAACTACATTTTATGTGAAATTAGTGGCTTGTACAGAGTTTTGCTCCAATCCAATTGTAAGCCAGGGATTTTTGCCTAACATCAGTAGCCAATCTCACTGTATGATAAACCACATTGGTTGTTAAGGAATACAAAAACTTAATGCATTGTACATTTACAGTCTTGAATCATCTCCCACTACACTGATAAAGCACATATAATCCTGCTGTGCTGAACATAAGTACAAATCCTCTATTGATGTCATGCCATTTGAAGTCCTTGGTGGTAAACAGCTGGGGGCCATTCATCAAGGGGAAAGAAGCTGTTTCTTTCACATCTGCTTCTGCAGAGAGCTGGCAATCTTTTTTTTCCCTTCTTTTTATTTTTTTAATCACCATGTCTGTCATACTGAGTCCTTTGGGGCTTGAGCTGGTCCCTCTGAACCATAAGATATATTTAGAAAAAATGACACACCACTGTCTAACTTTATTAATTACACCCTGTAGGGTGGGAAATTACTGTTGCACATTTAAAGACATGTATTGGACCTGAAGGTTATAACATTAACTGAAAGCTTTCAGTCATAAGACCTGCATTTGATTTTCTTGACCATTTATCTTTACAAAAACAAAATACCAACACTGAACGAAGATGGTGGCACACCTCATTAGAAATACAGTCTTAGAGACTATCTTGAGAAAAGTGGATTGGTAATACGGGTGCAATTGATGGACACCATGTTATCCAGATTTAATTAACATTCATGTGTTCATGTCAAAGCTCTTGTTTACTCTGTGAAGATACAGAATGTTGTTCATTTTAACCCTCTCCTTCACATCCAAATTTAAGCTCATTTTCAAGCGATTTGCACTATTACATTAAAACACTGGTTATTTTAGGTTTTACATATAGCACAATGATCATTCAGGGCTTAAATTGAACATATTTATTCACCTCCATGCTTATAATTTCATCATTTAGGTTCAATTTGGGAAGATTAAATACACAAATAAATGTAAAAAAATGTGTGGGCGTATAATGTGTGTATGCTGGTTATTGAAAATTATCCATGCTGTACATTTTATGTTTCACCAGGGACTTGTAAAGCTAAATCCAAAAATTTTAACAAATACAACAAAGTATTCAAGAGTTACATATCTTTATTAGTATTGATCACCATTCATCTCAAAATAGGCCATATCCTCTAAAAATACAAATAAAAAGAAGCCTGTCATCATAAATCAAGTGGTTGCAGGTTTTTTATGTCTTCTGTGATAGAACAAACAAATATTAGTCACAATTCAGTGTTATTTTGCTATTTGTCTGAATAAATCACGTTGATAGAAAGCCTCTTCATACTGAGCAAGGCTGTGCTGGCCCTTTAAACCCCAGTCACTCAGTCACCAGTCACTCAGTGCCTACACAGAACTTTCTTCTTCCTAATCTACCTGGTAACCCCCTCAGCTCTTGTATTACTGGAGTGGCTGAATAAAACCGCTAACCAATGAAATTTGGAGGCTCACGAACAAAAAACGAACTGAGGATTTACGAAAACCCTCCCATAGGGGATATCTTATGTAGACTTTAGAGGGAACCTTGTGTTGTGTAGTGAGAGCACAGCCAAAGAATGTGCATTTCAAGGTACATTGGAAATGGATGGATTTTTATGGGACGACGTGAGCAAGCAAAAAAGGGACTTTACTGACATTTTATCTGCAGTTAAACGGTATCATGGAGTTGTTTAGGCGGTAAGTGAATTTTCTATGATAAAATCAAAAGTTATTTTACATCCTAACTATATTTTAAAAGTCAAAATAGTTGGGGAGGTGTGGTTGTTTATTTAAACAAAGATGGTGGACAGCTGTGTTTGGTATGTGATCTCTGGCGAATGGCTGCATGTAGACGGTTGAAAATCGGTATGCAGGTAGTCATAATAGTATTAAATCTTTTGAGTTTGTGTTTTGGACTGTGTATTAATAATGATTTAAGTTATTAATAATGCAAAAAAATTATGCAAAAAATGAGGTATACGGGCCTGCGGGGGGCGCATCTGCAGTAAGAAGTAGACAGAATTGTCAGTGTTTGAGCATTCACCCAGATGTTTTGGTGAAAGTTAATCAACAATGGGTGAAAAGGATTGCCTTCATACTCAAATAACAAACACATTATGTCGACCTTATTGTTCATTTTCTGGTTTTGCCTAAAATCACTGTTTGAACATGAGGATGAATAAAGTTATGTTAACATGAAGCTGATGAAATTCTCTACCAGTTTTATGTGTCACACACCTACCTTTCCATTTGAAAAACTAAAGTTGAATTCAAAATTCAAGACAACAGGTATCACACTATCCCAACAGCTTGTGTCTAAAATTGGCTCACCATCTGCCAAAGTGTTTCCATTGTATATGGGTGTTCTTTACTTTTGAGACACCCTGTACAACGATATCTTTTGTACATCATGCTGAATAACACTGTCTGGAAATTACTAAATGTAGTGCAGATACATAGATGGATACATTAAAACTTGAAATTTTGAGAACCTTTAAAACTTTCTATATTTCTGCATAACATGACATACAACATCACATGATTTTCACACAAGCCATAAAAGTAGTTAAAAAAACAAATTAAACTAAATTTATACAAACATATTACACTTGGTCAATTATTTATTAAGAAGAATAGGCCACTATTATATGTGGGAGTCTCAAAAGTATGTGAACCTCTAGGATTAGCAGTTAATTTGAGGGTAATGTTAGTGTTAAGTTTATTCATAAAATTAGTGTTTTCAGTGAATTGAATCAGGTGTGAGTAAGCACCCTGTTGTATTTTAACAACATGGATCTATACAATTCTGATCTTCAAAACACATCAGTGGCACAAACAGTGAATATTTCTAAGGATCCCAGTAAGAGAGAGTTGTGGTTGCTCATCAGGTTGGAAGATCGGAAAAGGTTACTCACTGGGACTGTGGTAGCTTAGCGGTTAACGTACTGGACTATGGACCAAAAGGTCCAGGGTTCAAATCCCACCTCTGCCAAGCTGCCACTGTTGGCTCCTTGAGCAAGGCCCTTAACCCACAATTGCTTGGATTGTAAGACTGTATCAATTGTAAGTCGCTCTGGATAAGGGTGTCTGCTAAATGCTGTAAATGTAAAAAAAAATGTAAATGTTAAAAAACTATTTCTAAAGAGTTTGCACTCAACCAATACACAGTGAGCCAGATTCTGTACAAATGGTGGAGATTCAAGACATTTTTACACTCCCCATGATTGGCTGACCACAAAACACTACAAGAGCAAAGCATATAAAATCTGCAAGGGCACAAACGAACCCAGATTAACAAATAAAGGCCTCTTTCATATTGGTTAATGTTAATGTTCATGATTCCTTCAGCTGGATATCCCTGAAAAAAGACATGGCGGGATTGCAACAAGAGCCACTGCTCTCCAAAAAGAAAACTGCTGCCTCTCTGGTGTTTTCAAAAGGTTACAAGTCAGAAAGCAACTAGAAAATGTTTTGTGAACACATTAGGATAATATTGAATTTTTTTGTTCAATTGACAAGTGTTATGTCCAGAGAAAGAAAGAACAAGTCATTCAACCATATTACCCTTCCATCTGTTAAACCTGATGATGGTACTATGAAGGTTTTTGCCTGTTTTGCCTCTTCTGTGCCAGCACTGGTTGACATCATTGCTGGGACAATTAATTTTGAATTATACCAGCAAATTTACAAGAAACATCAGGACATCAAATGTCAAGCATCCTAAGTACACAAGTGGATCTACCAAAGAAGAATGAAGTTAGTGCTTTAGAATGGCCAACGCAAAGTTCTGGCTTTTTAACAAATACATTAGTTCCCCTTATGTGCAGGGGATATGTTCCATAACTTCCAGTGGACAACTGAAACCATGGACCAAACCATAAGCTTTTCGTTTTTTTTTTTTTTTAACTGAAACCATAGGTAAAAGAACAACCGGCTAGCAAGTCTGTGCATATGGGGTGACTTGCAATGGGCACTCTGGTGGATAATCTATGCGATGACAACACTCAAGTGTCCATATTCCGTCTGTTTCCGTTTTTAGTGATAACTGATCATTTATCCACCATTATAAGAACCAGTACTGATTTACTTGCAATTAGCTCATATCAGATGATATCGGCACTCTGATTTTTGGGTCGGGCGGTCATATCGATTGTAAGTCACTCTGGATAAGGGCATCTAAATGACTAAATGTAATCAGTATTACTGAATAATAATATCCCTGCAACATATTCTGATAAACAATATTACCTATTGTTTGTAAGATTATATATTTCCCACTGAGTTGAAAAACATAAATATATGTATAGATAAATTGTTTAAATTGTAAAAATAAATAAATAAATAAATAAATAAAATTGGCAGGACCCAGGAAAAAAATGTACTGTGAAATTTGACAGTAGAACCACGAAGTGGTCAAATTACCACTAAAATTCGTAGTACAACTGTGAACTTCATGGTCAAACTGAAAGTTCACATTAAAACTGTCAAGCAATTCAATTTTTACTATGAAAATTCACAGTACATTTTTTTTCCTGGGGAGTGTTCTAAATCACACTTAAGGATCTCTAGAATTATTTGAGCATTTATTCTGTGTATTTAGTTTTGTATATCCAATTTTTGTATACATTTACCTGCTACTGTAGTGCCCAGGTTACCCTGTGGGGATCAATGAAGTATCTATCTGTCTATCTGTCTGTCTGTCTATCTGTCTGTCTGTCTGTCTATCTGTCTGTCTGTCTGTCTGTCTGTTGGGAATCATGAAATTATTAGATGACAACGTCCTGGAAAAAATACAAGCTATTGTATACTAGTTAGCTAAATGTCAACACATATTTGTAATTATTATGGTATGTTTGTCATGTTTGGCTACATTTAAATAAATAATTGAGAATGTTGTGCTGTAACAAGAGACTCTGTTACTATAGTCCCACTTCTGTCAAATGTAAGCTAACACCGTTAATTATCAGTTAGCTTCTATTCAAAGAGCCTGGTATATTTAACAAGAATAAAGAGTAGAATTGTCCCTAAGCCATTTAAAGTATTTTCTTGGACATTAAAAAACAAAACAAGTACGTGTTATTCCACATGGGCTGTTTTAATAAGCTACAATTGCCAATTCAGGGGTACTTTAAGTCCTCCAATTAATCCACCTTCCAGGAAGAATTCGATCTTCCATCAGCAAGAGAGGTGAAAAAAGTGAAGAACTGGATGAGCAGTAAGCATGCAGGGCAGACCACAGAGACAACAGAGAAAACGCCAAAATCCTCAGCAGATCTTTTGATCTAGCAGCTTGTTAGTATGAAAATAAAACCTTTTGTTCTTCTTCTACAGTTGCTCTCATGCTGTGTCCTCACACTCAAACATACGTCTCTCACTCAGCTATGAAAAAGCATTTGTGTTCTGTTAGAATCTCTCTGAAACCCCAAAACAAACTCTGTTCTGTTTTCATATTTTACTTTTTATACACTTTTACTATGTGCATTGCGCATATATATATATATATATATTTATATATATATATATATATATATATATATATATATATATATATATATATAATATACTGCCTCAAAAAAAAGTGGAACACTTAAACAACACAAGATAAACTCAAAGCGTTCCCTTATCTTTTTTGAGCGTGTGCTGTAATATATCCTATGATATATATATATATATATATATATAATATATATAGATTATTATATGAGATATATAAAAAAACCATTATATTATAGGGGGGTATTGGCGTATTGATGAAGCGGATCTATCTATCCTATCTATCTATCTATCTATATATCTTATCGTATAATATGTATAGTGTAAAGGGCCCCTCAATTACTATATATATATATCCTATATTATATTATATATGAATATGTGTGTATGTATGTGGTGGTTTTGTGTAAAGGCCACTCCAATTCATATTGTATATAATATATCTTTTTATTATGATATGTGTGATGTATGTTGGGTTTGTGTGTGGGTGTGTGTGTGTGGGTGTGTGTGTTGTGTGTGTATATATATGTATATACATTATATGTATTCTACTGAAAGACCATGAATCCAGTAACGTGCTATATATATATATATATATATATATATAAACCACACATTAGTGGACTCATGGTCTTCCAGTAGACCTAATAGGTCAGCAGCAGCAGGTATCACCGATATCACAGATCTCCTCCAAATATGTACCATAATTGGGCAGCACAAACACTCGAAAAGAGGTTGCCATGGCAATGGAAAAAAGGTTAGAGTTTGGACTGCAATATGCTATGGGAGCCCAGAGGCTATTTTCACTCCCCTGAAAACTATTAAACACAATCTAGGAGGGCCATTCGCTGCCCCATGGCAAATATTGGAAGGTTCCCTGCAGGATGAGCATAGAGCATCTATACACCCAGCCCCTTCTACAGCATAGAGCCATTGATTCATGCCTCCATCTGTCATCACGCAGGGATATTTTACAAGCATGTTTTTCTGCCACGTCTGTCACAAACATACTGCAGAGTCAAACCAAATTATACCTGCCCTCGTGAGATACCTTGCCACTTTCAAGGCAGAGATTGAGTATATACCTATATATACGATGGTGTGGCATTTTATTATTTTTAGAGTTGGTGTTTTTTCTTCTATTTCAAATAAATTAAATACGATTTCAATCATTTTATGACACACCACATAGCGTGTGAACATTTTTTTTATCCCCAAATCTAAGCCGCTATAACAATCTTCACTCTTCTGGGATTCTTTGATTCTTTTTTTTTTTTTTTTTTTTTAACTAGGTTTGGTGGACTGACTGTGGGGATTTATTCCATTCATACAAATCATCAGTGAGTCTAAGCACTGAGGCACTGGACAATAATGACTGGCTCTCAGTTGTTTTGCTGGTTCATCATACACATCATACACAGGAGTGTAAAGGCCACTCAACTTTTTGCTACACCAATGATTTTTTTGACAGACTTTGTACACAGGTGCATTATCATGCTGTAACAGCAAAGGTTGTTACTCAAATTGATTTCAAAGAATTCCAGCTTTCAGATATGTAGCTAGCTAACTAGCAAACAAACACACCATGTAGATGCTTTAGGTTTATATACCATTATGACACCATGAAGCTATTTGATACTTCCCAGTTCCTGATAGAAAATCTTCAGTGTACAGTATATTTAGACACAAAGACTTTACTCAAGAGTTTATGGGAATCTGTGTTAGTTTAGCTGAGCTTAAAATGCTTTGCAGATAATGTTTCCTTGTGCGTAGCATCGGATGCCTCTTGTGTCAATGTCCAACAATAATAGGGCTACAGTGTTGAATTCCAATTGCGTTGATACTGCTTTAACATGTTCATAAGACCTAGCGAAATCTTTGTACATGTTTGTCACTGACTGCATAACAGTCGGGATGAAACTGGAGAAAGTGTTGCACGAATGTTGCAATTCATGGTTTTGTGTGCTTTACACATGTTGTCAATCAGCTCAGTGTAGTTTGGTGATTTGTAGTTATTGTAAAAAACCTCTCAACAACATCCTTAAATGCTTTCAGTGCCATAATCTCTGAGCCCCACAGGCATACTGTATCTTCAAACTCACTGCCATTGATGACCAGTCTGATTTCTGGACCAACAAAAATGCTTTTCTTAACCTTAGCATTGTACTTGCACACAGCTGTCTTGTCTAAGCTTTTCCTATGCCTCGTTTGGGCTCCATATCAGTGTTGGCTTCTTTACTGGCAAACTGTTCTCATGTAGCACTGGTACACACACACACACACACACACACACACACACACACACACATATATATATATATGTGTGTGTGTGTGTGTGTGTGTGTGTGTGTGTGTGTGTAAAAACATAAGGTGTGTTGCTATATCTTCACTGGCAATAATGCTAATGTAGTGAATCAAAGCCGTTTCCCTGGTAATGTGAGCCGCATGTGCAGTTACCCCAACAAAGCAGTGCATTTACTTTGGAGGAAACTCAGAGGTAATTTCTCCTTAGACTACATTATCTCTGAAAGACATCGGATGATTTAATGGGATCCACACAAAACTCTTTCCTATTAAATCGTCAGCAGCTTCCCATTTAACTGCTCATCCCTCTTTGAACCCAGATGCGCTTTCTTTATGGGAATTACATGCAAATTGAGTGAGCAGTATTAGGGACAATGAGCAATTAAAAAGACGTCTTTATTCCCACACCCCACTGTGTTCTCCTGTGTATAGAGATGCCCATCAGCAACCCATCCTCGCTACTCCCTCCCAAGCTGAAAGAGGCTGTTACACTTTGACCAGGCCTTTTATTCTCCTCAAAACAGAGGGAGAACAGCTTGTGTGTATTAAGGAAGCTGTCACTGATACCCTGACACGCGCTGGAAATACTGCAGCTTCCTTCTTGGCAGAGGTTCTGTCTCAATGAAGCCCTGCAGCAGATAACCCAGGACCTAGCACAGCAAAAAAGAAGGCGGGGGAAAGAGAAATGCCATTCTTATCTGGAGGCCCACAGTGAGAGAGCGGGCTAATCCATTACTGCTCCAATCACACCAGCTCGCTCTGAAAAACAACACTCCTGAGCAGCAGATCGAGACCACCAGGAGAGTCGGGAGGTTACACACACTGTCAACCGTCAAATACATTTGGCATGCTGAGTTTGCACAGCATTTTTAGATTGTCTACCACAAAACTTTGAAGAATGTGTTTCTCAATAACAGCTTACCATGAATTTTCAGTATTCATCATAAAGACAGAAGAAGATGTGAAAGAAGATGTAGAGAAAATTACCAATATACCAATTGTGGTACCAGTGTACCCAAAACATGCTGTAGATTGGTATAATGGTAAATGTTCTTAGCACAAAATCAAGCATGTAGCCATGCAATCTCCATAGCTGATTATTAGCAGAAAAGGACTGAATGCATGGAACACCTTTAACATGGAACTGTCATATGATGACACATTTCCAACAATGCTAGATTTTCTGCTGTTGCTTCCTCGATAATTTAGAAAGCTGTAAACTACATGAGCTCACAGAATTCAGCAGAATTGCCTTTGATTTGTGCAACACTCAGGAGTTTGAACCCCTTAGTTCTGGCAAAAGAAAATCTTAATTCTGTAACACATGATATTCTAAAAAATGATGTCCTTTAACAATTGTGTGAGCATGACGTGGAATCAATTTTTGGTTTTCAGCATCATAATTTTCCTATACACAAAGCAAGGTCACAAATCAAATAACCCTCAACTTAATTCCAGCCTAAAAGATTGCCAATGAATGGAATATTGACCATGAGCCAGTTCTATCAACTCAATGTCTGTGCCTGACCTTACTAATGCTTCTGTGGCTGCTAGAAGTATGTCCGTGCAGTTATGTTCAAAATTACGGAAAATGCCTTTCCAAACGTGTGAAAGGGGGCACCAGGTCCATATTTATTCCAATGGCATTAAGTGCAGTGTTCAACAAACATATATGAATGTGTTATGAATCTGCCTGTGGCTTCTATTTTTTTTAGGAGAAAATGAGGAAAGTGTGGAAAGTGAGTAGGTTTTGATGGTGGTTTAAAAAGTATGTTACACTTTAAAAAGCATACATGTACATACCATAATACTTCTTTGTGCATAGCACCTTCATGTGTGCTGGTCTTAGCAACATACTTCTCAAAGAGAATAAATGTGTACCTTGACTGGCTCTGAATAAATGAAAGTAGTTCTCATCATGGTGGCCTTCAGCTGCTTTGTTTGTCAATGTGCCTGAAATGAATAAGTAGAGAGTTTTTAGATCCTTGCATAGACCATGTTAATGGCTACATCCTTGGCACAAACATCTATTGAAATTTCAGATATGAGTAAGAACTCAACTCTACGCTCAGTAACCTTGAAACGGCACTGGAAGGAACAAAGTGAGCAGAAAACTGGAAAGAAACCTTTGGTAAGGATAATCTTCCAACTGTCCAGGAGCAG
The DNA here is from genome assembly GCA_025084515.1 of Ancistrus triradiatus. Lineage (NCBI taxonomy): Eukaryota > Metazoa > Chordata > Actinopteri > Siluriformes > Loricariidae > Ancistrus > Ancistrus triradiatus. The sequence continues at coordinate 37,115 of JAJAGP010000905.1, read as the reverse complement.
AGACCCAGCTGAATATTAAGCAATGGTATACCATGAAAGAGATGATACTTGCTTTCTAAACAGTCATTTTAGATTCATTGTCCAGTCACTAGGCTACTATAGACCACTCTACTGCTGGTTTGTCTGGGCTGTCTGGAGCCTGTTTTCTGTGTGTGTCCCCTCACAGAACCACTGCTCCCAGCATGTCCTAACAACTAGGTCAGAATGGCCTAGATGGTGGGCAATTCATCGAAATAACAATCATGCTTTTCTCAGTCCAATGATGCTCCCTCTCTCAAGGTCTGTCAACCTGGAAAAATGTCTTCAAGAGCATCATAGGGGACTGTCTAGCAGTCAACAATCTCTCACCAAGAGGTACACTAACCAAAAGTCTTTTGGAGCCTTTTTATATGAAAGCAAGGGAAGCACTTTTATGCCCTTCTGTGGAAAGACCCAGTATCTAATCAAACCACACCTATATCTGCCTGAGACAATACTGCTTGTTGAGTTTTGCAGCAATCCGAAATGTCTATCTGGTTGAACTATTTAATTCCTTTTGTCAATGATAAATATATATATTTATATATATATAAATTATGGCACTTGCAGTAATACATGTCCACAAACATAATCAGGGTGTTAATAGATTTGTGAATTTCACAAGTTAAGAAGATATACAGTACGGTGTGTGTGTGTGTGTGTGTGTTGTATATGTATAGATATATATATATATATATATATATATATATATATATATATATATATATATATATATATATATATATATATATATATAGTATATCTCCTTAACTTCTGTTTTGTATAGAGACTGAACAGTGCTATTCCCCGAATATAACCTTGTAGCATGAGAGGGTGACACTTGGAAGAACTTCTGAGTGCAACATTTTATTCACGGCTGCTCAAGTAAGACTGGGACCAGTTTAGTGGCAAGCAAGAGAGACCAACTCAATCTCATATGCGGTTAACCAGAATATCATGGTAGAGCCATCCTAAGATCTAAGAGAACCATTACAGACAGGTTACCAGAATCTTGATTAACTTTAATATTGCTTAAAAATAAATACTTTAGTGAAATTGTTGGAACAAAGTCAATGAGTTTAGACCCCATCTTTTCAATGATCTTGCCCAGAAAAGGAATGATTGTAATTGGTCTATAATTCTCAAGAATGTAAGGGTCAAGTTTACCCTTTTTAAAGAAAGTGTCTGATTAACAATGACCAGAACATCCATTATTGTACAAAACCTCTGTGGTATACATAGTCTCATTTACTGTAGAGTTTTACTGTTGAATATTCTCTATTAATCAATATCAATTACCATATATGATATAGATAACATTGCTTAGTGTGAAGATTAGAAGTATCACTGCAGTGAACAAGTACAGTCAAATTAGTCAAAAAGTCTAAACTGTGCACCTAAAAAAGAAAAAAAAAAATATATAAACATCAAGTCATACATTTATGCCCAGAAAATGATGGTCAACTTGGTGCGAGCTGGACCTTTAGCTTGTCAACTAATCAGCAGTATAGTCAGGGGAAAGTGGGCATGCAATACTCATGATAATCATTTCTGATAATTGTAATGATCACAGTTAGAGATCATCATTCCAGTTAATTGTAATGATCACAGTTAGGGATCATCATTAGAGATGAACTGTAGGCAAATGGGGGAGATGTTCCTTACAAGTACAGCATGAGAATCAGGTCAGGAGTGTTTGACTCCTCAAAGCCACCCAAGTTTTCCTGAACTAGGTCCTTGGGACACAAAGCCTATAGAGGAAGATCACAGCAGGGTATTATCAGTCTCTAACTGCCTTACATACCCACACATTACTCACAGCAATGAGCTCTGGTTGAAAAACAGGATTAGCAACCCCCAAATAGCAGTCATTCAGGGAGAGAGCTTAGCAGTGAATACTCTCAATTATTGCCATGTCAATCTGGGTTACACAGAGGAAACGAGAACATCTGAAAAAAAAAAGCAGCAGCTGAAGTTATTAAGGTTTTTAAAAATAGAAGATAAGCAACTGGAACTAGGAAGGCTCTAAATGCTTTAAATGGTGCAGAAATATTTATACATTTTCAGTTTTAGATTTTTTTTGTTTGTTTTAAAGAAAAAAAAAAGAAAACCTTTGTCAGTGACCTTGATACAGATGCACTTTCTCACATGTTCTTGCGTATGGCAGAACATTTTTCTTGATTTGGAACCAGCCGGAACCTGAACTTGTAGGTTTAGCTTCGTTTATAGTTCACTGGAATGATTACCACGACTGTCCTAAAGTGATTGCATAATCAATAGAGTTCAACAACACAGCTGTTAAAGTCAGTTTAAACAGAATGCATTTGTGTTGTAATTATAGTCATGTTTCAAATTTAGCTGATGTTTCAATCCACATGAACTCTGAGATGTGATCAATGCAAGTCCAACATGTAGGTAGCAATTATCTTGTATATTTATATGCGTTCATTTACCTCTAACAACAAGACAAAATCTCAATTATCAGAGCAAAAGTAACATTGTAGGGATGTTAAACGCACAAGTCACGCACTGAAAGTATCACAGAAAGTGAAATGATTTTTGTTCATTTTGGTCTATTTTTAAAGGAATATCGTTCTCAGGGTGGACACTGGTTATCCAAAAGGAACACATTTTAATATTAGTTCATACAAAAAGTACAGTTTCTTTTTCTAGGTACCTGAAGTTACTGTACTTTGTGCGACTGTAAAAGTCTCACTGATTTACAGAATTAGTGTCAAGTCAAGTCAAGTCAGATCTTTTTATATAGCGCTTTTTACAATGGAGCATTGTCTCAAAGCAACTTTACAGATTATTTTAGATTTATTTTGTTTAGATTATCTCCTAATAACTACGTCCAATCCCAAAGGAGATCTGTAATGTTCATTCTGTAATGTTCAATCCACAAGTTTTCACAGAGGCACTGACCACAGACTCAGCACCACGATGGGCACTGGAGACTCAGGAGTCTCTGGCGAGATGGAACAATCACACATACACAGCAGGTAGTGGAGATTATATGTCTTATATTGTCTTTAAAAGTCCATCCAGTAAGGAGTGTTCCACAGTCCACAGTGGGCAAGGCCTTGACCTTGCCTCCAAGCTTCTCATAACACCTTCATGAAATCTGGAAGAGCTGGTATGACCTTCAGAGCTATGCTTCATCCACTTCTGAGGCAGCCTGCTTGAACAATTAATTCCATCCAAACCTCTCAAGTTCAAAACAAGAATATCTATTCCAGACACATTGTTCAATTTTAATGAATTAAAAAATGATATATCAGGGTAATTGGTTCCTGATCATCTGTGTAATGAGATGTATTTGATTTATTTATTAGAGAAGTTAAATGGGTTGCTTTCATACAACGTATTTGCATCTGAATGAAAACTGCTGAAATATTTTTCCATTATACACTTCAAAAACAAAACATTTGACTTTAAAATGTGTTGTTTAGGGTGGGAAATGAGGTAACGATGTATAAATATTTTCATATTTACTATATATTGTAGTTGAGCTGAAGATCTAGGTCTAAGACTAATTTTCATGTCTAGGAAAAGCTGGCCACATGGTGCATACCTTTGCCCTTATTCTGATTCATACATGATACCTGTGTACAGTGTGTAATATGTACAATATAAAATCTATATAAAACTTTAAACACTCTTGAACAGCAACAATCAGGTAGGCTATGTCTGTGTTAGAACTCTATATACAAATTATGGAATCATCACAAGGTGGATGTTCATCCAGGTTTTATTTTTTTATTTTTATGTTAACTTTGCAAATAACCAAATCACAGATATGAAAACAGTTATTTTTTGTTTAATAGCTCTACATTATGGCTTCATGTAGCATCTGAATGTAACAGAACTGTGTCAATTGTACATGTACAATAATATGTGAACGTGGGTGAGCACATGTGTGTGCATATTTGTAGGTACTAATGTGCACAGGCACTAACAGCACATCCGCACCCTATGTACATAAATCTGTAGATTTTTGTACTTTTTTCTTACTTTTCGTATATTGTACAGTAGTTCACTTTATACTGTATACTCTAAAATTCACTGTGTACTTTAAATTCACTTTTAATTCATTTTATAATTTATCTTACAACTGTGACTTATAATCCATACTAGCTTTGCAGTGTTGACTGAAATAGCAAATTCGTTTGTTTCACATGTATGTATAATGTAAATCTTTGTAGTGTGCACTATTACTTAGTGTTTGACTTTGATTTATGTAAGTTGCTGCTGAGGCCTCAACTTCCTTCCTTCCTTCCTTCCTTCCTTCCGAGCTTCCTTCCTTCCTTCCGAGCTTCCTTCCTTCCGAGCTTCCTTCCTTCCAAGCTTCCGAGCTTCCTTCCTTCCTTCCGAGCTTCCGAGCTTCCGAGCTTCCTTCCTTCCTTCCGAGCTTCCTTCCGAGCTTTCGAGCAAGATATTTCCTAAATTATGGAATCACTGTGTTCAAGAAAACAATCATGGGAACACTTTGTAATTACTATTTCTAAAACCAATACACAGACAATTCAAAAATTACTAATTAGTCTGCAGTTAAAGGGGAGTGCTTACAGTCCGTACCAACCCAGAGTCATAAAACATGTCTGTTGTTCTTAGTAAGTTGGTGCAAGTATGAACAAAATGCAAAGGTTATAAATGGACAACATAATGGTAAATCAAGTGTCAGTATAGAAAACTCAAATAAATATGCCTTGAAAGTTGAAAATGGACAACAAAACAAATGCCCAAACAGGAGTCAAAATCTGTGACAGAATTATAAGATATCGGCATGGGATTTGCATATAGAAAGGCCAAATGAAAACCAGCTATACCATCTAAACAGAAGGAAACAAGGTTATAATGTGTTAAAGAGAAGCAATAATGGAGTGTGAATGACTGGATGAAAGTGATATTCAGTGATGAATCTCGATTCGGCATTACTTATGAAACATAAAAGGATGACTGCCTGAAGAAAATAATCAAATTTCCCCACTCATTTACGATATAACGTCGCAAGTCAGGTAAAGGACCTCAGGACATTAGCTGATAGATGGCATCAACAGTCAGGGCATAGGTATATTTTTTTTATTCTATAAATAGAAAATTGGTTTAGAGATGGAGTCGTTTTACAGGATAAAAATGCAAACAGAGCAAAGAGTGCTAAAGCTTTTCTGCAGGAAACGCATGTAAACTTAATGATCTGGCCTGAAAACTAGATCTCAGTCTGACTGAAAATTTATTCAAATTGAAACACTGGTCCATGACAAGGCTGTATCCTGCAAAACTTATATGTCAACTGCAGTTTGAGATAGCTGTAACCAACTGTATGTAGCACATTGTTTTTCATTAATGGCAACTATGCCTCCCAAAATTCAGGCTGTCATAAAAGTCAGAGGAAGAGCAACAAAGTACTAATTGTGTTTTTTGGTTGATAATTTCATATTTATTTTCTCAACATTGGGTGAAGCCATGTTATTGCCATATTTACCTAAACTGGGGAGAAAATATTCTATTAACTAAAATAATTACATTTCACTTGTTTGAGGTATGCTCCATTAAGCTGAAAAGTTCAGCTATTAAACAAACTTTGTTTAATTTTATATCTGTGATTTGTTTATTTGCTACTGGTTAGGTGTGAGTACAGTGGATTAACCCACTAATAAGAAGGAGTATCCAGAATCCAGATTTAGGCATTGTAGAAGTTTTATTTTGAATTAAAAGGTAGTAATTGTGAAATAAGTTGTAACATCCTTGTCTTTGGCTGAATTTTTAGTCTGTTTCAGAGTTTGCAAAGTGTGTGCATGTGTGTGCGTGTATGTGAGAGTTTGTGTACATTCGTGTGTGGGTGTGTGAGAGTGCACGCATATACCTTTCCTGTGCTGGGCCTCTGACAAACACCACATCAGCACCAATTTCTGTTTTCGCAGTCCCTGAGAGTTCGAGTCTGATTACAGCAAGTGCCACTGGGATCTGGATGTCTTGCTATGATGGCGTTAGCTGAGAGCTCAGCTGCTTTTCTAATTCCCACTGACACCTCATTTTAGAAACCCTCCTGTGGGTACAGACGCTGCAACACTGCCACCAAATCAAGAGTGCACTGAGATCAGGAATATGGTGAAACTATACTCAATTGTTTAATGTTTCATGCTTGTGAGCTCCAACGGAGCCTATAGTAAGCATCATTCACTGTCAAAATCCTTACCTTTTACACCCTTATTAAACACTGAAAACACTTTTTCAACCTGCATTTATGCATTTTAACCTCAACGTTAAAGTAAAAATATAATTTAAAAAAATCTGATCAATTATTAAAATATTTTGGATAAGTGGTTGGACCCTTTCACTTTGCCTACTTTCACGTTGTATTTATTAGGAACCACACAGTACTATGGTCTGATGCTAGAGGGCAGCGATGGCATGGTAAATGTGCCGGGATTGGGACTGCAATCCCCAGCACGCATTCGCCGACCATTATAGGCTCTGATTGCACTCGACAGAGACACCTGCCGGCTCAGGTATTTAAGGCCATCCCTGTCTCTTGTCACACCCTTGCGTGATTTTGCATCACCTACTTTGATGATTTGACTTTTGAGCGGGCTTGTCGCTACTGCGCATGCCCAGGCATTTTGTGACTTGCGAGTCGTTTTCGGAGTTGACTCTGACTTGGGTTGGGACGCAGGAACGAGTCGCTTTCGTTTTTGTCTTGTGTTTGCCACATTGCCGCTCGGCATTGTTAGTGGCGTCTCTGTTCTACTTTAAGCACTGCGTGTCTGTGGCATCTTTCTCTTTACCTCCATTATTAGCAACATTTATTTTGAGTCTGTTCCGTAACGGCACTTGTGTTTGCCCTTAAAGCCCCTTGCCATACCTTCCGGTTGGGAGAGTGGTAACACTCCCGCCCCTACGACAGCGATCCAGGTTCTATCCCCACAACGTGCTCCCCAGGTGGTATTGATTACTTCCTTTTATTATTTGTTTATTTTTTACCCTCACTTCAGTCCTGTATATACATCTATGTACATACACATATTCTCCTTTGTGTGTATGTGTATACCTGTGTGTGTGTGTGTGTGTGTGTGTGTGTGTATGTGTGTGTGTGTGTGTGTGTCTGTGTGTGTGGCTTGTTTTTGTGAAGTGTTTACAGTCCTAAAGCACGCTTAACCTCTCCTCGGCCCCAATAGCAGGGCTTATTTACTCTAGCTACCTGCAATTGGGTCCAAAAACCCCTGGTTCACATGGTGAACCCTAGCCGTATTAACATGCGTTTCATATCTGGATTGTATCTATACAGTGGTACCTTGCTTTTCATCGTTAATTTATTCCAGAAGGCTTGTCGAAAACGACGAGTACTGAGCAAATTTTGTGATGTACATTTGATTTTAAAATGTTCCAGACCCCTAGAAAATTCACACTGTATAAGGCATTATATGTATTAATGGAATTGTATTGTACATCTGCTCCCTGATTTACTATGGGAATATGTTTCGACAAATCATAAGTTAAATGTATCATTAACTAAGGAGTTTAAAGTAGTACTTACTCTATTGGTGAACTCAGGATGCTAGCATAGCTGCTAGTGCCAACTGCAGACTGTTTTCTGGTGGACTCAGTTCCTTTTGTTGGCTGTAATCAATAACCATTTTAGGAGCCATGGGGACTTATTTGCACTAAGAATACAGTATTGTGTATATATAAAAATAAAGAAAAACAAGAAACATAGTGGAGGACTCTGCACTAAGCAAGAGCTTATGTGAATTTTAGTCACTCTGTACTGAATTGTAAATCGTGAATCATGATATATGAATCAAGTTTCGGCTGTAACTATCAGGAGGCATGCTGATCCATGCTCCAACGCTAGAGGGCAGAGTCGGCTCAGAAATTGGGCTGAGATGATGGGGGCGAATTGTTGCAGCGATTTGAGTCCCTCGAGCTTCCCCCTTTTTGCTGTCACCCTTGCTGTGCTTATTGACAGCTTTGCCGAGCGAGATGTTAATTACCTCGACTCGGTCCTTCTTAGTTTCTGTGTGGTGCTTCTTCCTTTGCCACGTTTCCCCTTTTCCATGTTGCTTGCACTGTGCAAGCGCTTGGCAGTGCGCCTCCTCTATAGGGCTCTGAAGTGTGAGCCTGCGTTACTGCGTGTGTGCTGCCGTTTCTCCGCTTCCATGATAGAAGCCTTTTTGGTTTCAATCCCTGCAGGATTGTTTCCTTTTTCAATTTTGGAGGGAGCTTTCTGGCATCACCCACGCCCACTCTGCTTTGTCATTGGGGTTTTGCATCCAGGACTTTACTCTGTTTTTGGGCTGTCCCTGCACTTGGGTCCTTTGCTTCCTTTTTCTTTCATATGGTTCACTCACCATTATTGGGATGACCGGGGGTACAGCCACGGGTGGTTGGGGTCCTGCTGGGTCCTTACTGGTCGCACCCTTTTGTTACAATTTGCCAATAATGATGTACCCCCAGCCGTTGCAGTTCTTAACATCATGGCACCACCCTGGGGCGGCACGAGCAGCAGCTTCAATTGTTCAGGCAGGAAATCAGAGGCCCTAACGCAGGCCTTTAATGCTGCCCCCGCCTTGTCTCCACCCGACCCTCAAAGAACTCAGCCCCCCCCTCTAAAGTGACTCACCAGTTGCCACCCCCAAGAGATTTGGGGGAGAACCTGAACAGTGCCGGGGTTTCTTGCTGCAGTGCTCGCTCCTGACAGCTCGCGAGTGGTTTATATTGTCTTCCTGCTTTCTGGTTGTGCTCTCACCTGGGCGATGTCACAGTAGGAGGCCCAGTGTGCACCAGTGAGGCTGCCTTCACTCGAGAGGACTTGAGCTCTCTCAGGGTTTGAGTTCACGGTGGATTATATTATGCCCCCACATCCCTGGATGCCCTGTATGAGATGGTTGTTTGTATTGACTCCAACCTCTGGCAGAGAGACAGGGAATGCTGGTTTGGGTGTGGCATGTCACACCCCCTCTGGCCCAGGAAAGGTCCTCCAGTCCATGCCCTAGCCACCTCTGAGGTGGTTGAACCCATGAAGTTGGGGAGAACTGGGATGGCATTGCAAGGAGCCTGCACTTTCACTAAGCTGGATCTCCGCAGCACCTCTAACCTCATCCACATTCAGCAGGGAGACAAATGGAAGACGACCTTTTTGACGCTCATGGGGCATTATGAATATTGAGTCATGCCCTTTGGTCTTATGAACTGTCTTCCATTGCCTTATCAATGACATCTTGCGTGAGGCCCTGAATAAGTGCGTATTTATCTACCTCGATGACATCCTCATATACAGCCATTTGCTAGAGGATCATGTCAGCCATGTCAGGAGGGTGCTCTAGCTTCTGCTTGAGAACTGTCTGCTTGTTGAATTGGAGAAGTTAGTGTTCCATGCACCATCAGTCACCTTTTTGGGCTTCATCGTCTCCCGAGGTGCCCTGCGCATGGACCCGGCCAAGATCCAAGCCATGGCCAACTGGTTGCAGTCCACCTCTCTTAGCCTTGTCCAGTGATTCCTGGGGTTTGTGAACTTCTTTCACCGGTTTGTGAGGAATTTCAGCACTGTGGCTATTCCCCTCACTGCCTTTACATGCAAGACCCCTGGACCTTTCCACTGGCCAAAAAAGGTGGACTCTGCATTCGTTGAGATCAAGTGGTGGTTGACATCGTCTCCGGTCCTTAGATTCCCGGACCCGGAGGAGCCATTTTTTGCGCGTGGTAGATGCATCAGATTTTGGCTTAGAGGCCATGCTCTCTTAATGCACCAGGTAGGACAAGAAACTGCACCTGTGCACTTATTTTTTGCGTCGCATTCCCCCAGTGGAGTGAAAATACCCTATCGGGGACCGGAAATTGCTTGCCATTAAGTTGGCATTGGAGGAGTGGCGACATTTGCTGGAAGGAGCCAAACACCCCTTTCTGGTGTGGACCGACCACAAGAACCTGGTGGATATTCAGCAGGCCAAATGCCTGAACGCCCAACAGGCTCACTGGTCGCTGTTCTTTGGTTGGTTCGACTTTACTGTCTCCTTCTGACCGGGCATCAAGATTCGTAGATTCGTTCCTGCTTACGTTCGTTCCCGGGTCATAGAGTGGAGGTACTCCACCCCCTTTATGGCACACCCCGGGACCAAGACCTGTGACGTTTTTGGTGGCCAGGCATGGAGAGGGACATTTAGTATTTTGTTGTGGCCTGTCAAGTGTGTGCCTGCAATAAGATCCCTAGGCGCTGGCCATCGGGTCTACTCCACCCACTTCCCACACCCTCTTGCCTCTGGTCTCACATATCCCTTGATGTTCTCATGGGACTTTCTTCGTCCAGGGGCAAGACGACTATACTGGTGGTCGTGGACTGTTTCTCTAAGGCCTACAAGTTTGTGGCATTTGCCAAACTGCCCTCAGCTAGAGAGACAGCTGAGCTCATCCTCCATCATGTGGTCCTGGTCAATGGCTTCTCCGGGGACCTGGTCTCCAACCATGCCCCCAATATGCTAGTCAATATTGGACAGCTTTCTGCTGCCTTGTGGAGGCAACAGCAGCCAGCTTGTTTTGTGCTGTCGTCGAGCTAACCAGGAGATCTCTGTTAGGCAGAATGCTGAGACAATGGAGTGCCAGGCCAACTGCAGGCACAGACCTGCCCCTCCTACCCACCTGGACAGTGAGTCTGGCTGTCCACCTAGGATCGTCCCCTCAGAGGGGAGTCCAGCTGGCTCCCAAGTATGTGGGGATGTTCAAGGTTGTCCGGTGCATTAACCCCATGTCCTATTGGTTGGGTCTGCTCCCGGTCATAAAGGTCCACTCTACCTTTCACGTGTCTCGCCTCAAGCCTTTTCTGTGCCAGACCACCTACAACCACCAGCCCCACAGGACATTCAGTGGTCCCTGGTTTACACCGTGTGCCAGCTGCTGGACTATCATCAAGTTCAAAGCAGTATGCAGTACTTAGTGAATTGGGAGGGGTATGGTCCCGAGAAGAGGTCATGGGTACCGAGGAGCATAGTATTAGTATTGTGCTCATTGTCTCATCACTATGTAGCACCTGTAAGTCCTGGAGGACTGTTGTTTTGTTTCACTGTGTACTGTATATATGGTTGGAATGACAATTAAACCCGACTTCGAATTCAACTTCGACTCATCCGCCCTCGGCGGCACTGGCTCCAAGTCCCTCATCCTTCCCCCCCTTTCACCGTCACACTTGCTGGGCTTATTGACAGCTTTGCCAACTGAGATGTTACATACCTCGACTCAGTCCTTCTTTGTTTCTACGCAGTGTTTCTTTCTTTGCCACCTTTACCCTTTTCCGTGTTGCTCACGCTGTGCACGCCTCCTCTCCAGGGCTCGTGACATTGGGAGATGTCAGCTCCCCTCTCTTCGTTCTCCCTCCAGAACCCAGCACGAGCCTGCGTTACTGCATGTGTGCTCACGTTTCTCCGCTTCTGTGATAGAAGCCCTTTAGGTTTCAATCCCTGCTCACCACAGCGCGTTATTTGCTAGTAGTGGTCTTACATTTCACTTCCCCACCTCACGCCAGTTGTGCACTTTCACTCAGCTCTGCATTTATTTGTTTATTTTTGTCAAGCTCCTACGTTTGAGTCCTCTGTGTGCGGCACGTTTGTCTGCCGTTAAGTCTCTCACTGTGTTAATCCTTCAGTGTGCTCGTGGCACGATCATAGTTCACATGACAGTGACCGGGGTTCTAGACCTAGGTGTGGCGTAGTTAGCAGGGTTGTTTCCTTTTCCCATTTCAGAAGGAGCTTTCTGGCATCACCCATGCCCACTCTGCTTTCTCATTGGGGTTTTTCATCTAGCACTTTGCTCTATTTTCAGGCTATCCCTGCACTTGGGTCCTTTGCTTCCATTTTCTTTCATATGTTTTGCTTGCCGCTATTGGCAACCCATAACAAGAGCGAGTTTCCTGGCTCAACTCATACAAGTTTAAGAAAGTGTGCCAAGTACCTAGCAAATGACAAGAGCTGAGACAAATTTTTCTAGTCAAAATGCTACCAAGAACCGAATTTGACGAGTTCCGAGGTGGTCGAGAACTGATGTACCACTGTATGTACTTTGGCCGAATTCTCTGTACACTTTTCACTAAAATGTGTCCCCATTGTGAGCAGATGTGATCACACCAATACACACATTGTTTCTGTTTTACTTCAGGAAACCTACTGTAAACATGGCTTCTCACAGACTAGTGACAATTAAGTCAAGTCAGATTTATTTATATAGTGCTTCTGTCAATGGAGCATTGTCTCCAAGCAACTTTCAATTTTAGATTATCTTTTCGGCCAATCCCAAACTGAGCAAGAATAAGGTGACAGTGGAAAGGAAAAACTCCCCAAACATTATGAGGAAGAAACCTTGGTAGGACCAAGACTTAAAAAGGGACCCATCCTCCTTGGGTGGCATATATGATAATTGTAAGAATAAAGCTAATTTATCTAAACAAATAAGTCTTATAGTGATAGCTCAAATAAAATAATGTAAAATATGCTTATCAGCATTATGTAGTCCGATACACAGAGTCACTCTAGGATCTTGAGTCTAAGCAGGAAAGTCCTTTAACAATCTATTAACAATCACTGATGCCATGTGTAGCATGAGACTCTGGCAGCATTTGCTATAGTAGCATAGCTAGAAAGAGGAGAACCGGAAGGTAACACAGCCATGAGGGATCACATGAGACATCGACAAGGTCTGTCCAAAAAATGACTCACCTACAGTACGTTTGGCCATACAGGTGTAAAAGAGAGCAACTCTGAGTAACTTACTACAAGTGCAGGATACAGTACCCTTTCCCAGTTTTGGTCTCCAGAAAGCCACTGTATCCATATGTTTCTGTATCAAGCATGGAAGGCACTCCAATGCCAGTACATTGCATTGGCAAAAAGCCATCATCTTCATGAGATCGTAAACAGTTTTGGGGACAGGTAGTGTTCTCATAATGTCACGAAAAAATAGATGAATCCCACATCCCCATAATGGCTGCATCAGCAAATGAGAAGGAATATTTCAACCAAAAGGGAACACGCATTATAATACAGCAAGTTATGATCAATCATCAGCACCAGTAAATAAATGCACTCACACAGCAGTCCCAACAATAATTATCTGCGTTTCATCAGTGACAATGTTGGGTGGACAGCAAATGCACTGCCGCTTGCATAATTGTATGCAGATAGAGAAGATGCTTCTGTTTACACTTGTATTAAATGTGGTGGAGATCCATTTCTGACCACCTCAGAATATGAGTGATCAATCAAAATGCGGCCTGTCAAGTGAAACATGAATGCGGTTTGATCACCGAAAATTCATGATGAAGTCAGAGAAACAAATATAAATTTACACTAGGCTAATTGTCTTCCAAAAGATATCAACTGTAGGGTTTTTTTTTATCACTTCGCAATAAAAGTGGCTGTTGCTGGTGGATTCTATTACTAGTAGTGCATGGTTGGAGAATTGTGGAATGGAAAGTTAAGAGAAGGACAAAATAGGTTTCAGAGACTATAACTATCCCTAAGAGTACTATTGTGTAGTGAAAATTGTATGGCACCACCACCTTGGTTAAATTGTGCCAGTTCTCCAAACTCCAAGCTACCTCCAAGACCAAGCAGGATATTGATCAGAGAAGCTACCAAGAGGCGAATGACATCTTTAAAGAAGTCAGAGCCCTGTCATCAATCTGAAATTCTCTGGACAGACTTGTAAGAGAGCAGTGCATTCCCACTGACCATGCAGTCTGACTGAAATTGAACAATTCTTCATTCCCAAATTTAGGTGTGCAAAACTCATAAAGACATATTTTAGTTGTGTAATATATATATATATATATATATATATATATATATATATATATATATATATATATATATATATATTACACAACTAAAATATATGTTTCAATACTTCACAGAGTCACCTTTTGCATTAGAAATAGTGTCGTATGATTGGTTTGGCCTAAGTTGAATCAAGCGTAACTAGGGGACCACCTGTCTATGTTTGGTTATGAAGATATGGTTGGACATGGAGGCATTCAGGTTCTGTATGGCATGGAATCAACAATTTTTGGAATCAATCAGATTTGCAGCTGCTGGTACACATTTGTAGGTTGCTAAATCTGGTGTCTGAGCCAGTGCCATAAGAGCATGATTAGTTATAAATATGGTTACTGGACAGACCAAGGAAGTGTTGCAATTTGATGGAGACCTTCCTGGGAAACCCTTGCTGTATGTGGGCGAGCATTATCCTGCTGAAAAATGCCAGGTGGAAGGCCAGCCATGGGAAGCTGCTGGATGTCCTGATTGGTTAGTGTCCCTCATATCACTAGTAGGGGTGACCAAATGTTTTATGCAATGGCTCCCCAGACCATCACACCAGCAGTTGGAGCAGTGTGTCACTCCACAACAAAGGCAGAATTTAAGCGCTCATCACTAATGTAAGCGCTCATCACTAGGCCTCGAAACGCTAACCCGACCATCATCTGATCCTGAACAGAAAATTGATTTGTCACTAAAGACAGTACAGTCCCAGCCCATAGCAGTCCAGGTTTCTCATTCATGACACCACTGCAAATGAAGGTGACGGCTGCAGGCTGTCAATGGCAGGACACATAATGGGAGCTGTGACAACAAATTTCCTTCTGATAAGTGCCTGGAAATGGTCTGAGCACAGACAGGATTGTGAAGATGCCACCTGTGTCTGGATGGTGGACAAAAAAAGTAGGAGCTGGGAGCTGCTTGTGCTGGTCGAACCATTTCTCCCAACACCTCCGAACAGCTAGGTCAGAACATCCTAGATGGCAGGCAATTCACTGAGTTGACCATCCTGCTTCTTTTTTTAATGTATATTTGCATATATATCTGTGAAAAGTTAGAAACAGCATCTGAAATCACCTTTTATTATTCTACAAAAAATATTTTAATGGTTTAAAATGTCATACACAGGGGTACTTTAAGTACAGACATTTTGCATTGGTAACTCATTAGTATTAAGCAGGGGTTTTCAGTCTGTGACCTGTGGCCCATCTGAAGCCCCTGACATATGGAAATGTGACCTGTGCTACTGTATTGTAGATTTATTATTGCTTTACATTGATAGCTGACTAATGTATGTATTTTCCCCATGTCATTTCTTTAGCAATTACTGCAGCACAGTTATTAAAATGACTGAAATAATGGTATAAATCATATGCAGTAAGAATTAAGAATGCGTGAATAAAGAATTTAGTGCACATTCAGTGTCGGCCAGCTTTTACTGGCTTATGTTATTTCTTATAAATTATGTAGATGACGTCTAACTGGATACAAAGGTTGACTGGACGCTCTTGGACATACGTTACCTAAACTTGATTATGAAACTGAATTAGTCAGCTTAATTAAGGCTGTGTTTTTCAGTGGTCAAATTTGTAGTGGATATCTGCAGACACTTGATGTGTTAAACATGTTGACTTAAGAAGAAATGCAGATATTCATCCATTCTTTGATAGTTTAAAGTATAAAAGATATTTGCAATTTGCTCTAACTTAAATAAAACTCACCATATGTACCATTTTCAGATCTACCTACTTGACCCATTTACAGTTTGTGTGAATCTATTGAATATAATAATCTGTCCATTTGAGATTTAGTGCATTACCTGTACCTTACATTAGAGTTACAACACTGTCATTGTAATTGTCATGTATAGACAAAGGCTAATAATGTCACACCCAGATATGAATGTAGGATTGCTGCAAAACTCGGCATGCAGTTATGTCAGAGGCAGGTATGTAAATGATTACAGGTGTGGTCTGATTAGACTCTGGGTCTTGACACAACAGAGCATAAATGTGCCCTATAAAAAGACTCTCAGAGGCTACTTTTAGGTAGTGTACCTCTTGAAGAGATGATGTTGATTGCCAGACATGCCTCTACGACATACTCAAAGACATTTTGCCCATTTGACAGACTTTGAAAAGGGGTGCATCATTGGACTGAGAGAAGCAGGATGGTAATTTCAATGAATTTTGTGCTATCTAGGCTGGTCAGACCTAATTGTTAGGAGGTGTTGGGAGCAGTGGTTCTGTGAGGGCAAACAGGCGCTGAATGGCCTAGGCAGACCACCAGTAGATAAGATTGTTTGATCTGCCAACAATAGCAAATCCCACAGTTTAGTTGTCCACCGTCCAGGCACAAGTATCACCTTCAGTACACACCCCTGTCTCTACTTGGACCATTTCTAGGTGCTTAAGAGAAGGAAATTTGTTGTTATGGTGCCCATTACATGTCCTGACATTGACAGCCAGCTACCATCGCCTTCATTCGCAGTGGTACCTTGAATGAGAAACCTGAACTATTATATACTGGAACTGTATTGTCTTTAGTGATAAACCCAGGTTCTGTTTGGGTTTCACAACGGCTGGGTTCTAGCAGGCCTCATGGTGAGCGCTTCAATCCTGCTTTTTTTGTTGAGCGATACACAGCCCCAACTGCTGGTGTAATTATTTGGGGAGCCATCTCATATGACAGTAGGTCACCCCTGGTAGTGATATAGGGAGCACCAACAGCTCAGAAATATATATGCAGGACGTCCTGCGGCTATGTATTGCTTCTCATGGCAGGGCTGCCATCTGGCATATTTCAACAGGATAATGCTAGCCCACACACAGCAAGAGTTTCCCAGGAATGTCTCCAACAGATTTCAACACTTCCTTGGTCTTCCCAGTCACCAGATTATTATATATATTTTGTTTTTTTAAGTAGTTATAAATATATACTTTTACAAGTATTGCACTGTTTTTGCACAGTAGTATATCTGTAGTAGTGTAAATGTACAGTATACAAAATTAATATGAGTTATGTAAAAAGCTGTGATATATACAAATGTAGTCTGTTGAATTCTAGGTAATTAAAAGAGATGTAGGGTTCAGTTAAAGTGCAGAGTGATAATGTCTAAGGTGCGAGATGTAGTGGTTGGTTCATTGGCTGTCACACTGGTACTACTGGCTGTTCAGCAGCCTAATGGCCTTGGGGAAGAAGCTGTCTTGGAACCAGCTGGTTATGGACTTTATGATTCTGTACTTCCTGCCACCCGGCAGCTGTGAGAACAGACAGTAGCTTGGGAGGGTGGCATCTTTTAGAATTTTCCTAGTCTTCCTAAGACAGCGACTGGTGTACAAGTCCAGATGATTTGGGAGCTGAACCCCGGTGATGTACTGAGCTGTCTGCACCACCCTCTGCAGAGCATTCCGCTTGATAGCAGTGCAGCTCCCATACCAGGTGGTGATGGAGCCCACTAAAATGCTCTCCATGGTACCGTTATAGAATGGTCAGAGGATGCGGGATTTCATGTCAAACCTTCTCAGCCTTCTGAGGAAGAAAAGGCTCTTTCAAACACCACTTGAAATTGTATGCTTCTACCATCAGCACAGCACAGATTGTTTACATGGGAGGAGCACCAGAAAGAAAACTATGCTGTCTAAACAGACCATTAGTGCCAGACTAAATACCACTTACTAAAACCAGGGGTGTATGTTTTTTGTTTTATTTATTTTATTTTTATTTTTGTCAAATAAAGGATCGCAATGGCAAATAGTTGTTTATATAACATATAACTACACAAACTGCTTAATTGAAGTTTTTCACATGACTGTAAGAGCTTTATCATAAGGGAACCACTTCACTATTGCAAAATATGAAATATCATGCAGCTTCACTACTAGTAGAGATGTTACTAAAAATCCATATTACTTACTGAGTCAAGGACTTCTGAGTTGATTTGATGACTGCCAAAGTCTCATTTCTTGCTGTTATCTAATTATTTTGTAGCTAAGCACCTACAAAAATTATCTGTATCTTTCCTCAGATTTACAGATGAATTTTCCTTATTTAACTGATTCTTGGATAAACTGTCACAGCTCTAGAGACCTCCAAAGACAATTTCCCCATGCAAAGGAAAAACTGGAGAATCTGTATTGAGTATTAAGAATCATAGAAGGAAAAGAGAAAAGGGGAGGTATGGTGGTATTAAAAAACGTCTCCCCAAGCAAAATGTTATGTGATCCTTCTCCATTTTGCCAGGCAGTCTGCTTACAGTCCTCAGTGAGAAATACATGGTGTATGTTGGTCTCATGTACCAGACTCATCTTTGGCACATACCGAAGTGGACTGGTAAATAGAATGAAACCAGAGCTCTGAATTGTTAGAGCCTTGTGTCTAAAATTGCCTAGGCAGAGGTATAGGAGCATTGTTGTGAGGGCAGCAGGTGTCATAGCTCTATAGTGTATTTACAGAAGAATTAAGCTGTAATGTCAGAGACTGTGTGAATTATTTTCTTCTGTGGGTGAGAGAAGAAGGGAGGGGAATACTGTTTTTTTGCAGAAGAAAACAAAACAATCTGGCATTCACATAAACAAAAGACATTCAGATCTCTCAGCTCCTAGCACATGAAAGCAAGAAGATCAAGGCGACCATGTTGTAATGCAAAGGTAGAGATGAGCAATAGTGAGAGAATGAGACTTACATAGTAAGTATTCATGAAGAACAGTCATTAATTTCCATCCAAGCTTAATCCAATTAAGGGTCGTGGGGAGCACATGTGTACACAAACACTCTTTCACACAGGGACGTTTTAAAGACACCAACCAACTGAACATGTCTTTGGAATGTGGGACAATATAAATTATAGAAAGATAATTCTTTCTTATTTAAATACACTGTTGTACATGACTGCAATAGACTGGGATGCCATCCAGTGCAGGCTTATGTCTGTGTTCACACACAGTAGTGAACATGTCACCTTTGAACTGAAAATAGTCTACCAAAAACGTCCATCCACTCGCATCCTGTAGGCAGCATTCTGTGAGCACTGGTGAAGGATTAGAGGATGACTAACACAAACTGTGCAACAACAGTTGAGCTACTGTTGCTGACAGGTGGAGCAGTATGGTAATTTGTGTCCAATAGAGTGCACAATGAGAGAACACAGTTCTCCAGCAGCTTTGTTGTGTTCGATCCATATGTGCACATTTTTCTTCCCACAAGCTATCAGATTCTTCAATAACAAAAGACTGGACTAAACACCACGCATACACTTCAATAACATGAACTGATTCTCCCAAAATGAAACCAAAAAAGCCACAAAAGAAGTATAAAGCCTGCAGTGCTGTGCAAGCTTGACTTAAAAAAAATATCCTGATGACAAAAGTGTGCCCGGGTGTGTTTTGTGAAGCACAGTATAAGTGCAGACCAGGGGGGGGAGTGGGAAGGGGGGGCAGTCGAGCTCCAGTGCGTTCAAGGCAACCGAGCTCAGTATGAGTACGCCCTTAAATTGAATAACTGTCTGCCAAACCATTTTCATATTATGTGGGTGTTTTCTTGTTGTGAGGCACCCCAAATAGTGTTGTCTTTTTGCAGCTCCAGAGACCAGCCCCAGCCCAGACTATGCCTGTTTGTAGGTTGCATGCTCTCCCCATATCCTTGTGGGATTCCTCCCACATTTTAAAGGCATGAGTTAAATCAAACAGCTTCCCTTAAGTCTCCCAGTGTGAGTGAGCAAGTTAGTGTGTGGGGCTGTTTGGCGAGGGAAAGTCAATACATATTAAAAATTCTATATATTATCATTAGCATATATTCTTACTCTGATTTTGCTTGCATGGGCAGTTTGGAACCTAGTCATGTGTTATAATGTGATGTGTTTGGTATGCGATATGTTTGGTATGCAGTGTTTGGTATGGTAGTTCCATAACTCATTTTTGTAAACTGGTATGACATGCTTTTTGTCGTAGGTGTTTCTACTCTCACAAAAATATTACTTACAGCTGATCAGGACAACAGTTTTCACAAACAGATAAAATAATGATTCTTATGACAGTTCTATATTAAGTCACTGTCCTGTTTATGGTTCTAGATTTTAGATCCATTTTATTCTATGGATATTGCATGAGTGGTTGCTTGATTTTATGCACTTGCTAGAAATGAGTGTGGCTGAAACCGATTATTGAACTTTGTACAATGGGGAGTCCATGTACATTTTTAACTTGTTGTGTATGTTAAAATGTGAGCAAAAATATTAAGGAGTAGTGAGAAGTGTGTGTGTGTGTGTGTGTGTGTGTGTGTGTGTGTGTGTGTGTGTGTGTGTGTGTGAGACAGAGAGAAATTGATCCATGTCTCATCAGTGATTGACCTCATTTTCATCACAGACTTGCCATGGGTCTAATTCAGTCTGATGGAAGCAGGCATGATGAATCTTAATCTAACAATAATTCAGTCCACAATTAGGTCCTGGCCATTATCAAAACAGTGCAACTGTCAGTCACATGTCAGATCTGTTTGGGGTGTGATGTCGTTGAAGCTTATTAGGACAGGGATGATGTTCATCACCCTTATGAGTCATTGGAAGAGATGACAGAATACCTCCCTGGTATGACTACAGATCAAGGCTGACACATGAATCTGATAGTGAGATTGGGGTTGAGACAGGAAAGGTTTAGCCATTGCATGCAATAACAGCCAAGAGCACATCCTTGCATAAACTGCATAAATTGACAGAATATGTGGACACCCAGTCATCCATATGGCCTTAGTTTTGTATGCTGTAAATAGCCTTCACTCTTCTGGCTAGGCTTTCCACTAGATTTTGGAACATGACTGCAGGGATTTACTTCCATTCAGTCATAAAAGTATAAAAGTAAAAGTGAGATTAGACACTCTTGATAGTTGTTGTTGATTGTTGTTGAGTCTGGCCTGCAGTTGGTGGTCAAGTTCATCCCAAAGGTGTTAGATGGAAGTGATGACTATTTAGCGAGGGCAGGGGGTGTTGGGGGTGAAACAGGAAAGGATTTCCCCAAAACTGGATTCACACAATACTCTAGAATGTCAGTATATTCTGTTGCTTACAATTATACTTCCTAAAAGTAAATAATGCGAACCCAGTTTACAGCAATTGCACATTTTATTTATTGAGGAAAATAACCCAATGATACATAGTAATGATGTGTTGTTTGTTTATTTTCTTTATTTAATGTCATATCAGCATCAATGGCTATTCATGACAAGAGCAAGGTTACATAAATACTAGCCAGATGCATTCATACAAGGCTAATTTAGAGCAACCACTTAACGTAACTCATGTCCCAAGCGGACATGGGGAGAACATGCAAACTCCACATAGGCAAGTCCAAGATCGTGATCAATCTGAGGCTCTCTGGACCTGTGATGAGACTGTGCTAACAGCATGCGCCACCATG
Source organism: Ancistrus triradiatus (assembly GCA_025084515.1). Classification (NCBI taxonomy): domain Eukaryota; kingdom Metazoa; phylum Chordata; class Actinopteri; order Siluriformes; family Loricariidae; genus Ancistrus; species Ancistrus triradiatus. The sequence continues at coordinate 15,889 of JAJAGP010000905.1, read as the reverse complement.
CCAACCATAATGATGGTGTTAATGATGGTATAATGACAATTGCATGTCAGTATATAACATTACATTGGATTTGCAGTTAAGTTTAAGGTGAAATTAGAGTCAGTAGTACAGTACTATCATGAGTTAGGTCTGTTTTGCTGCATCTAGGCCAGAGGGGCTTTCCATCATTGATGGAACAATGGATTTTGAATTATTCCAGCATATCATAAAGGAAAATGGAAAGACATATGTCTGTGAACTGAATCTCAAGAATACATAGGTCATGCAGCAAGACAATGACCCTAACCACACAAGTTGTTCTACCAAAAAATGGCTAAAAAGAAGAGTAAAGATAAAATAAAGAAAAGTAAAGTGTTTTGAAATACATGTTTTTTGTTTTTGTTTTGTTTTGTTTTTTTTTATTCTAAAGGGTACACAAGTATTCAGGCAGCATTGTGACAGCTTCAGTGTAACATTTCATTTAATAATTTTCCTTTCTAAATAAGTTAGGTAAAAGGTGGAGAATTAAAAGCCATGCAGATTTCCATCTGTCAAACATTTCTTTTTAGTGTGTATTATTATATAGTATTCGCGTATATTTTGTAGTATTATATGTAAATTCCATCTGTCATAAAGTTAGATAACTATAAAACAAATACAGTGGTAATGCTGCAGTTGGTGTCTCTGTTTGCTGCAGATGTAAAATAGCCTGGAATCAAATACTGCACTGTTTTTGGTCTCTAGCATGGACAGCATGGCTTGCTTATAATTGAAAATTAGTTGAGCTTGCTAGACTAAAGCTGTGCATGAGTGATTATCTTTTATTCATTAGAATTTCTATCTCAGGGGCCTTGTCATGGGTGGAATTAGAAGTTGCTGTCAGTTTTTCTTAGCTGTGATTTATTACTTGTGCGGACTATGCTATGTGCATTTCCACACAGTTATAGATCTGCTTTTTGGACTTTTCTTCATATGATGAATGGCTTGTGAATAGGTTGAGAGACATCTGCTTTTAAAAATGCAACCATCATTCAGTGAACAAATAGATTTTGGTGGTTGTGCATTCAATATAGCTCTTACTTTCTTTTGTCCCACTCTCTGTAGTTGGAGTCATATCAGCCTGCAGCCTTCATTTCAACAAAACTGAAAATACTGTAGGGTGCAGTAGGTGTCACAGCACTCTCAATGATCACACAATACTTACTATCTGCACTAGATTTCTGCTGTTTTGCCTGAAAAACGATTCCAACTCATTTGTAATACAGATTTGTATTCAGAAAGTAGGAAAGATTATTGAAAATTGATAAGATTATACTGTCCTCTATGCATTAATTTTAATTTAATATTATATCATACACACTAAAACAAGATTCTTGTTATTTCAGTATCTCTAAAAATACACTATTACATTATTGCACCTTTTTTGACTACCATTTTCCATCCGCTAGCTAATTCTGCCATATCATACAACAGATGCCAACTATTGCAAATATCATTTTTATACAACCAGGAGTCATTTTTCCCCCCATCTACATATTTGAACTGCAAAGACAACTGCTAATTCCACAATGATATCTATGACATAAATGGTTTGTTAATGAAAACTAAAACATAACATTTTATGATGTATTATTTTCTAGACAGACAATACACCTACATCTACACCTACCATGCTTGCATTTGTTCTTCAAATAGTAATCATGAGTAAAAGTATAGGACTAGTAGTTTACTGTAACAGGCACTCCCTTGCATTAAATCACATCATAATAGAAATACTTACAATATGTAAGGTATAATTTCATCTCAGTGCCTAACTCTTCATGACGTTGATTCAGGGGGTGTACACATTTTTTCACATGCAACTGAGTTATTAATTTTCTTATAACCAGACCCCATTGTGTTGAAATGGGCAGCAACCTAAGTACCCAGTCAGTTCCTATATTCCATATTCACCAATGGATGTTTGTCCACCTTTTTTAATCCATCATTAATTATGCAGATGACACGACTCTGGTAGGCATCACCATTTAAAGTGATAGGAAGCGGGAATGTTGAAGCTGATGGTTGACTTTAGGCATCTGATCTCCATCACTGAAACTGCAGCTTGAAGTTCCTCAGGAGTCTAGATATATCTTTTACACCTCTGCCCTCCAGGGAGGAGCTGGAACTTTGTGGATTGGTGTAGTGAGAAAACATATCAGCAACAACAACAACCAATTGGCTGAGTATAAACCAAAGACCAATCACCATCCCTGGAGCTGCTGTAGTGATAGTTAATAGCTTCAAGCTCCTCAGGAGCCACATAACTTAAGACATGTCTTGGGCTCTTCAAGCTCCACACTCATCAATAAGGCCCATCAATGAGTACACTTTCCATGGAATCTGAGAAACTACACCGGATGATGCACAGTGGATGGCATATTGAGCAACTGAATCACTGTTTGATATGGCAACTTCACTGTACATGATTGCAAAGCTCTGCAGTAGTCCTTGGGTTTGCTTTGACAAATATAACGCATTTATGAAAACACATGTCTGATGAGAGGCCACAGCATCATCAGAGACCCCATAAATTCCAAAACACAACTTCTTTACTTTCACACTGGTTACACACACTCAATTTCTACTCCAGAATGTCCTTGCTGCTAGTTCACAATCACAAAGAACTGTGACTAGTACATTATTGTGTTCAGACAATAAAAATACACTGCTCAAAAAATTAAAGGGAACACTCAAATAACACATCCTAGATCTGAATGAATGAAATATTCTCATTGAATACTTTGTTCTGTACAAAGTTGAATGTGTTACAACAAAATCACACAAAAATATCAATGGAAATCAAATTTATTAACCAATGGAGGCCTAGATTTGGAGTCACAAACAAAATGAAAGTGGAAAAAAACACATTACGGGCTGATCCAACGTTGATGTCATGTCCATAAATCAAGTCAAAATGAGGCTCAGTATTGTGTGTGGCCTCCACGTGCCTGTATGACCTTATTACAACGCCTGGGCATGCTCCTGATGAGGTGGCGGATGGTTTCCTGAGGGATCTCCTCCCAGACCTGGACTAAAGCATCCGCAAACTCCTGGACAGTTTGTGGTGCAACGTCCCAGATGTGCTCAATCGGAGTCAGGTCTGGGGAACGGGTGGGCCAGTCCATAGCTTCAATGCCTTCATCTTGCAGGAACTGCTGACACACTCCAGCCAAATGAGGTCTAGCATTGTCTAGCATCTGACCTCTCCCCCCTAAGGCACAGCCAATTGTGCCTGTGTGAGACCCTTGACCCATTTTGAAGGCACAGTCTGAACTTTGTGCAGAGTCCTGCTGTGGTAGCTTAATGTATTAGATCACTGCACTGCACTGCACTGCACTGTAGTGCAGGGTGCAGGTGCGGTGCAGGTTAGTGTGCTGAGCGGCTATCCGAGCGGCAGCGTGAGAACCAGTGCAGAATCAGCAGTGGGGCACATGATGGTGGCTAGGCAGCGAGCCACGGAGAGGCACGATCTCGACCACGAGCTCCAGTGGCAACAGCAAGCTGAGGAGAAAGCAAAGCACATCTGTTAGCATGGCACGGCAAACCAAAATGCTGAACACTAAAAAGAAATGAAAATAAATAGGGAAAGGAAATGCTATTTTCCAATAAATATTACGTTCCACAATGATAATCCAGCAACCCACCCAAGCCCTCCATTTAAACATCATGCTCTTGAAAAAAATGATCGCATAACGCGCCATGAGATCAGCTGTGATGATCGATTGTGCTCGGGGGTGACCGCGCTGCTATCACATGATGTGCCAGCCTAAAAGAAAGCAATAGTGGCCACACATCACAGAAGTATTGCCTGCCACAGCTCCTGTCCTCCCATCCAGGAGGCAAAAGGCTGACAGTGAGGGAGATGAGCCGCTGGACTTCGAGGACCAGTCAACGATGAGGAAGATTGGTCACATCTTGTCCGACTCTTGTAGCTCGTGATGAAATCCACAGCAATGTGGGACCCGGTCCCCCCGGATGGTTAGCGTTTACAGGAGGCCTGCAAGGTGCTGTTGGGAGGCCTTGCTGGGCATGCACATTGTGCAGGCCAGACGAACTCCCTCGTGTCGGATTCAAGATCCCCCACCAGAACAGGCCTTCACCAGGGCGAAGCATGCATCCAATGCGGGTGGCAGGACAGCTTGGACCTGTGTGCCCACTGGAGCACCGTGGAGACTGTGGTCTTGGGGACGAAGGTCTGTCAGGAGGTGCAGAGTGGGCTGGTGTTCAGTTTTGTTTGGTCCTGCTCAGTGTCCTGGTGGACTCCCAGTTGAGGTCAACCACACACAATTCTGTGGGAGAATGCATGGGTGCAGTCTCCCCTGAAGAGTCTTCTCCACCGGGGAATGTCTTACCTCCATTCAGGGGATGGGCTTGCCCTAGTGGGCCAGGAAGGGAGGCCGCATGCATTTTGGCCGTGGCAATCCTCACCACTCAAGCAGCCATCCAATGGTGGCAGTCAAACCGCAGTCCGCGATCGATTGGCACTTGGGAGGTATGTTTTTAACTACCGTGAGGTGTATACAACCTGCTAACCATGAGATCCGCCATCTAAAAGAAAAGCAGATGCACACATACAGTGGTGCTTGAAATTTTCTATATACATTTTTCTGTATAATTTTCCCTATATTCTGCATAACAGACATAAAACATCAGATTTTTCATCAGAAGTCCTAAAGTAAATAAAGAGAACCAGTTAAACAATGAACAAAATATTAATAACTTGGGTCATTTATTTATGAGGAAAATGATCAACTATTACTATTAGTGAGTGGAAAAAGTATTGAACCTCAGTTTTAATTTGACGGGAATTAGTTAGGTGTTTTCAATCATTAATGACAATCGGTGTGAGTGGGCCACCCTGTTTTATTAAAGAACAGGGAATCTATCAAAGTATGCACTTCACAACCTTTTGTGGAAGTGTATCATGGCACGAACAAAGAAGATTTCTGAGGAACTCAGAAAAAGAGTTGTTGATGCTCATCAGCCGGCTGGAAAATGTTACAAAACCATCTCTAAAGAGTTTGGACTAACCAATCCACAGTCATACAGATGGTGTACAAATGGAGGAAATTCAAGACAATTGTTACCCTCCTCAGGAGTGGTTGACCAGCAAAGAGCAAGGAATATAATCATTGGTGAGGTCACAAAGGACCCCAGGGTAACTTCTAAGCAACTGAAGACCTCTCTCAAATTGACTAATGTTAATGTTCATGAGTCCATTATCAGAATAACACTGAACAACAATGGTGTGCATGGCATGGGTTGCAAAGAGAAAGCCACTGGTCTCCAAAAAGAACATTGCTGCTCATCTGTAGTTTGCTAAAGATCACGTGGACAAGCCAGAAGGATATTGTAATAATGTTTTGTGGACAGATGAGACCAAATAGAACTTTTTGGTTTAAAAGAATAGTGTTCTTGTTATGGTTCGCCATATTAACAAAAAGGGTGAACCGTGAAAACAAAAGAATAAACAGTTTAGGACCCAAATGCAGTTACCTCCAGGTGGAATTGCTGAACCAAAATATAAATAAAGAAATAAAACAATGGTTCACATGAAAATAAATAAATAACAAAGAAAGCAACCTCAGTTGCTGGGAATAGAACCTTGGTCTGCTGCATTGGTAATCAGTGGATTAACCAAAGGTGCCACCTGACCACTGGGCAAGCTACAAACAAAAGACTAAGAAAACCAAGCTTCCGTGTGTGAGGGAGAGATCAACTAGACCACACCCTGCTGAAGAGAGAGAGAGCAAAGGGTGGGAGGTTAAGCCCCCGCACGTGGCAGCCCAGGAAGGGGGGGGGCAGTGTGCACGGCGCTAATTGAGCCTAAGTCGCGATGCACATGCGCGAATGCACAGGCGGCGCACGCACAGGCGGCGAGAGGGGAGAGAAACCGGAGGGATCGATAAAGGAGCGCTAAAATAAAATGCGCAAAAGCTTTCCCTAACCTGTTCTACTCCCTATCAGTTCAACTCGCACCTCCTGATGCTACGGGAACTGAGCCCCTAAACAGACTCAGTTCGTCCGCTCTAAACAACATAAAAAACGAAAGCAGAAGCTCTATAAAGAGCGTGAGACAGGTGAGGTCTCAAACGCACGTGGCGAGAAGCGGTTGCGATAAAAAGACCAATGCAGCGATCCGTCAGGGTCGTACAGTGCAACGACTGGCAAAGTTGGAGAGGCTCTTAAATAGCCGAGATTGCAGGTGTTGCATATTTGCTGCAATCGTGTAGCCTACGGACGGGCATGCGCGATTGTGGTGGCTGTCAGAGATCCTAAAGTGGAAAGTGCCCCCTAGCGTCGGTTGGAAGATAGGACCTTTAAAAGTAACCCCCCCCCCAAGGGGTGGCATTCCGATGGCCCTAATCACGTTTCAGACCGCCTCTGGCTTGCCGGACATGCTCAGGATTGAGCGTCTGGTGCACTGGGAGGCCCCGATAAGCAGGCCAAACCTCAACAAAGGGGATGAAAGGGAGGACGGGGCAGGACATGCCAAGTACAAAGTTTGGTTTGGGATCAGGGCCTGCCAGGACCGGCTCAAGAGTAGAGCTCGGCGCTGGCGGCTCATAGAACTCAGTAGAACTTCATGGTTCTACTGTCAAATTTCACAGTACATTTTGTCCTGGGTAGGCAGCATTAAATGCTGACCCATGGAGCTTAATTGCTCAGGTTCGAAGCTAGGCGGAGCTAAGTGACCAAATATGGGGCTAATGGGCGCGGCAAGCTCAGGAATAGAGCTTACGAGCGCGACGTGCTCAGATACGGAGCTAGGCAGCACCAAATGCTCAAATATGGAGCTTAACTGCTCAGGTATGAAGCTTACGGGTGCAACGAGCTCAGGTATTGAACTAAGCGACACTAAATGCTCACCCATGGAGCTTAATTGCTCAGGTACAGAGCTAGGCAGCGCTAAGTGCCCAAACATGGGGCTAACAAGTGTGGTGACCTCAGGAACAGAGATTATGGATACGGAGCATGGCGGCGCCAAATGTTCAAATACGGAGCTTAACTGCACAGGTGTGGAGCCTACGGGCACAGCGAGCTCAGGCATGGAGCTAGGTGACACTAAGCGCTCAATCATGGAGCTTACGAGCTCAGATGCGGCGCTAATGGGTGCGGCGAACTCAGGCATGGAACTGAGTAGCTGCTTGAGTACAGAGCTAGCATGCTCAGATACAGTGCTAATGAGCAACAGCATGCTCAAGTGGCGCACAACTGCTCAACAGCCGCGGCAATGGTTGTGATCTGCTCGAGAATTCTGGGGAGACTCGAGACGGGCTGGACCTTGATAATCTTTGGTACAGGACTAGGCGGTGCTAGATGCTCCCATATGGGGTTAACGGGCACTGTGTGCTCTGCTACAGGCCTACAGGGGATTGAGTGCTCCAAAACAACACTCGCAGGGACCTCCCACTCCGGCACAGGCATACGCTTGACGAGGTTGTACATATCAAACAGGCTCCTTCGGCCGAAAAACATGGATAAATGTTAAAAAATTCACCCGTGGGCAAGACAATCCCCCACAGGGAGCGGGGAGGTGACAGGCGGACCATGGTGACAGTCCTTCCTGATGGGAGGGTTGGGTCGAATGGGGGGGTTGAGCGTTGGTCCCTCAGGATTAGGAGGAACCAACAACTCCTGTATATACTTGGGTGGTGATCGGTGCCTGTGGCGGCGAGGGCAGGGTGGCTCTGGAGGGCTGGGATGGATCGCCAAATCCATGACTCAGCTGTAGTCATGGAATGGCCCCCCATAAGCCAGTCGGGACCCGGGTAAGGAAACCTGTCGATTGCGGCGACTGGGGACCTCCGAACTGGAGGTCCAGGAGCTAATGCCGCACCCATTAGCTCCATACCTGAGCAGTTAGTGCCTCTCAGCTCTGTACCTGAGCCCGCCGCGCTCTTTAGCCCTGTATCTGAGAAGTTAAATACCTCAAATTTACTATGTCGCCACTTCTGTCATAAACTCCGCCCTGTTTGCTTAAGGTATGGGTGTGGCTATACCATGGTACTAGCCATTTTGCCCTAATGCATTTGACCCTAGCAGGAAGAACTACAGTGGACTGTGTTAGCCTAAGGTACTGGACTGTGGACCAGAAGGTCCAGGATTCAAATCCCATCTCTGCCAGGCTGCCACTGGTGGGTCCTTGAGCAAGGCCCTTAACCCACAGTTGCTTGGATTGTAAGACTGTATCAATTGGAAGTCACTCTGGATGAGGGCGTCTGCTAAATGCTGTAAATGTAACTGTAAATGTAAATGCTGGATCCTCTTGCTGGTTTCATCGTTCTGTTACGGTTTGCCATATTAACAAAAAGGGTGAACCGTGAAAACAAAAGAATAAATGGTTTAGGACCCAAATGCAGTTAGCTCCAGGTGGCATGAGATATTCATGAGATTTTTTTGTTTTTCACTTTTTCCTCAACCTTTACTTGGAGTTTGCCAACTAGCTAATGGATACTGTATCAAATGCAAATGCCTTTCTAGACAGATTGTTGGACATATCTCATTTGCTAATCTAACAATCTCAGTAATTTAGACTTCAAGTTTTATTTGTTATCAAACATAACCAAGTTAAATATCATGCATTCTCATACAATTGATCTATAGTGGTCCTTGAAAGTTTGTGAATTTTACATACCATAAGTTCTAAAAGTATACACAGAGAACCAAACTAACCATATGAGACAAAAATACTATACCTTCCGCTGTACATATTGAAGGAAATTATCCAAAAATTGCATGTCCGTGATTGTCAAAAGTATGATAAATAAATTCCAAAATGTGAACCTTTTAGTGCAGCAGTAATCACAAAAAAGGTTTCTGCTAACTGTTGATCAGTTCTACACATTGGTTTGGATCAATTTAGCCCATTACTTCATACAGTACAGATTCAGTTCTGGAATGTTGGTGGGTTTTGTTACATGAGCTGATTGCTTTAGGTGATTTTATAATATATCTATTGGATTATGGGTAAGCACTTTGATTTGGTCATTCCAAAACATTAAGTTTATCCTTCTTGAAGCATTCTTTGGTAGAATCTCGTGTGCTTAGGATCATTGTCTTGCTGCATGATCTACATCCTCTTGAGATTCAGTTCAAGACCAGTTGTTCTTACATTGTACTTTGGAATTTGCTGTGTAATTTAGAGTTCATTGTTCATTCAATTATGGCAAGTTGTCCTGGTGCAGATACTGCAACACAGTCCCAAACCATACTGCTACTGCCATGTTTTACAGATGGGATAAGTTTATTATGCTGAAATATAGTTGTTTTTTTATTATAGACATAATGCTTCTCATTTAAACCAAAAAGGTCTATATTTGGTTTCATCCACTCATAAAACAGGTTTCCAGTAGCCTTCTGGATTTTCCATGTGATTTTTATCAAACAGTAAATGGGCATCAATGTTTTTTTTGGAGAGCAGTTGTTTCTTCCTTGCAGCTTTGCCATGCCCACCACTGTTGTTCAGCCTTTAGTTGCTTAGAAGTTACCTTGGGCTTCTTTGTGAACTTGCAAACTATTACCCGGCTTTTTGAGTGATCATTGTTGTTTCATCTGCACGCTCACCTGCGCACCACACCCACCTTCTACCACTTTCTCTCTCTCCCATCTTTGATGCCATGGATGCGCTCTCACCTTGCGTGTCGCAGTGTAACCAGTCTGGCTTGTGCGACCGCCGTGCTATTAGTTCCGCCCTCTTCCAGCTCTTCGCCGATGGTAGAGATCGTGTTACCTGTGAGATTTGATGGTAACCCAGAGCTTTATGACAAATTCCAGTCGTAATGCTCGCGTAATCCCCCCAGCTCTGAATATGCTGGGTTGTCGCTGGTGGTTTCATGCCTCTCAGGCAGGGCACTGCGGTAGACCACCGAGAGGTGGCTGCAGGATCAATCTGGGATTTGTGACCAGTTCGTGGATGTGCTTGGGGCAGTTTTTGGTCCTCCTGACAATAGTGAGCCAAACATCCCCGAAGCTCCACTGTACAGCGTGTCTACGCCAAGGGCTCAGCTCACCAGCTTTCTGCCAGTGCCTTGGTTTGCTTGCCATGTGCTGGATCCTCCGCTTGTCGGCAGTTAAAAGGTTCCAGTTATTGTTAGAGCTAAGCCTAATCTCCTGTTTACAGTACCGGAATCTGGTCTAGGGTCACCCATCCCAGAGACCATTCAGGGGTCACCTGTCCCAGTCCAGGGGTCTCCTGTCTCAGAGTATCTTCTAGGGTCGCCCGTCCCAGAATCCATCCAGGGCTCACCGTTTCAGAGACCTTCCAGAGGTCGTCTATGTCCGAGACCGTCCAGAGGTTGTATATGTCTGAGACCTCCCAGAGGCTGTCTGTACCTGAGACCTTCCAGAGGTCATCTATGCCCAAGACTTTCCAGAGGTCGTCTTTGCCCGAGACCTCCCAGAGGTTGTCTATGTCTGAGACTGTCCAGAGGCCATCCAAGCTCAAGACCTTCCAGAGGTTCAGAGATTGTTTATGCCCGAGACCATCCAGAGGTTGCCTATGCCCAAGACCTTCCAGAGGTCGTCAATGTCCGAGACCGTCCAGTGGTCGTCCAAGCTCAAGACTGTTCCAAGGTTGTCTGTTCCAGTTCCGGTGCCGAGGTCATCTATTCCAGTGCCAGTGCCAAGGTTGTCCGTTCCTGTGCCGAGGTCTTCCATTCCAGTGCCTGTGCTGAGGTGGTCCTTTCCTGTGCCTGTGCCAAGGTCGTCCGTTCTTGTGCCTGTGCCGAGGTTGTCTGTTCCAGTGCCTGTGCTGAGGTAGTTCTTTCCTGTGGCTGTGCCAATGTCGTCCTTCCTAGTGCCTGTGCCGAGGTTGTCATTCCCAGTGCCTGTGCCGAGGTCGTTTGTCCCAGTGCCCGTGCCTAGGTTGTCCATGCCTGTGATGAGGGTGTCCATCCCAGTGCCTGTGCTGAAGTCGTCCGTTCCAGTCCCTGTGCTGAGGTCGTCCATTCCAATGGCTGTACCGAAGCCTTCCATACCTGGGCCTAAGCCATCCGTTCCAGTGCCTGTTCCTGCTCCGTCTCGGACTCCGTGGTGGTGGTGGTGGGGGGGATTGTCACATCTGCACGCTCATCTGCACACTACGCCCACCTTCTACTTTCTCTCCCTCCCATCTTTGATCACCTGCGCCTGTCTCTCAATTTCTAGTCCTTTCCTTTCCTCTATTTATACCGTTTTGCCTCACAGACCTGTCGCTGTCTCGTGGTCCTTACCTCATTTCTAAGCCCCTTCTTTATTGCATCTCCGATCTCACTTCTAGCCTACGTATTATATCAGTTCCGGTTCTATCGCGTCATATAGCTTTATCCCAAGCTGTGTTTATCGCTTGACCTACCTAGTCTCGCCGTCATTCTCACCGTCTTTTCTGCCATCTGTGTTGAGTAGTGTTTTGTTAGTTTTCCTTTGATCACAATAAACGCCACCTTTGGTCTGATCCACTCACTGTGTGTGTCTCCTATCCCTCAGCCAGCGTGACATCACTCATGGGGATGGTAACAAAGGTCTTGAATTTCTTCCACTTGCACTTCCACAATCTGTTTAACTGTGGATTGGTGGATTTCAAACTGTTTAGAGACACTTTAGAGTTTGTGACTTTATACATTCCACAAACATGTTGTAATTTCAGACTTAGATAGATCACTATTCTTTAATTACAACAGGTTGCCTGGATCATTTTCCTCAATAAATAAAGAGTTATCTCTAGCTACTATTAGGTTTTTGGTCATTATTTCAGAAAAAAAAAGGAAAGAAAATTATAGAGTTCACAAACTTTCAAAGACCACTGTATATTTAAAAAACTCATTTTCTACATGACTTTTTGTAATGAATAACCTATAGTATGTGCCTTTTTTTAAACCCAAAATTACATTCTATTTTAATTCAATTTTACATGTCAGGAGAATCTCTATTTTGATTGAACATTTATATTACAGAGTATAGCATGAGTTCTCCACATGAATAGAGAATGAAAATATGATTTCAGTGTACAATGTCAAAGGGAGCCATAAAAATGAGTTTAATACACATATGGTGTAAGACCTGGCAGCACTACTGGACATGAAAGGAATGTGCATAAAATATTGTTCAAGATGACTGTAGTGGCACAGCATTACTGGATTATTGACGTTTATTTAGAGGGTTCAAGTCCCAGCACTGCCAAGCTGCCACTTTTGGTCCCCTTAGCATTGTCCATAACCCTAATTTGCTTAGATTGTACCTACTATGAATACATTAGTTGTAAGTTGCTCTGGATAAGAGGGGCTGCTAAGTGCTGTAAATGTAGTTCTTCAATGTTTTGCTGTGAAAAGTGAAAGATAATTGCATATTTGGGGAATGAGAATAGAAAGTAAGTTGAGCACTATTTTGATATGGTGATTCTTATTATATTCAAGGGCGATTAAATTGTTCTTTAGTTATGGAGTTAATTGTTGATAACGGTCCAAGGCTACATTTCATTACATTTTGCTAAATATAGGCAGTTGTGAAATGTTTTGTTTACCCACTGGCCAAAAAAATGTGAAGTACTGTCACACTAATGAAAGCCCAGACAAAAGTATTCCACTGTTTATAAGTCTCATTCAGCAATCATGAACATGAAATGGTTGCTCGTTAGACCGCAAAAAAAGCCGAAGGTAATTGTTGCAGTGCATGAAGGAATTCATAATTAAACTAATTAGAAAATTTAGTTTTACAGAATACAAAGACTTATTACAAGGATCATAAATAAATAACTAATAATTAGTAAGCCTTGAGCCTTAGCCCCAAAGAAAAAAAAAACCTTGACAAATGAGAGACAAGATTAGCTTTGACCAATACTGTTCTCAGCAAAGCAGCATGCATGATGAATGAAGTGTGACTAAACTTACAGTGTGGGAAAGTAAGAGATACAGTAGAACAAAGGTGGCTCTATGTCGGAATTTAGTACACTACCTTCAGGAGAGTTGTGGGGTGGATAGATAAATCACACTGGTTTCTCCAACCATGCAGGTTACAGGGAGGTCAAATGAGGCAAGCCAGTTGGGAGTACAGCTCTTCCTGGCCACTTCAGAAAACCACACACTCAATTTGTATGAGCTGTAGCTAGGTAAGCATATGTGCAAGAATGCTTCAAAGTTTGTCACAATGGCACCAGCAAGAAAATAAACAATAATGTTCAAATCCATTATTGTAAATAGTAATCTGAAATCCGTTGCTCAGCCATGCAGTTTCAAGCCACTGTACAACAAAGCTAAACATAAATGTTCTTTATGGATGTATAGGACTGGCATTCAGGTACACTATGTGGCCCCAAGTATGGGGTCACTCTACTAATTAGCCAAAGCCATTGTTAATGTGTATGTAATACCCATAGTTAAGTGTTGTATTTGCTGTAGTATGAGTCCTACATTGAAAAGCTCGCTGCTATCAATGTCCTGTAATCCTAAAGGGCTACATTTCCCAAAATTTGATGTGCTTGGATTCTGTATGCAATACCGGCACGATGGCTGTTAAGTCAAAATCTACATGGATGTGGTTTACACTGGATTAAACTAGTTTGTTACATGGTAAAGCTAAGTAGATTATTGGATTTTATGAGTCTAAAACACAGTGGTTAATGCACTGAACTATGAACCAGAAGGTCCAAGGGTTCAAATCCCACCTCGGCCAAGATGCCACTGTTGGGTCCCTGAGCAAGGTGCTTAACCTGCAATGGGCTCTGATTGGCTTGTACAGAAAGACTGTATCAATAGTAAGTCACTTTGGATTACGGTGTCTGATAAATGACATAAATTGTAAATGTAAGGCAGAAAATTACTGAACTGACTTGTTGGTCACTGAGGTTTTTTTTCCCCCCCGATATGACCCATTCTACTGACATTGTTTGTCACTGTGCCTCATATTATAAATGTGTTATCTGTAAGTGTGACTGAAATAATAAATGGCCAACATCACTGCACCCTCCCAAAAAAAATAGTTTTCAGTTTAACGTTTTGTAATGCATAACCTACAGTAAGGGAGACATAAAAGTAATCTTAACCATATATGGTGTAAAAGGCTAGACATGGGAGCTTATTACAAACATTTATTTGCTAACATTTTAATGTATGTTGTATGAGTGTAAGATCTGGCAGCACTGTTTGACATGAAATGTATGTGCATGATGTTTTGCTGTAGTTTGACTGTAGTGGCACAGCATTACTGGATTACTAACCCTCAATTGCTTAGATTGTACCTAATAAGAATGCATTAGTTGTAAGTCACTCTAGATTCAAGTGTCTGCTCAGTGCTGTAAATGTTGTTCAACATACAGTTGTGATAAATGAAAGATAACTGCATATTTGGAGAAGGGGAAAAGGGAGATTTTAAGAATCTCCTCAACTAACTCTTTAGTTAAGGATTTACATGCTGATAACATTTCATTACATTTAACTAAATATGTAACAACAACATGCAGTTGTGAAATAATTTGTTTATCGCCTAACATTAAAACAAAAACACATACTCATCTAGCTGAATTTTAATAATTTTAATAAATGTATTTCTACAGTAATTTAAAAATATAATGAAACACATTCCAGTAGAGTGGAAGCTGTTATGGCAGTGACTGCCCTTGTCTGTGGATATATTGGCAAATACAAGTGATATCTGGTGTCCACAAACTTTAGATCATTTATAGTCTTGAGAATGAGTGCAGAATTTTGTTGTTCAGAGAACATTCTGATTTTCAGTTATTCTAAACTGTCTACATAATATTTAAATAATCTATCAGTTAAAGAATCATTCTAACAGCCACTGATACAGGAATCTTTGTATTCTACACACCTTACACTGTACCATTCTACCCTGGCCTTTCATGTTTAATGACATGTCATGTAGTTTTCATTTGGCCACTTTACAGAACATAAATACATGTAGTACTCCAGCTGAAGATGAAAGGAGAGGTAGAGAAGATGGAATCTGGAGTTATAAAAAGGTAATTTTGTTTACTCTAGATTTGTAGGAAAAGAAGCAATGGATGCCCATACACCGTTAATTATCCACTAAGTAAACATGAAAGAGAAGGAAGAGAAATTGAAAGCATGATAACAGCCAGACAGAGATTTACGCCATGATGAGTCATTGAGCAGGAAGACGGAGAGGCATGAATCTAAAATAGACGGGACATTACCTAAATGATCAAGACCAAAGGATTTAATGGATTGCTCTACCTGCTAATGCACCATATTCCTCTCAACACATTTGTCTCTCTGTCTCCTACACTCAGTAAATAAACATTAAGGCAAATGTAGTGCCTGTCTGAAAAAATATATGGATGTGTACTGCTTTCTAGAGGAATTGTTTGGAGTAGTGAAAGCATGTAGTTCAGGGTACGTTGAGGCATTGTAGAAACTACTTCATCCGGGCCGAACATTTCTACTTGATATGCAATAGAAAAAAAAAAAAAAAAAAAAAACAAGAAAAAAACAATATTCAACTGGCAGAGGATCTCACCTGGTCCCTCAACACCATCACCATAACCTATTTTTGCGAAGGCTGAGGAAAGCTCCCACCTCCCATTCTCACTATATTCTGCAGAGGGACTATTGAGAGCATCCTGAGCAGCTGCATGACTGTCTGGTTTGGGAATTGCACTGTCTTGGACCGCAAGACCCTGTAGAGGATAGCGAGGACAACTGAGAAGGTAATCACTGTCTCTCTCCGCTTTGTCACGGACATTTACACCACACGGTGCATCCGCAAAGCCACCAGCATTATGCATGACGCCACACACCCCTCACACTCACTGCTCACACTCCTGCCATCTGGAAAGAAGTACCAAAACATTCAGGCCCTCACAACCAGACTGTGTAACAGTTTCTTTCCGCAAACCATCAGACTCCTCAATAAC
>JAJAGP010000904.1:37500-266850 GCA_025084515.1 Ancistrus triradiatus | reverse complement strand
AAATATCTCCTAGCAGCTACGACACCGCGTCCTCTGTGCAACCGCGGATCAGTCTGGGTTGCCAGATCCTCGCAATCCTCGCGTCAGTTCTCTCAGCGTTCTCTCAGCGTTCTCTCAGCGTTCTCTCAGCGTTCTCTCAGCCAGTGGAAAAGCATTCCACAGGTGAAATACAGTTTTAAACCTCCTGTTGTTGAACATAACACATCCACTATGATGTTCAGCACTAAATCACAAATCGATCAAATCATTTAAGAGTTTATAATGTTAATAACATGATTATTATAATCCAACAGCTGTACATTTAGAACTCATACAGAGCAACTGCTTTTAATTATCATGGCTTATGGTTGTGCTTGAAAAGTTTGTGATCCCTTTAGAATTTTCTGTAATACTGCATATAGTGTATGTTACCCAAAACAACACCAGATTAAAAAAATAGATAATGAGAACCCAACTGAACTATTGAGATTAAAAAATCATACGTGTGCATTTATTTGTTAAGGACAATGATCACATGTTACATATGTGTCAGTGGTAAAAGTATTTGAACTAGGATTAGCAGTTAATTTAGTTAAAGTGAAATTAGAATCCATAGTAATGCAGATTGTGTACAAACTGAGGAAAGTTAAGACCATGTTTTTCGTCTCCAGGCGTGGTAGAACATCAAAGATCACCCCAAGAGTATGTCATGTAATTGTCACAAACTAACTCGGTAACTGCTAAGCAACTAAATGTTGGGATTCGCGGCCAGACTTTGTTTCCCTTTTTCGCGGACGCTGGACTACATCGCAAGATGGCCGCAGACCCACCTGGAACTCGTTTTGCTTTGATTATGGACCTATATCAGCTCAGCATTCGCCCCACTGCTTTGCGGGAGCATTAGCGCGTTTCTGTTTGGTGCCGCGATTATGGTCGCGCTTTTCTCCGGAGTGGGTTACCTTTGTTGCGGTTTCGCCCCCTGGCCTGCCTCTGCTTCTCCTCATCCCGTTCCCTGGGACCTTACCTTTTTACGGCTGCGCCCGCTTATTCATTGCGCCCGCAATTCAAGTTCTGTGTTTCTGCTCCTCGTTTCTTTGTGTGAGTGTCCTTATGGCCTTCTTTAGCTTCTCGTAGTTCTCCTAGCCGGCCATAGCGTTCTATAGCTGTTCAGCCTCCTCTACTCAGTCTTTTGGGTTTGCTTCCCATGTCTCGGTTCGCTGTGTTTTCCTCGGTTGTTTATCGTTCTTATTTTCAGTGATATTGTTGTTGTTGTTGTTTGCATTATCTTTGTCCTTTTTTTGTCCTCGGTTGTATTTTTTTGGGGAACTGTGGTGATAAATATTATTTAAACTGGAATCACACAATTCGTCTGCTTATCCAAGACGCCCACTTAACACTTAAAAGCTATCTCAGTGATATTGTGATGAAATCCACCAACATCCAAGTGTTAAAGCTGTTCTAAACAGGAATGCATTACAATTCGTCCAAGCCAATGTGCAGGACTGATCAACAAATACTGGAAACACTTAGTTGCAATTACTGCTGCTCAAGGGGGGTCACGCCAGATACTGAAAGCAAAGTGTAATATAGTGTTGCCACTCTCAAACATGTAATATTGGATCATTATAATAACTCTCATTTATTTAATGGGGTTAGCTTTATACTTTTAGGATGTGTGTGAAAATGGATGGTTATCTGGGTTGTATTTATGTGGACATATATAAAACCCTGTTGTAAGATATCTGGATATGGGTTTGTTATTAATGTATTTTTGGACTAGTAGCCAGCCTAGTGGCATTCATTTTGGACCACTGACTTACCTGTTTAGCTGCAGGAAGCAACAAGTCATCAATGTAGTAAAATAAGGCTAAATAGATTTGTGGGCATCAGCTGTAGAGATAAGTATTGACATGTGTCATTAACATGTTATACAAATTGTTTATGCTGTCAAGCAAGATCACATATAAGATTAAATAACAGCATACCCAGAATAAACCCTTGAGGGATGCCACATAAAGTATGAGACCTTGGCTTCTGGATCCGTAATCCTACTTAGTATTTATATGCAGCTATACAAGAATAAGAAACCATCCATGGGTGATTCCAGAATCAGAGCTTTAGTGGTGCTGAGCACCCAAATGAAATCAACCTCAATTTTTTATTTTTACAAAAATAGCTGTCATTGGACTCATCGGATTCATTCCCACACTTGTGAATGAAGAGCATCTGTTATTTGGGTAGGAGAGACCCTGTTACTGGAAAGAAACAAATCTGAGAAAATTTCAGTTAAACCTGAGCCTGTGAACAACAAAGCAACCACTTGGATCATGCCATTTGGGAGGCAGCGTGACGGCTGTATTTTCAATGATGAAATATTATGTTAAACCATATACTTTCTCGGGTTTTAACATTTGTTCAGCATATCAGTGACAAATTTCTGTGGCAAAAAAAGTAATAAAAAATGACTTTTCCTATTTTTAGGGGTGCTGGGGCTCAGTTGCTTGAGCACCCCTAAAAGGGGCTGGTCATCCCCATGAGGCCAACCCATTCTCCAATCAAAGATCTCTAATTTTCAGGGTATAGGACTTGACAAGAATGAGCTTAACACTCCAGCAGTGGCCAACAACACAGGAATAATTCAATCTCAAAATATTTTATTACGTGTTTTACTGATGAACTGATGCATAGTTGGACATAATACTAACATGGCTGTTTAACATCACTGATTGTTGACAACAGCTCAAAGATTATTCACAAGTTGTTATAGTGGCTCTTAATCAGGCCAGAGAAGATTTCCTGAAAAACCTATTTGGCCGATTTTCCTATTTCAGTTTTCTAGTGACACTATGAACAGATCTTTGTATGCTTCCTAATATAGTTTACATTTTCAGTAGAACATCTGCATTTGCATATATCCAAGATTAAATTTTCTAACTAAGGCATTGCAAGGTGAATGATGTATGAATTGAGAGAGCATGAATGAAAAGCAAGGTCTTGACAGAGTCACAGTCAACTACAATGTTACTACTAAATAACCAGTTAACTAAATATAATCACTTCTGTTGAGCACAGCAAAATCATATAACAGAGAGTGTGAAAAGTGGAAAACAAATGAAATGCTTATATGAAAGAAACTTATCATTTAGAAGGATAACACAAATTTTTGCATAATGCTTATCTTTGTGTTGCTTATGAATTTCTGTGGTCTCTGTTTAACTCTGACCATAGAGGAACAGGAATTCAGAGGACCAGAGCCTTTTTCTTAGGAGAAGCCGGAATGCTTGAGTAATGTTTCTTGCACTTGGTGAATGTAGAGTCACAATTGTAGCCATATTCACAGCAGTGCTTTCCATCTTTGCAGCACTGACCCTTTAAAGGAAATGCAGTAAAATAAAACAATTAGTCAGTGCAAATAAGAATAATGACTAATTCTAGTAATACAGTTTTATTATTGGTTTACCAGAGTATATGAGCAACATGCCCACTGGCCAGTTAACGTCTTGCAGCAGGTGTTTTCAGCTGGGCAATAGAACTGTCCGCTGCAGCGTATGACACCAGCCTCCATGTTGAGGTCTAACGCCTGCTTCAGCGGCACCATTGGGGTGGACTGTTCGAGGTCACTCACGCAGGACTTAAGCTTCTCATCACAGTGGAACCCATTGGGACAGCACCCTGTCTCACTCATGCAGCACTGGTCCTGCAGAGATCAACTGATGTGTTATACTGTTGGTATGAATATAACAACAGTCTGGAACAGGAAAGATTTTTGATAAGGTGCACATGATGAAAAATCCCATTGCTATGCTATCTCTGTGTTATAAAATTAAAGAATGAAAACTCTTCCCAGTGTCCAGTTTGCTTGTGATACAATCACTTGCATACTCTCTAGTAGAAATGGAAATAATTAATATTATCCTAAATCTGAAATATAAAACAATTATATACAGTGGTGCTTAAAATATAGAATTTTTCATATTTCTACATAAATATGACCTAAAACGCAATCAGATTTTCACATCAGTCCTGTAAAATTATCCAATATTACATATCTGTGAGTGGCAAAAGTATGTGAAATTCTACAATGAGCAGATATTTGCAAGGTGAAATCAAGTGTCTTTCAATCCGGTGGCTTAGTGGGTAGCACAGTTGCTTCATCGCAAGAAGGTCCTGGGTTCGATCCCAGGTGGAGCAGTCTGAGTCATATCTGTGTGGAGTCTGCATATCCTCCTCAAGTCGAGGGTGTATATAGTGTGGGACTGTGTGTTTCCTACGATGGATTGGGACCCTGTCTAGGGTTGTTCCTGCCTTGCGCCCTGTGCTGCTGGCTAGGCACTGTCTCTCTAGTGACCCTGTTCAGGATTGAGTGGATAATGATGAAAGTGAAAATGAAAGTGAATGAATGATAAATAAATGTTTCCAATCAATAGTATAACAATCAAGTGTTAGTCGGTACTCTGTGGTATTTAAAGAACAGAGATCTATCAAAGTCAGAGATCTATCATTGCCTGAACAAAAGAGAGTTCTGCGAATCTCAGAGTTGTTGATGCACATCAGACTGGAAATGTTTACAAAACCATCTCTAAAGACTTTAGACTCCACCAATCCACAGTCTGACAGACTGTGTACAAATGGAGGAAATTCAAGAAAACTTCACTGTCAACAAGGCATGTAATAGTCCACGAGGTCACAAAGGAACAGAGAGAAAATTGTAAGTAAATAAAGACCTCTCTCACATGTTCATGAGTCTACCATCAGAAGCACATTGCACAACAATGGTGCATGACAGGATTGCAAGGAAAAGGCCATTGCTCTCAGAAAAGAAGGTAGCCGCCCTTCTGCAGTTTGCTTAAGATCACATGTACAAGCCAGAAGGAGAATTGGAAAAAATATTTTGTTACTGAGAAGCATTACTTCTTTAGAAAGGAACACAGTGCTTTCCATCAGAGAACATTGTACCATTTGTGAAACAAGCTGTTAACAGTATCAGGCTGGACCTGTTTTGATGCATTTTGTCCAGGATTGCTTGCCTTCATTGATAGAACAATGAATTCTTAATTATACCAGCAAAGTCAAAATTAAAAAGAATTTCAAGGACATCTGTTCGAGAGCTGATTCTCAAGAGAGGTCATGCAGCAAGACAGTAAGCACAAGGAATGGTTGAAGAAGAATAAAGTTAATGTTCTGGAATGGCCAAGTCAAAGTTCTGACCTTAATCCAGTAGCAATGTTGTGGAACACCCTAAAGCAGGCATTTAATGTGAGAAAACTGTATTATTCTTATTATTATTTTATTCTGTAAGGAGGAATGGACTAAAATTCCTGTGTGCCGATGTGCAGGAATGATCAAAAGTTACCAGAAACATTTAATTGCAGATAGTGTAACGATCCCCCAGGGCGATGCTAGATGGCATTATCAGCTTGGAGGAATTTCAGAGGTTGTTCCAGCAATCGCAATCTTGCTTGCACCTTGTTTAATCGGTGCTTATTATTAGTTTTGCAACACCTCTGTGGTCAGGTATTTAAGAACGTTCCTGAGCGCTGGCAGGTGCCTTTTTAAAGTACACATCCATTTGTGGAGACCTCCTCTGTCTCTTGCGTGATGTTCCTCCTGGTTCGGTGTTAGGGACATTGGTGGACTGGGTCCATTTTAGGGATCCAGCCGTTATACGGATCAGGAGGTCCAAGGGTGAACGCCAGGGCGAAGAAAATAGTGTAGGGTCAGAATCCTCCTTCTACTCCCGGCACACCTGTTTTTGGCCTCTCCGCCACCCTCCGCAGCTTCTGACTTGCTCGCTCCGGCTGCACAAGCCCCCTGCTTTCTCCCCCACCGCTACCTCTTCCCTATTGGGCTTATCAGCCCCTTAACCGGGCCGTAGACATCATGTCCCGCTCACGCTTCCATTGTTCGAGGAATGCCGCGTTGCGTCCAGCCCCTTTCCTCGCACGTGCACATCCGTCTCATGCTCCATCTGTATGGAGTACTGTGAATGACCTCGCGCAGCTTTGGGAATAGTAGAAAGTATAGCACGCCTCGGCCTCTCTCTCCTTTTCTGAGCTGCCCGCTCTGTGTATGCCCAGCCAGAGAGAGAGAGAGAGCGTTTGTTCTGTTTTTAAGAGCGTTTTCCTTTCCCTTATGTTTATTCCCCACGCCCGCCATCAGTGCGTTCATTTTGGTACTTCTGTTATGCCCTTCTTTATTTAATGACTTTATATTAATTTCCTTTGTTTAAGTTCTTTCTGTGTGGTGCTTTTGTCTACTGTTTGTATCCCTGCTTTTTTCAGGCTTATCCTGCGCCAGAGAGTGGCGCCCTGGTGAAGCACTTGACCCTGGTTCTCAGCGATCGGGGTTTGAGTCTCAGCTGCCTGCCACTAAAGGGCGTTATTAAACCCCCCCCCCATCTGGAGCTAACTGCAGTTGGGTCCTAAAACCCCTTCTACTTTTGTTTTCATGGTTCACCTGTTTCTTTATTCTGGCGAACCGTAGCACAATGAGGTCACACCAGATACTGAAGGCAAAGGTTCACAAACTTTTGACACTCACAGACATGAAATACTAGAACATTATCCTCAATAAATAAATGACCAAGTGTAATAGTTTTTTCTTATTTGTATAAGTGAACTTCCTTTACCTACTATAAGGACTTGTGTGATCTGATGATGTTTTCGTTCATATTCATGTAGGAATAGACAAATTTCTAGAGGGTTCACAAATGTTCAAGCACCACTGTACATAATGAATGTGTGTGGGTCATATTGATGTATCTTTGAATAGGAATTCATTTGATAAGCCTCATGGATCAGATCGTCTAACAAGATTGTAACGCCTAAAATTTGTATCAGTGAGCAGCAAAAGATAAAGTCAGTGTACTACAAATATTGTTTATATGTTTAAAAATGTAGCACCCACTAACAGTTGGGAGCCGTTTGAGTTCACTTAGTGTCAACTGACTGCCATCAGTTGTTACCATTACGTTACCCAAATGTCTTATTAGATAAACAGAAGTCAATCAATGATTGTAGTCAGTCAGGGTTAATGCCTTGGCCAAGGCTCTTGATCTCTAACTTCTCAGTCCAGTTCATTCCTTCATTTTCTTATCCACTTATCCTAGTCAGGGTCATGGGATAGCTGGTGCCTAGCCAGCAACACAGGGCGAAAGGCAGGAACAACCCTAGACAGGGCGCACACACTCACACACTCATACACACACTCACACACTAGGAGGCACTTTGAAAACACCAATTAACCTAACACACATGTCTTTGGAATTCGGGAAGAAAATGGAGAACTCGGAGAAAAGGACCAGGAATCTCATAGCTGTGATGAGACAGTGCTAAATACTGCACCACCGGATAAAAAAATTGCAGAATTAACAAATGTTTAAATATATAACATTTACGTTTCTAGCACACAGCAGACGCACTCATCCAGAATGACTTACAACTGGTCTCAAAAGGTAATAATAATAAACAAGCAATAGAGGGTTAAGGACCCAGTGGTGAGTGATTGGCTGTGCTGGAACTTAAACTAGCAACCTTTAAGTAAATAGTCTAGTACCTATCCAGAGCCATCATGAAGCTAGGCTATTCAAGAGCCAATTGAGAACTAATAGACATTGTGCCAAACTATTGCAGGGAACATGTAGACACTCACTCACTCACACGGGGACACATTACCCTGTGATATCAGCTGATCTGTCTATGTAGCATGTGACAAATGTATTTAATCTAATTCATGCAAGTGATTTTTTAAGTGGCTTCCTCAGTTTTGACATTTGACCAACACTGCATATTGTCAAAGACAAGTTCCTCCTTTTCCTGCCCAGATGTTGCACTTCACCCTTTGTTTAATAGCTTAGATCTAGTTAATGTTTGACAAATTCTTTGAATAACAATATTTGACCCAGTTATTCATGTCACATGACTTTTCACTCATCTAATATAATCACTGAAGAATGCTATCGTTCTGATATGTACCTGAGTGGCGTTGTTTACCATGGCAGGACTTTTTGGCGAAGACAGCAAACTTCTTGTTCCTCTTAAGCAGTGGGTGGATGTGTAGTCACAGTGATAACCAAATGGACAGCAGTGGTATCCATCAGAACAGCAATAACCCTAAAAGACCCGGATAAGTGTTAAGGTTGGCTCATAATATTGATACGCTGATGATTTGCTGAGGTATACTGACCATATTGTATATGCAACAGTACCACAGTCCATAAGGAGACCTGCAGCATGTTGTGCCATCGGGACAGACATTATAGTTGTCACAGTGCACCACTGATACAGCAGGGTTGCCAGATTGTACTGAAGAAGATGGATTTCTTTCCTCGGGCTCCTCTGTAGATGCCAGAGGGGAGAAATTGAATCTGTACCATGGCATTCCATTTTTCTCACACATCTGAGTCTCCAGGTTGCATTGGAAATCTTGTGGACAGCAGTGAGACTTATCTGGACAACACACCGCCTTAAAGATCACACATGGCAGGTTTTTAGACACTTACAGTATTACACAGGGCTTACACTTCAGCTTCTGTCATAAAATAACTATACTGTATGATGTGCCTTATGGAAATCTGTTCGTTCTACTAGTTTGATTGGTTATGGAACGTGATTTTGTAAGACATTGATAAGCATGATCGAGTGCAACCATTTTCCAAAAACCACAAAAGTCATAAGTTTCTGCTTACAGATGGATATGGGCAGCATGCATATCCTGTCATAGTTTGACAGCAGGTGTTTTTATCTTGACATTTTCTTCCATCAGGACAGGTTATGCTGCTGGAAGCCAGCCCTGCCATAAGCAGAACTAAAACCACAATCATCTGGATAAGGAGTAAAAAGAGCACAGTCTTAATCTAAAGCAAATGCTACAGAAGGAACACAAAACTCAAATCTGAACAACATACAATGATTCTCTGGTTTACTTTCACCAACTATACTCTAACAGAAAGCAGAATTTTACTTTCTAGTGTACTCTTGTTATACATTGAAAAATAGAATGTGCAATTGAATTTTTTAGTTAGCAGCTGTGTTAGTTATAATCTGTTCTGTATGTAAGCTATGAGACGAGACTTCACTCCACAGCTTACCTTGCTTTGCGGTGAATCCCTTTGGAAGCAGTTGCTGTTTCTTTCCCAGCTTCTAAAAGACTGTAACAGCCTGCAAACCAAACTCAGTCTGTACTGAACCTTACACGATCAAGAAAGAGGAACTGATCCTTCTACATTCCAGCCTCCTGTAATGTATTTTAATTTGAGGTTTTTAAATGATGGTAGTACTCAAAGAGGAACTGTTTTAAAGACAATTGAATCATTATAAAGTAGACCATATTTAATTTGGAGATTTGGATATTTTTTGTCAGAGATAGATCAGAAGAATAACATGTATAGTATATATTAATAATTGCTCAGTTTATGGATATGCAATCAGGGTGGATTCAAAGTCCTGCACTACTTCTTTCTGAGCCACTGGTGTAATCAGGAGGAACATGTTCTTGGTTCATGTTGTGAAAGCATTTTTGTTAACTAACTTAATTTTCCTGCAGACAACACTAAGACCAGTTTTTCACTCTTGTCAAAATATACATATGCAACATTTTTACTGAAAAAGAAAAGCCTAATCTTTTGTACTTTTTCAGTTCTTGACCTTCTGCAATCACAACTGATAGAATAACCATTGTTTCAAAATATTGGACTTTGAGTTTCATATCCTTTTTTCACATGAACTCCCTTTGGTGGTGAGTCATTTTTTACACTAGGGACTGGGAGGGGGGAGGGGGGGGGGATACCTTGCACCTGTGCTGTTGATATAAATTATTTAAAAGGGAAATCGGAAAGTTAGGTTTGCAATTGTGATACAGTGATACAATGATGTGTCACACAGGGGTGATAAAAATTGCTAAATGTTTGTACACTGAAATCAGATGTTTGTTCTTTAAAAACATTTTCAACAAATATTAATTGTAAAGTTCATAATAAATATTTGACTGTACATGATACATTTGGCAAAATCTGATGAAGAGTATGATCTGGGGGTTGTTGAGCACTTCAGTTATAATTGAATTTGAATCTGAATTATATCAGAAAATTCTAAATAAAAATGTCAGGACATCTGTCCATGAACTGAATCTCAAGAGAAGGTGGGTCATGCAGCAAGACAACGACCCTAAGCACACAAGTCGTTCTAATAAAGAATGGTTAAAGAAGAATAAAGTTAATGTTTTATAATGGCCAAGTCCTGACCTTAATCGAATTGAAATGTTGTGGAAGGACCTGAAGAGAGCAGCTAATGTGAGGAAACCCACCAACTTCAAATGTTGAAGCTGTTCTGTACGGCGGAATGGGCTAAAATTCTGTGTGCATTACTGATCAACAGTTACAGGAAACGTTTAGTTGCAGTTATTGCTGCACAGAGGGGTCACACCAGATACTGATAGCAAAGGTTCATACACTTTTGCCACTCACTAATATGTAATATTGGATGATTTTCCTCAATAAATGAATGACCAAGTATAATATTTTTGTTTAATTTGTTTAACTGGGTTCTCTTTATCTACTAGGACTTGTGTGAAAATCTGATGATGTTTTAGGTCATATTTATGCAGAAATATAGAAAATTCTAAAGGGTTCACAAACTTCCAAGGACCACTGTAACAGAGATTAATTCAAGGTGACATAAAAATGTAAATATATCTAATCATCTTTTGCTATTACATGTAATGTGTCAAAAATCACATACACCAATCAGCTATGACATTAATACCCCCACTTATCATTGTGCACTTCCCCTCCTGCTGCCAAAGCTCTTTCTCATCGAAGCATGGAGGCACAAGACCGCTGAAGGTGTCCTGTGGTATCTGGCACAAAAATGTTAGCAGCAGATCCTTTAAGTCCTGTAAGTTGTGAGGTATGTCCTCCATGAATCAAACTTGACAGTACAGCACATCCCACAGCTGTCAGATTTGGGGAATTTAGAGGCCAACCATTCTTGAACAATTTCCTCATTGTGGCAGGGTTCATTATCATGCTGAAAGCTGCCACTACTACTAGGGATTGCCAGGAAGGTCTGCTACAATGTTATGGTTGGTGGTACGTGTCAAAGTAACATCCACATGAATGCAAGGTCCCAAGATTTCCCAGCAGAACATTGCTCAGAGCATTACACTGTCAGTGTTATTCCATTTACCTGTTATTGGCTGTAATGTTAAGGCTGTTTGGTGTATACATATGAAATGGGAGATGTTAACGTCTGAGTGACTTGAGGATACCAAAGGGCATATGGGGTGTTCCCAATCAGCAGTAGTTAATATGTACTGACAGGACGGACAAACCATGAATTAGCTGGACTTATCAATGTGCAAGGGCAATAAAGGCAATGAATAATTCCTTGTGGAATTTTCTTGAACAGCAGGTGCAATGTCAGAATAGTTTCATACAAATTTAGCTGAACTGCACACCCAGTTCATGGAAGTGTGGGGTAATTTCAGCAGAAAATCAACATAACGTAACATAAAAAAATCGTTATTAGACGTTCGGTGAGCTCATATGGCGTTTTTATTGAACAAGCACTTAAAACTATCAACCTCTAGGTGGCGTTGTTGAATCATTCTCGGAACATACTGCGAACACCTTTGAACAGTGAGGTACTGTATGCAGAATGTTCAGTACAAGGGCTTATAACAAACTGTGCTGTAGAATGGCACATGCTCAGCAAATAATCAATTGGTATTAATGCAGAAATTGTGTTGATAAAAGTGTCAGGTCCAATGACAGGTTAAATGCATATGCAGCTGAAGTATGGTTCATTGAGTGTAACAGTCACTCAGCTGCCTGTGCCTGAAGAGCTCAGCTCCTCTGGGCTGACACTATGCAGGGTGGAAAGATGTGGCCTCAGCCAGGAGAGGCTGGAAACAAGCCATCGTGACTCTGCAACAGCCAGTCTGTAAGTATGTCTCAGCCACAGACCTGTCCCCACACACACACACACACACACACACACACACACACACACACAGTTTGTTTCACTATCCTGGTGGGGACTTTCCATTGACATAATGGTTATTGTAGTATTGTGACCCTTTGGTGTTTCAAAAGAAAGTTGCAGTTTCTGCAACAACAACAACAAAAAACAGCTTTCCTTGTGGGGATTAGCAAAATGTGCCCACAAGGTAAAACATGTCAGATCTTCCCATTCTTGTGCAGATATTTGGTTCCTACAATGATATATAAACATGACCCACAACACAGATATTTCAGTCACTGTGGGGACATTCCATTGACATAACATTACCGAAGCTAATTAATGCGCGTATACACCTAAGCCTAACCCTAACCTTAACATCAGTAACCTAGAGCAAACACACACACACACTGCCGTCTTTACCAATTCAGTAGAAACCTTTAGCAAAGGCACTGTCTGATATTCTAAACCCTATTTGTTATGATTGCCTTAGGGGAAATGCATTATATCACCAAAAGTGTGTGAAAAACTGATACCTGAACATCAAAGTCAGTACCACGTCCATTAGTTTGGAGTGATGCTGCTACAACAGCTTTTACTTATTAGGGGTTTTCCACTAGTTATTGGTTACAGCATCTAGACAATTGCAACCACGGGCAGCAGTTCTCATGTTGTGAGATGTTGTTTCCTTAGGCAGACTCAACTCAGTATTGAGTTTTGCATCTGGAGACACAAGATTTTGTTATGCTTTAGCACTTGGTACTTTCCTTGTTTGAGCTGATGCAGCCTCACCGTTTTCTAGCTGTTATGCTCCTGTATATTGTCAATTCATTACATTTAGCAGAGAATCAACAACAAGGCAGAAATTTAACAAACTGACCAGCTCCTGCCCACACACTAAGATGTTCTTCCGCTTCAGCTCCACCCTATTTGTTCTTCCATCATCAGCTCCAGCCCCACTGTACACCATACACCATACACCGATACCGCAGAGGGCAATAACTCTCTCCCTCCTCCGGTCAAATGAGGATACCATGCCACCAAGACTTTCCCACCAAGGTCACAAGATCCTACAGTCACTCCGTGTACTGGACTAAATAATGCAGATTCGTGTATTTGTTCGTTATTCTACGTAATATTTCTCTTCATTATTGGCTTATTCGTTATGGCTTTTATAGCTTTTTTTATTATACTCTTCATAATATTTCATTTTAATTACATATTGGTTAATGCTTACAGTATATATAACATCAAAGCCAAACAAAGGAGGATGGGTCACTTTTTAAGTCTTGGTCCTCCCAAGGTTTCTTCCTTATAACTTTTAGGGAGATTTTCCTTTCCACTGTTGCCCTAGGTTTGCTCAGTTTGGGATTGGCCTTATCATTTAGAAGATCATCTAAATTAGAAAGCTGTAAAAAACACTATAGAAATAAATAAAGCTGACTTGACATGTTGGAAAGGTGAAATCTTAAGGATGTGCCTGGTTGCTGAAGTTTTTAGCAGGACCCATTTCACTCCCAATGTTTTTCTATAAAATTTGTATGTTTATATTCCTGCTTTTATGTGCCCTTAGCAATGTATGTGAAAAAGATGACAAAATTACCTAGTTCATATGGGTCTCTTCTTAAATGTTGCCATTGAGTATGCACATGGTTAAATGTGCTGCACATAGCTGTGGGATCAATGTGGTAGCACAGATTCTCCGACTTTACTAAGCTCTCAAAAACAGAGGCTCAGCACAGGCATGCAGTATTAAGACATGATATTCTGAATTGAGGAAGGGGTAAAATATTTGCAGGATAAAACATGTCAAGAAGTCCCAAATATCCTGATAGGTGTTAGCAATCTGCATATTCCCCTACTCAGTTTCGCTTAATACTGGTCGCATAACACGAACACACAGACATAGATAAGACTGATAGGTGAGGATTATGTGGGTCCAGGATAACAGGTGTGTAGCGCTAATTTCTTCTCACTACAAATTGTTCCATGCTTCATGTAGACTTTTTCCACTTTGCCACCACCACCTGTACCCCTTTCAATCTACCTATTTATTTATTGACTCTGTATTTGTATTTTCAGTTTGGTTAGCTTAGTTTAAGCTTTTAGTGTGATATACCACTTGTTGTTTTTTTTTCAATTTTTAGAATGTATTTGCTGGAACCCAGATCATGACCAGTAAAACACACACACACACACACACACACACACACGCACACAGAAAAAAAACAATGACTTTACTGATAGATCACAAATGCACAAAGTGCTTTTTCGCCTTTAAACTACGGTATATGGAATATGCTTACAACCAAATAGGTATAATGAAAATAAAATCTAAATATATATATATATATAATTATTCACTATTGCTATAGCTACATCTCTGCTTCTACATGGTCTGATAACATTAAACAAAGAGAAGTGAGCACTTTTAACAGTAATTACTATTTGCTGAGTATGTTGCAATATTTTAATAATGTAGTAAGAAATACACATAAATTGATCACACTGGTATGAATGCAGACCTCTAAGGATCAAGTTTTATATGTGTGTGTTGGCTCTTGGAGATGATTGCTATATATGTAGTTGTGCATCACACTAGCAGTTTGGGATACACTAGAATTCAAGTCAGTCCTACAATACATTCAAAAAGTCTTCAGAACCTTTCACTTTTTTCATATTTTATGTTGTGGCCTTGTGCTAAATAAATTTTTTTAAAGTCTTTTTTCCCATCATTCAGTGCTCAATACATCATAATGAAAAAGTGAAAACAGGATTTTAGAAATTTTTGCAAATGCATTGTAAAGGAAAAACGAAAATTTTACATGATATAACTACAGTATTCCAGACCCTTTGCTCAGTAGTTAGTTAAAGCACATTTGGCAGTGATTACTGCCTCCAGACTTCGCGGGTATGATGCCACAAGATTTGCACACCTGGATTTGGGGATTTTCTGCCATTCTTCTCTGTAAATCCTCTCTATCAATCAGGTTGGATTTGGACCGTCAGTGGACAGCCATTTTCAGGTCTCTCCAGAAATGCTAGATTGGGTTCAAGTCTGGGCTCTGGCTGGGCCACTCAATGACATTCCCAGAGCTGTCCCTAAGTACTGTAACTCCTGTGATGTCTTGGCTGTGTGCTTAGGTTCATTGTCTTGTTGGAAGGTGAAACTATTCTGAAGTGGCCTTCTATGAGCCCTGACCTAAATCCTATTGAGCATCTTTGGAAGGAGCCGAAACATGCTGTCAGGAAAAGGCACCCAAAACTGAGACAACTGAAGCAGTTTGCTCATGAGGAGTGGGCCAAAATACCTGCTGAGAGGTGCAGAAGTCTCCCTGACAGATACAGAAATCGTTTGATTTCAGTGATTGCCTCAAAAGGTCGAGCAACAAAATATTAAGTTAAGGGTACCATCATTTCTGTCCAGGCCTGTTTCATGAGTTAATTTTTTTAACAATTCTGTTGAAGCATGGTTGAATATCAATGTCTGACTTTCATTTGTTTATTTTCATAGACTTTGTATTTATTATTACTTTTGTCAGATTAAAGTTATTTCTGTTACCATTGTGGGTTTTACTTTCATTAACTGAGGGGCACCAACAATTTTGTCCACGTGTGTAAATCATGGTGGAAAATAAGTATTTGGTCACCCACACACAAGCAAGATTTCTGGCTCTCACAGACCTGTAACTTCTTCTGTCCTCCACTCGATATCTGTATTAATGGCACCTATTCGACCTGGTTATCTGTATAAAAAACACTCCAAATTCAGACTCCAAACTCAACCATGGCCAAAACCAAAGAGCTGTTGAAGGACACCAGGAAGAAAATTATAGACACCATAAATTATATGCACCAGGCTGGGAAGAGTGAGTCTTCAATAGGCAAGCAGGTTGCCTATTGTAATCTCCCTCAATCTTGGGCCCCACACAAAATCTCATCCCATGGGGTCAAAACGATCATGAGAACGGTGAGCAAAAATCCCTGAACTACACGGAGGGACCTGATGAATGATCTGCAGAGAGCTGGGACCAAAGTAACAAAGGCTACCATCAGTAACACACTATGCCGAGAGGGACTCAGATCCTGCAGTGTCCAGGCCCATCTGAAGTTTGCCAGAGACCACATGGATGATCCAGAAGAGGATTGGGAGAATATCATGTGGTCAGATGAAACCAAAATAGAACTTTTTGGGAAAAACTCAAGTGGAGGAAAAAGAATGCTGAGTTGCATCCCAAGAACACCATACCTACTGTGAAGCATGGGCGTGGAAACATCATGCTATAAGGCTGTTTTTCTGCAAAGGAGACAGGACAACTGATCCGTATTAAGGGAAGAATGAATGGGGCCATGTATCGTGAGATTTTAAGCCAAAACCTCCTTCCATCAGTGAGAGCATTGAAGATGGAACATGGATGGGTCTTCCAGCGTAACAATGATCCCAAACACACCGCTCGGGCAACAAAGGAGTGGCTCCATAAAAAGAATTTCAAGGTCCTGGAGTAGCCTAGCCAGTCTCCAGACCTCAACCCCATAGAAAATCTGCGGAGGGAATTGAAAGTCCATGTTGCCCCAAAACATCACTGCTCTAGAGGAGATCTGCATGGAGGAATGGGCCAAAATACCAGCTACAGTGTGTGCAAACCTGGTGAAACTTACAGGAAACATGTGACCTCTGTCATTGCCAACAAAGGTTATGTTACAAAGTATTGAGTTGAACCAAAGTAATTGACCAAATACTTATTTCCACCATAATTTACAATTAAATTATTTAAAAATCCTACAATGTGATTTCCTGGATTGTTTTTGTATCATTTTGTCTCTCATAGTTGAAGTTTACCTATGATGAAAATTACAGACCTCTCTCATTTTTCTAAGTAGGAGCTGATTAAATACTTTTTTTGCCCCACTATATATATATATATATATATATATATATATATATATATATATATATATATATATATATATATATATATCGTATTTGTCGGACCATAAGGCGCACTTAAAATCCTTTAATTTTCTCAAAAATCGACAGTGCGCCTTTAAATGCGGTGCGTCTAATGTATGAATTAATTCTGGTTGTGCTTTCTGACCTAGAACCGATTGTAGATGGTACACGACGCTCATAAATCTGTCAAAATGTTTTTAGCACGGTCTTTGGTAGGTTACGAAGCTTAAGTCAAACGTAGTGCGCAGCATAGCGAGGTAATACGGTATGTTGCTTCAGCATTAGGGTACGTGCATTCATTCATTTATTTTCGAAGCGGATTTCAAACTCAACGCTATCAGTCACGCAGTACAACATGGACAGAGCAGCTGCGAGAGAGAATCAACAGTAACGAATCAATGATATGGAAGTGGAGGAAGCAAGAAGACGCCCTGCGCCAGGTAAATAAGACCAAACTGAGCTTCCCACGGAACTTAAGAGTTTTGTTTCATTTCATGCGTCTTATAACCCGGTGCGCTTTATGGTCCGAAAAATACGGTCCTCTAAACTCTAAATTATGGTCCTCTAAACCTTCAGCTCAAACAAGGAGAAGACTGATCAGAGATTGAAAAGGTTGAAAAGTTCAAGGGGGCCAAATACTTTTGCAAGGTACTGTATATATAAAGTATATATCAGTATATGTACAAGTATATGTATATTTTCAGTGGTCTGATACACCTTCCTTTTCAATATAATCGCTTGCACAGTGCTCCTTGAGATGTTTAAAGCTTGGGAAATCTTTTTGTATCCAAATCCGGCATTAAACTTCTCCACAACAGTATCTCGGACCTGCCTGGTGTGTTCCTTGGTCTTCATGATGCTCTCTGCGCTTTAAACAGAACTCTGAGACTATCACAGAGCATGTGCATTTATACCGAGACTTGATTACACACAGGTGGATTCTATTTATCATCATCAGTCATTTAGATCAACACTGGATCATTCAGAGATCCTCATTGAACTTCTGGAGTGAGTTTGCTGCACTGAAAGTAAAGTAAATAATTTTGCACGCCCCACTTTTCAGTTTTTTATTTCTAAAAAAAGTTTAAAATACCCAATCAATTTCGTTCCACTTCACGATTGTGTCCCATTTGTTGTTGATTCTTCCCAAAAAATTACAATTTAATATCTTTATGTTTGAAGCCTGAAATGTGGGAAAAGTTTGAAAAGCTCAAGAGGGCCGAATACTTTTGCAAGGCACTATATATATAAATAAAAGTGTGTGTGTGTGTGTGTGTGTGTGTGTGTAGAGATGTGATTACCAAAAAACCATAAGTCTCAATAAACAATTGCGACTGCCATTAGACTTTTACTTGAGTCCATGTAAGTTCGTTGAAATAAATCGTGAAGTTGAAATTGTTTTTTGATATTTTTTTAACAAAACACAAAGGTAGTAATATGTGTATATGTATATATGTATGAATGTATGTATTTTTTCTTGCACGTTTAAGGGTAGAGGTCACTTATCTGCAGTGTTGCATGTTCCATAGCTTGTTACACATCTCCTGAGTGAAAACTTATCAGCATTCTACACCTCATTGCTGCAGTGACAGTCAAAGCTGGAGTGTTTCTAAGTGTAAAGCGTGTAAGGGAGACTGAGCTGTGGCCTCGCCCCTTTAACGCATTTCACTTTCACTCAGCTATCTCGCCCACGCACTCGGCATGTGACAGCCAGTAGTGACAGGAAATCATGGATGTCAAAATCCTGCTGAGGCTTCTTACTCCTGTCTCCCACACAGCTGCCTGGGCGGGGACTAAGCATTAACTGAGCGTTAACTTGTGTATCTACATTCGAGTTCTAATCAGATTTGCTGTGTTTGCTTCTTCCAGTTTATCCTATAAGATATTCCATGTTTATTCATATGTCTGTAGTCTGTAGAATGAGACATATACAAAACCATGGTGTGAGTGTATCATGCCACTTCTGTATGCTTCACCTCACGGTGGTTAGACTGCAGCATGGTGGTTATTAAAGTTGGTGGTTAACTATGTTTTAATGAAATATAATAAAAGCCACAGACGAGAAGACAGTCACCAGAGACACAGACGGCATCTGGACTCAACCTGAGACTGACACTGACCAACTGCAAACTGGTAACTTAGACAAAAATATTAACCAAGAACTGATTGCTGAACCTGGATCTACTGAGTGGTAAAAGAGTGTTAGGTGTACCCTGGCAGATAAAGAGAACCTGACAAAGGTGACAAAAATATTATGCTTGGTCATTTAATATTGAGCAAAGTCATCCAATGTTACATATCCATGAGGGGCAACAGTATGTAGACCTCTACAATTGGCAGCTAATTTGAAATTAAGAGTCAGGTATTAAGAGGTAGGTGTGAGTGGGCACCCTGTTTCATTTAAAGAACAGGGATCTATGAGACTCTAATCTTCACAACACGTTTGTGGAAGTGTATCATGGCACAAAAAAAGGAGATTTCTGAGGACTCCAGAAAAGCATTGTTGATGCTCATCAGGCTGGAAAAGTTTACAAAGCCACTTATAAAGAGTTTTTACTCCACCAATCCACAGTCAGACAGATTGTGTATAAATTGTACAAATTCAAACCACCATTGTTGTTCAGTCAACCAACAAAGATTACTCTAAGAGTAAGGTATGTAAAAATCCTTGTTACTGTACAGAACATGTTAATGTTCATGAGTCCACCTTCAGGGGAACACTGAACAACAGTGAACAATAATGTGCATTGCAGGGTTGCAAAGAGAAAACCAATGGAAAAGCATTAGAAAATAGATATTTCTTATTTAAATGAAAAGCGTTATGTCTAGACAATGAAACACACTCCATTCCATCATAAGAACCTTGTCCCATCTGTGAAACATGGTGGTGGTAGTATCATGCTTTAAGTCTGTTTATCTACATCTGGGTCAGGACGGCTTACTATCATTGCTGGAATAATGAATCATAATCATAATCATAATGAACCAGCAAAAATTCTAAAAGAAAATGTCACAACATCTGTCTGTGAACTGAATCTTAACAGAATATGAGTCATACGGCAAGATAGTGGCTCTAAGCAAAAAGTCTTTCTGCCAAAGAATGGTTAAAGAAGACTAAGTTTTGGAATGACCAAGTCAAAGTCCTGACCTTGATCCATTGAAATGTTATGGAAGCAGCTCATTTGAGGAAACCCACCAACATCCCAGAGGTTATGCTGTTTTGTATGAAAGACGGGGTTAAAATTCCTCCAAGCCAAAGCAACAGGAATGAGCCTCAGTTACTGGAAACACTTAGTTGCAGTTATTGCTGCACAAGCTAGTCACACCAAATACTGAAAGCAAAGGTTCACAAATTTTTGACACTCACAGAGAAGTAATATAGGATTTAAATTTTGTTTAATTGGGTTATATACTTTTAGGACTTGTGTGAAAATCAGGTGAAGTATAGAAATTTGTAAATGGGTCACAAATTAGCATTGGTAACAATGTAGCTTTTTATTCTTATTTAATGCCTCATTCATTAATCTACAGTTTATTGTGTAGGTTATAACATAAAAGAGTGGATACTGTATCATAACTTTTAAAGCAGTATCAGTAAATTAACCGTAAACTGCTTTAGAGCAAAAGATTGACAAAACCAAATAATCAATGTTAAATAACCAGAACTAAAACATGCATGTATGCAAACATGAATGCAGGAAAAAAAATGTTCCATTATGAAACAATGAGACAAAAATGGTGTTTGATGACTGTTGTGACCTTTTTTTGTAGATTCAGTATTTGTTGGGGCATGCTGTGAATGAAAATGACATGCAGTAACTCTTCACTTTAATAATTACCAGTCATTATTTTATAATGAACAGTTTGCATTATTTTGTGGTGTTCCAGAGTACCAGTATATTCCAGAGTCCCATTAAACACAAAAAAGGTAGAACAGGTCAAGAGATGTATGACCTGGCTGATGAATTGCGTTCCCCTGCTGTTGCTGAAATAAATCATTTAACCAGAACAAACAATTTGCTTAGCTAGAACACTTTCAGTACACAGACACACTCACTCAACCTCTGTGATGTGGGTTGCTACACATGTTGTTCCCCCTGTCTGTTGGCAGCCCATGTTCAATTCCAGATAATGTCATTAAAAAAAATGAATATTCAGAATGTTACAGTCTCACGCAATAGACACCATACAGGCCCGACCAGTAAGTTAACACATGTACACTTTTATTAAGTATTTTTAAAACAAAGCTATGCATAGTATTAGTGTACTAAAAGTTCATATAAATTATCATACAAACCATGGCAAACCATTTATCATAAATGCACAGTTAATATATATTTTTATAAAGTAAATGCCAAAACCCAAATAACATAATAAAATGTTTTGTTGTTTTCAAACATATACATTAACCTGCACTGACCTTCACTAAGAAAATCTGGTCAGTGATGCAACTGTCCAGTTAGCCCATCATATGACAGCAGTGCAATCATGCAGACATGGGACTAGAGCTTCAGTTAAAAAAAACAAACATAGAAAACAAGAGTATGATGTAACTGACTTTCACTGTGGCATGGTAGTTGAGGCCAGAGAAGGTAATTTGACTGTTTGAGACACTGTTGATCTCCTGTTAATTGAATTTAGAACAGCCGATGGACCTACACAGAATGGTCTGAAGAACAACAATGTCAGGGGAGCTTGCTGATAATGTAGTAATTTCCAGACTTCTATGAAATGACAGGATGGCTACAGGAACTATAGCCTACTCTGGTCTAAATAATCACTCTTTAAAGCAGAAGTGATCAAAACAGCGACTTCACCTGTGCCTAGATCTGAAAGGAAATAGAAACGAAGATTTGCAGCATGAATGTGCAGTTGACAGATGTGTAAGAATTACATAATTGAGTCATGTCAGAATGGACCAGAATTTGTATGGAATATATTCCAGCAACTTACAGTGGGGCAAAAAAGTATTTAGTCAGCCACTGATTGTGCAAGTTCTCCTACTTAGAAAGATGAGAGAGGTCTGTAATTTTCATCATAGGTACACTTCAACTATAAGAGACAGAATGAGAAAAAAAATCCAGGATATCACATTGTAGAATTTTTAAAGAATTTAATTGTAAATCATGGTGGAAAATAGGTATTTGGTCACCCAAAAACAAGCAAGATTTCTGACTCTCACAGACCTGTAACTTCTTTCTTTAAGAAGCTTCTTCTGTCCTCCACTCATTACCTGTATTAATGGCACCTGTTTGACCTCGTTATCTGTATAAAAGACACCTGTCCACAGCCTCAAACAGTCAGACTCCAAACTCAACCATGGCCAAGACCAAAGAGCTGTTGAAGGACACCAGGAAGAAAATTGTAGAGAGACCTGACCAGGCTGGGAAGAGTGAATCTACAATAGCAAGCAGGTTGGTGTGAATAAATCAACTGTGGGAGCAATTGTAAGAAAATGGAAGACACACAAGACCATTGATAATCTCACTTGCACTCAAGATCTCATCCCGTGGGGTCAAAATGATTATGAGAACGGTGAGCAAAAATCCCAGAACTACACGGAGGGACCTAATGAATGACCTGCAGAGAGCTGGGACCAAAGTAAAAAGACTACCATCAGTAACACACTACGCCGAGAGGGACTCAGATCCTGCAGTGCCAGGTGTGTCCCTCTGCTTAAGCCAGTACATGTCCAGGCCTGTCTGAAGTTTGCCAGAGAGCATATGGATGATCCAGAAGAGGATTGGGAGAATATCATGTCGTCAGATGAAACAAAAATAGAACTTTTTGATAAAAACTCGTTGTATTTGAAAGAAGAAAAATGCTAAGTTGCACCATACCTACTGTGAAGCATGGGGGTGAAACATCATGCTTTGGGGCTGTTTTTCTGCAAAGGGGACAGGACGACTGATCCGTGTTAAGGGAAGAATGAACAGGGCCATGTATCGTGAGATTTTAAGCCAAAAACCTCCTTCTATCAGTGAGAGCATTGATGATGGAACGTGGCTGGGTCTCCCAGCATGACAATGATCCCAAACACACCGCTCGGGCAACGAAGGAATGGCTCCGTCAAAAGCATTTCAAGGTCCTGGAATGGCCTAGCCAGTGTCCAGACCTGAGCCCCATAGAAAATTTGTGGAGAGAATTGAAAGTCCATGTTGCTCAGCGACAGCCACAAAACGTCACTGCACTAGAGGAGATCTGCATCGAGAAATGGGCCAAAATACCAGCTACAGTGTGTGAAGACCTAGTGAAGACGTTTGACCTCTGTCATTGCCAACAAAGGTTATGTTTTATTGAGAATACAGTTGAACTTTTTATTGACCAAATACTTATTTTCCACCATGATTTACAATTAAATTCTTTAAAAATCCTACAATATGATTTCCTGGATTTTTTTTCACATTTTGTCTCTCATAGTTGAAGTGTACCTATGATGAACCTAACAGACCTCTCGCATCTTTCTAAGTAGGAGAACTTGCACAATCAGTGGCTGACAAAACACTTTTTTGCCCCACTATACATGCCACAAAGCTGTTAATAGAGAGAGAGAAGAGAAGGACTGTCCCACCCTACTAACCAAAGTACCGTATTTCAGAAGAAGCTTTGGATAGCTATTCAGAGCTCCTATCTTGTTCTGGGATATTAAAAATCGGCTTGTAATGATGGCAAAATAGTTTTGTGAAATGTGACTTTCTAATTGACCCTCCCATCTGTTATCTGACTGCTGGGCAGGGCTTCACTAGCCAAGTGAATCCTACAATGGGGTGTAGAGGAGCACTCCAAATATTTTGAAAACAAATTAATAATTAGTGTGATGTGTAAGCAACACACTATTGTTAGACTTAAGGTTACTATCTTTATCTTTATTATTATTATTCCACCTGAGTTTTTGATATATCGACACCATTCCAACTCTCATTTGTCTGGTCTGATACAACAAAGTGTGCTTGTGTACAGCTTTTCAATCGGCTCTTGTGCGGCTGCTCTGGGGCCCCTCAAAGTCGTGATTTGGCCCCAGTGTTATCAAATATACTGTAAATACAATATTAGTATATTATAGAAAGGGGAAAATAAAATTTTAAGCTGGAGACACAAAATTTTGCAGGATGATTCAGTTCATAATGGAATAAGGTGTTTGTGCTTGGGGTGTTGATCGGACCTTGAGGGGCCCCACAGTGTTAATCAATGGAGAAAATCAAATTTTGAGCTGGAGACAAAATTTCGCAGAATGATTTATATCATAATAGAATAGGGTGTTTATGTATGGGGTTCAGTATAAGTATTTGCACCAGTGAACAACACACTATGCAGTTTCTGCAGGATCTGCACAATCTAGTTAACAATGAATATTTTTTAATATAGTTTGTCTCAAATTAGGTGCCATTTCCGACATTTTGTTTAAAAGATGGCAACATTGTGTGTTAGGGATATGACAGTTGGAATAAAATACATGACACTATTAAATAGATGGCTGTTTTGATTCCAATATCATACAAGGATTCTTTATACATTTATAATATTTCTTGTAATAATAACAAACTGTAATGACTGAATTAATTTGCTTTAATAATTCTAAAGAAATAATTATTAGACTTTTATGCCTTACTCATTAAGGATGGAGAGCGTGCTTGATTGAGACCTGCTGTTATGTAAATATTTCCAGATGATTTTGGAACTGTCTTCTTGGCTGGATAATCAAAAATGAACGTGGCAGAACCTTTGAAGACTACATCATGGTCCTTGTATTGTAAAGCTGAAATGACATTTGGAGCTAATGTAAAGCCAGATTTGTATACGTATTTTAGTGGCCATAATATGCAGGAAGTGTGGTTGAATGACATTAAACTCGTGAAGTTTCACCCTGTGGTCAGTATGATTGTGAGACTACATTATGACTGAAACTCTGCGCTGGATTAAAATTAATAATATCAAATGTATTGCTAAGCAATAAAGCCAGAAATCATTACCAATACCTATTCTTTTTACCAACTTCCAGAACAGTGTCCTGCTATTAAGGGACACTGTAAATCAAATAGTACAATAATTAGGCAACTGTTCAAATACACTATCCTATATGACATTAAAATATAATTTATGTACTGTGTTTTACCTCTGGAACAGTAGTCAAGTCACATTAATGTAAGGGGCGGCTGCCAAGTAGGTGCAGAAAAAGAAGATCTGTATGTATCAAGGGAATGAAGGCCTTAGAACTGGATAAACAGTAGACAGCTGGCCTGAGACAATGGCACCTCAGTTAATCATTAATTCTGTTAATGAACAGAGCACAAGAGCTCCTGGTACTTTCCAGGACCCTCTGTTTGCAGCCGTTCATGAACTGACCATTTGCTGACATTGCAGCAGGCCTGTGGTGGGGACTCTGTGGAGGGAGGGACTACTTAGGTAAACAGATAAATTCCAGTTTGAGCATCATGATACACTAAGTGATTTTTTTTCATAAACCAATTCGTCAGCATGGCATTTAAAAGCAATCTCAGCCAAGACCATGTAGGTGACTGCCAAGAACCCTGGTGACTAATTATTACTGTCTTAATAAACTGACAGTGGAAGACTTATCTGTTTCTTATACAGTGCGAACTAAGACGGCTGTTCCTTCAGTGCTTGCATCATGGCACCACAACTGTGTGAAAACAAGCATAACAACAAATCAGTAAGAAATGGTACTTAATGTAAGCTATAACAGATGTGTGGGTGTCACTGTGAACTGGTGAAAGTGTGCTTTGTGTGAAGTGTGTGTCACTGAGCGTCCATTTGTAGAGGTGGCAGGTGTTCCTCCTTTCTCCACAGAGCAGGTTTTTATGTCTCTTCTCAAGTTAGTTGCATGGTTTCCATGGAAATGGCCAACAGAATGAGTCTTGTCTTAAGGAGCCTGTTGTAAGGATTTACTAGCTGCCTGACCTGGACTTGTGTTAAAAAAAAAAAAAAAAAATCAAGCCCGCACAGAAAACAACCTACCATTGTCACTGGCATGATGCTCAGAGTCAATGAAGATGTTCATGACAGATATTTAAAAAGAGACTGCTCTTCAGCGTGTGCCAGAATTTAGAATCAATTCTACATTTCCTTCTGACAAGAGCATTCATATTGAGATGCTGTTTTTAAAAAACTGTTTTAAGAACAAAATACCATTACTTAATCAAAAGGAACAGAAACCAGCCGCTAGTTTGCTCAGACAGGGTATTTCTAGTGCCGGGCCCAAGCCCGGATAAATGGTGAGGGTTGCGTCAATAAGGGAATCCGGTGTAAAACATTTGCCAAATCTAGTATGCGAGTTCATAATAATTTCACCATACCGGATCGGTCGCGGCCCGGGTTAACAACGACCGCCACTGGTACTGGTAGCAAACAGGGTACCAGCGGAAATTGGACTACTGTTTGCCGAAGACGAAGAGGAGAGACGCGTGTGAGGAGACAGAGAGAAATCAGGAGGGGCCAGAATATAGCATTGAGGGTAGCAACCCTAAATGTAGGGACGATGACAGGGAAAGGTAGAGAGCTGGGCGATATGATGCAGAGGAGAAAGGTCGATGTTTTGTGTGTGCAGGAGACAAAGTGGAAGGGTAGCAAGGCTCGATGCATTGGTTGCAGGGTTTGTAAACTGTTCTACCATGGGTGTGGATAGGAAGAGAAAATGGAGTTGGTGTGGTCCTGAAGGAGGACTATGTAAAGAATGTCGTTGAGGTGAAAAGGGTGTCAGATAGGATAATAGTCTGAAGCTGGAAATTGAGGGGGTGTAATGGTGAATGTTGTTAGTGGCTATGCACCACAAGTTGACTGTGAATTAGAGGAGAAAGAGAGATTCTGGGGGGAGTTAAATGAAGTGGCTGAGAGCATTCCCAGGGAGGAGAGACTGGGTGATTGGTGAAGATTTCAATGGTCATGTTGGTGAAGGTAATAAAGGAGATGAGGAAGGTGTGATGGGCCGTTTTTGGTGTTAAGGATAGGGGAACCTAGAAGGACACAGATGGTGGTGGATTTTGCAAAGAGGATGGAAAATGCCTGTGGTTAACATATATTTCCAAAAGAAGGAGGAGCATAGGGTGACTTATAAGAGTGGAGGGAGGAGCACACAAGGTAGACTACATCTTATGTAGAAGAGGTTGCTTAAAAGAGATTGGTGATTGTAAGGGTAGTGGCAGGGGAGAGTGTAGCTAGGCAGCATCGGATGGTGGTGTGCAGGATGGCTCTGGTGGTTAGGAAGAGGACAAAGGCAGAGCAGAGGACCAAATGGTGGAAGTTGAGAAAGGAAGAATGTTGTAAGGAGTTCAGAGAGGAGCTGAGAAAGGGTGATAGGAAAGAGCTCCCAGACGACTGGGTAGTAGCAGCAACATCTGGACAGGCAAAGGATGAAAAGGAAACCTGGTGGTGGAAACGAGGAAGTGCAGGAGGTTATTCAGAGAAAGAGGTCAGCAAAGAAGAAATGGGACAGGGACAAGACTAATGAGAGTAGGCAGGAGTACAAGGAGATGCAGCAAAGGGCAAAGAGGGAGGTAGCAAAGTCCAAGCAGAAGGCCTACGATGAGTTATATGAAAGGTTAGACAGTAGGGAAGGAGAGAAGGAGTTGTATCTGCTGGCGAGACAGAGAGATAGAGCTGGAAAGGATGTGCAGCATGTCAGGGTGATCAAGGATAGAAATGGAAATGTACTGACAGGTGAGGAGAGGGTGAGGGAAAGATGGAAGGAGTATTTTTGAGGAGTTGATGAATGTAGAAAATGAAAGGGAAAGAAGGGCTGGATGGTGTAGTAAATTGGTAGAACAGGATGTAGCAAAGATTAGCAAGGATGAAGTGAGGAAAGCTTTGAAAAGGATGAAGAACGGAAGGCAGTGGAACCTGATGACATACCGGTTGAGGTATGGAAAGTGTAGGAGAGCTGGGAGTGGAGTTTTTTTTTGACTAGATTATTCAATGGAATTCTGGTGAATGAGAGTATGCCGGAGAAAGAATGGAGGAAAAGTTTACTTGTACCGATTTTTAAGCAGAAGGGTGATGTACAGAGTTGTGGCTCTTACCGGGGCATAAAGTTGATGAGCCACACAATGAAGATTTGGGGAGAGAGTTGTGGAAGCTAGGCTCAGATAGGAGGTGACAGTGTGTGAACAACAGTATGGTCAGGCCAAGGAAAGAGCACCATGGATGCGATTTTTGCTTGAGGACTGCTGATGGAGAAAATATAGAGATGGTCAGAAAAGAGCTACACTGCATCTTTGTGGATTTGGAGAAAGCTTATGACAGGGTGCCAAGGGAGGAACTGTGGTGGTTGTATGAGGAAGTCTCGAGTGGCTGAAAAATACATTAGATTAGTGCAGGACATGTATGAGAACAGCGTGACAGCAGTGAGATGTGCTGTAGGAGTGACAGATAGCTTCAAGGTTAGAGGTGGGGACTGCATCAAGGATCGGCCCCTGAGTTCCCTTCTTATTTGCTCTGGTGATGGACAGACTTAAGATGTTGAGGTTTCTCTTTAGGAGTGTCTAGGGTGGACAGGATTAGGAATGAGATCATCAGAGGGACAGCACAGGATGGAAAATTGGGAGACAAAATTCGAGAGGGAAGACTGAGATGGTTTGGACATGTGCAGAGGAGGGGATAGTGGATATATATTGGTAGGATTGTGTTGGAGATGGAGC
This sequence comes from Ancistrus triradiatus, assembly GCA_025084515.1. Taxonomy (NCBI): domain Eukaryota; kingdom Metazoa; phylum Chordata; class Actinopteri; order Siluriformes; family Loricariidae; genus Ancistrus; species Ancistrus triradiatus. The sequence continues at coordinate 238,312 of JAJAGP010000904.1, read as the reverse complement.
TGCCAGGCAAGAGACGGAGAGGAAGACCAAAGAGGAGTTATTTGATTGTGGTAAATGAAGATATGCAGGGAGTTGGGGTGGGAGTAGAGGACGTGGAGGACAGGGTGAGGTGGAAACGTTTAACTCGCTGTGGTGACCCCTGATAAAGGGAGAAGCCGTAAGAAGAAGAAGAAGAATCAAAAGGAACAGAAATACACAGTATATGCTTGCAGTGTGTTAATAGCCCTTTAGTCAACAAAATACAATCACTTATTGGCTCAACTGTGAAATATTTACACCAATGCGAACAAAACCAGGGACATGGTCAGGAGGCATGGACAAGGCCAGGCTGGGGCACTAAGAAACAGGATATAAGCAGGAAGAATTCATGACAGGGCTCTTATGTTAACATCAGTATGACATGCAGTGTGTGTGTGTGAACTGTAGAACTGCAGACCCAGGTGGAATAGAAAATGATGCAACACACTGAGAATAAAATGATTTACTGTTAGGAGGTTCATCAGTGATGGAGCTGGAGTCTGGTGTAACTCCTCAACCAGCAGGACAGACAAGACTTAAAACAACTACATTCCCTCAAATCTCTCTGTCCTCAAACCCTCTTTACTTCTTTGCTCTGCTGCATTGGCAGAATTCCCCATCACACTTAAGCAGGTGTGCTTAACTCCACTCCTCAAGAAGACAACAATCAACCCAGTACAAAAAGGGAGACCAGCTTCCACAGCAGCTGCCAGCAAATTCACAATTCTAACATGTCTACTGCTTTTAATATGATCCAAGGTTAATCCAAATTAGGCATCACATGAACTTCGAATTTGGGCGTCCATCCTTTTGGGTGCATCATAAAGGGTGTCCTGAAGAGGTGTTACTTTACAGCAGATGATGTTAAGGGATCTGTAGTTGGTCCACCTCTCAGACTCCCTTAAAAGGAACCCCATAGACAAGTTCTTCAAATAAAAAAAAATGCTTATTGCTACATAATATTTACAAGGGAAAGCAGAAGCATTTTCCATAGAAGTCCCAGACTTCTGGTCCACACTATACATATACACTGTCCAATCACTTTATAATGACCACCTCATTGTTTCTATATTCATTGTCCACTTCATCAGTTCGACTTACCATGTAGAAACTCTTTGTAGTTCTACAATAACAGAATGTAGTCCATCTGTTTCTCTTCATGCTTAGTTCTTTGCTCTTTTCTCTAATGGTCAGGACAACTACAGACCAGGTACTATTTGGGGGTGGATCATTATCAGCACTGCAGTGACACTGATGCGGTGGAGGTGTGTTAGTGTGTGTTGTGCTGATATGAGTAGATCAGACACAGCAGTGCTGCTGGAGTTTTTAAACACTGTGTTCACTCACTCGATTAAACACATCTGCCATATTGCTCCATCTTGTAAATATGAAGTCAGAGACAGCAACTCATATTTTATTGCAAAGTTTGTGTTATTCTTCTTCAAATACTTCCTCAGTGCTCACAGGATGCTGGTGGCTGGACATTTTTGGCTAGTGGACTATTTTCAGTCCAGCAGTGACACTGAGGTGTTTAAAAACTCCAGCAGCACTGCTGTGCCTGATCCACGCATACCAGCATAACGCACAATAACACAGCACCACCACATCATTGTCCCTGCAGTGCTGATAATGATCCACCACCCAAATAGTACCTGATCTGTGGGTTTCTACAGAAACATATGGACTACAGTCTGTAATTTTAGAACTACAAAGTGCTTCTATATGATACATGGAACTGATTAAATGGACAATGAGTGTATAAACAATGAGGTGGTCATAATAAAGTAATTGGACAGTGAATAAAATATGCACATATTAGTGCTGTAGTACTCCAGTCCGGTCTTGGTCTCGAAAACATAAACAAGTGGTCTTGGTCTCATCTTGTTCTTAAACTCATTTGGAAGTGGTCTTGTCTTGGTCTCTGGGTAAGGTGAACTTAGAAATTGTGGCTGAGACCAGCAGTGTCCAACACGTCTGCCTAAGGTAACGTTAATTATAAACTGAAGCTCATTATTGAATATCAATAATCCATTCAAACAGAATAAATAAATCCTTTCTCTACATGCCTCAGATTGGCTAACAGTGAAAAACAAGTTACTGCTCTTCTCATTCAGCATCCGATCAATGAACATGTTTTATTTTGAATAGTCTGACCTTAAGACTTCAAGTGTGCATTTTCCCCATTTACTTGGATAGTTTTTCAAGGCAGATTTAAGTGTTATGATTATGTTTTCACATTTAGTAATAAAAATGGATAGAATCGATGTTGTTGGCCATATTCAGTTGACTTTATGTGGTGGCTTTTGATTAAGTTTGAGAGAAGAAGGGAAACAGGATCATCACCATCAATTGCTTTCAAAACTTACATTGCTGTAGTTTTACTAAGACTATAAAACAATAATAATTAATAATAATTTTAGGACATATATTATTTAATATTATATTTCAATATAATATAATAGTAGTATTTATTCATATATAATGTATAGTGAATGATAATGAATGTAAAGTGATTTACGTTCTTATGTAAACTTATGTACAACTTATTCTTGTATGATGAAAAAAATCTCTGGTCTCTGTCTTGACTCGGACTAGACTACTATAAGTCTTGGTCTGGACTTGGACACAATGTTTCCCAGTCTTGGTCTTGACTCAGACTACAACACAATTATAACATATATAATGCACATATAATAGGCTACGCATTGTTGTAAAAATATTCACATTAGGATACCCATTACATGCATAACTTATTAAAAAAAAAACTACACTGCTGAGTGCTATTTAAAAAAATCCCAATGTCTGTTAAACTGTGTAATGTGTGTTAGACGCTTCAGCTTCTCATAACATCACTACTTTAGGAGCAACTTACAACTCATAAAATCTTACTTTGTGTAATCCAAGCAATTGTAGGCTAAGAGTCTTGCTCAAGGACCCAATGGTGACAGCTTGACAGTGGTGGGACTTTGAACCAACCATTTCTTCCATAGTCTACAGATCACACCTCAGTGTTCAATGCACCACGTTTATTTTGAAATCTAACACAGTTCTTAAGAAGGACTAAATACATATTTAGCTTATTGTGGGTCATACAATTTAACTATACACATTTTACTTGCAAACAGGATACCCACTTATGTTTACGCCCAGTAGGAAGACAACAAAACTGTGGCTGATGCACTGATCACTACAGTGAATTCTTGCTAAATTCTTACATACTTAGGCTTTCAAAAGAAACTAGAGAGGTGCATTTCCTGAAGAAATTGCGAGTGTGATTGCCACTCTGCAACGGTCGACCCTGAACCTACGTAAGGGGCCCCATGGGCATCATATGTCACCTCAGATTGCACCTGGGACCAACCCTGCCGAATTTCGTGGACATAGGTGAAAAACTGACTGAGTTACGGTCATTAGCCCACCAGGTGCCCCAGTGCCCAGCCGGGGTCCAGAGGGGCCCCATGGGCATCACATATCACCTCAGATTGCACCCAGAACCACGCCTGCCGAATGTCGCTGCAATAGGTCGAAAACTGACTGAGTGACGGTCATTGGCCCCTGCCAAGGGCCCCAGTGCCCAACCAGGGTCCACAGGGGCCCCATGGGCATCACATATTACCTCAGATTGCACCCGGGACCAAGCATGCTGATTTTCGTGGCCGTAGGTCAAAAACTGACTGACTTACGGTCATTGGCCCGCCAGGGGCCCCAGTGCCCAGCCGGGGTCCAGAGGGGCCCCATGGGCATCACAGGTCACCTCAGATTGCCCCCGGATCCAAGCTTGCCGAATTTCGTTGCAATAGGTCGAAAACTGTCTGAGTTACGGTCATTGGCCCGCCAGGGGCCCCAGTGTCCAGCCGGGGTCCAGAGGGGCCCCATGGGCATCAAATATCACCTCAGATTGCACCCGGGACCAAGCCTGCCGAAATTCGTGGCTGTAGGTCCAAAACTGACTGATTTATGATTTGTTAACTTTGGGCCCATTCATTTCCTATGGGAAAATTTTGGACTTTACAGGGGCCCCTGTGGGGCCCCCCAAAGTCCGACCGGAAAGCCCTATACAAGCACACCATTCCCAACTTGACCGGACGCAATGGCGCTTGAACGGGGTCGATATCTCGAAAATTGCGGCAGTTGATACGCGTCGACAATTTCGGAATGTTCAGAATCGGATAACAATAGTGTGATCGCCTATATAGGCAATCACACTAATGAAATGATTTTAGAATAACCCTTTACAATTCATGAATATTTTACAATATTTTTGGTTAGAACTACAATAACATAAATCATTGGTTACATTAAAACAATAATATTTAAATTATAAATGATTTACATTAAATATTGATAAAGTACTAGCATATGAACCCTGGACCTTTTATGTAGTAGTCAAGTACTAAACTACTGCTAACTGCGGCACCCTCACAGTTCCCAGCATGGCATCAGATCTGTTCAAGCTGAGCTTACGGTAACTGTATTGAGACTATTAATAATGACATTGTAAAATATTTAAATAATAAAAAACACTCATGAAGCAGCTGAACTTATGGTAACTACATTGAGACTATTAATCATGACCTAGTAAAACATATAACGAAAAATTATAATAACACATTTTTACAAAAACTCTCATGATGCAGCTAAAATGAATTGAAAACAATTCATAATACAAATAGCCCAGGCACACAAACAATACAGTACTTTACAGTACTGAATGGTCATACTTAAATATCAACCTTAAAGTGACTTATGTTAGGTGTGGATGTCTAATTTCCCCTCCCCAAACCTTGATTTCTTTTTCCATGCTCACAGAATGTATTGAGGTTCAATGAGACACACCTACCTAAATGTAATGGGTAACATGAAGCCATTAGCATCCCTTTCACACCTGCTGCCTTTCTGTCAGGGATGAATCTGGTTTGGGAAACGTGATCTGAGAACAGAGCTACAGCTTGGCGTGTCTGGAGCTGAAAGAGAATATGACAATATGTCACCTGCTTTGGACTGGCACGGGACTAGAGAGTCTCTTTTACATGGACAGACAGAGGCCCATCTGTGACTCATGCTTCTCAAGTAACCTCAGTGTGTGTCACTTAAACTTGACAATCCATGATTGAACTTTTACACCCAGTCACCAACATCAATGGCTATACTTTGTTGTATTTCTGTGATGGTAGTAAGTGTATTACCAATACTAGTTTTGATGTATGTATCTGTTGAAGACAGTGGCTTATTTAATAACATCCCATCGACCACACTGAGACGAGGAAAAAGCACACTATTTTATCATGTTAAAATTTGGCCATCAGACTGCACATTCAGCAGACTGTTTAGACTGCACCTTATCATTAACTGCCAAACTGTCCAACTGCCAAACCCTTGTAAATAAGCATCAGCATAGCAGTGTTTCAGAGCCGTCACAAAGAAGGGATCAGACCAGGAGAACATTTGCATGTTTAGGTAGCTCTAAGTGTGCTTTTCCATGAAACGTTTCTGACATTTTCATGTTAATGACGTCTTTAACGTTACGTCTTTAACGTTCTGGTGTTCCGCTTGGCACTTTTATTTGCATGAACTGTTAACATCCTGGTCAGGACTCATTTTTAATATGCTAGGAGACAATAATTCAATTCGCCATGTGCTTCAGTAACCTTTATGATCTCAATTCACTATGTTTTCAGAAACACATTGTTTATTGCCTTTGCTTTATGACTCATCAAATGCATGACTGTGTAAGTAACCTCTGTAAGTAACCTGTGTAAGTCAAAATCAAGAATGCACTCAAAAAGAATACAAAAAAATACACAAATACAATATTTTATGTGTAACATATAGGTTTAACCTTGATTTCTGACATATACCTTCAAAGTTCTTTTATCGGACGTGTTAGGCATTACAGTTAATTCCTTACAAAATAAAAATCTTTTTTATACAGCCACTGGACACTTTATTAGGCACACCTCTTCAACTTCTCTTACTCAGCCAATCATGTGGCATGTAGGCAAGCATTTGGTCAAAACAACCTGCTGAAGTTCAAACCAAGCACCAGAATGGGGAAGAAAGACGATTTAAGTGACTTTGAACGTGGCACTTGTGTGAGTATTTCAGAAACTGCTGATCTACTGGGAATTTCACACACAGTCATCACTAGGGTTTATAGAGAAGGGTCTGAAAAAAGAGAAAATATCCAATGTGAGAAGTTGGAAATGTGGAAGTGAGGAAAATTTGTTTTGAGCTGATAGAAAGGCAAAAGTAACTCAAATAACCACTTGTTACAACCGGGGTATGCAGAAGAGCAACTCTGAATGCCCAACCTCAAACCTTGAAGCAGATGAGCTACAGCAGCAGAAGACCACACCGGGTGCCACTCCTGTCAGCTAACAACAGGCAACTGAGGATTCAATTCGTATGGGCTCACCAAAATTGGACAATAGAAAATTGGGAAAACGTTGCCTGGTCTGATGATTCTCGATTTCTGCTGAAACATTCAGATGATAGGGTCAAAATTTGGTGTAAACAACATGGAAGCATAGGTCCATCCTGCCTTGTTTCAACGGTTCAGGCTGCTGTTGGTGATGTAATGGTGTTGGGGATATTTTTTAATACCAATTGAGCATTGTTAAAACACCACAGCCTACCTGAGTATTGCTGTCCATCCCTTTTATGACCACAGTATACCATCTACTATGCTACACGTCAGAAAGCTCAATAATGTCAAACTGTTTCTTGAAAATGACAATGAGTTCACTGCACTCAAATGGTCTCCACAGTCACCAGATCTCAATCCAACAAGAGTACCTCTGGATGTGTTGGAATGGGAGATTTGCATCATGGATGTGCCAATATGGATTGAAAATTAGGTCAATATGGACCAAAATCTCTGAGGAATATTTTCAACATCTTGTTGAGTCTATGCCATGAAGATTTCAGTTCTGAAGTCAAAACAGGGTCCAACGCATACTTACAAGGTAACTAATAAGGTGGCCGGTGAGTGTATGCATATATGGATATCTAAACTATGTCCCTTTCTTCTAATAAAACAATATAACGTTTCTACAATACTTGTTGTACTGGGGCACACAGAATTTAGAGCGACACAGCTGTACCTCTCTGCTTGCCAATCAGTTGTAGGGGCACCACTGTTCATAAAAATTAAGCTCGGTAAACACTAAGTAGTAATAAGTGAATTAATATATTAAGTAGGGGAATGAAGAGCAAATGAAGAGCAAATTAACACCAAGAAATTGTATTCATTGCAGCACCTAAACTTATTGGCAATGTGGCAGACTTTTATTTAAATATTTAAGGAAACGGGAAATGTAGTGCCTGTAGTGAATTTGTGTGGCGTATCCTGTAGTTCTGCTCAGCAATCCAGGATAAAGTTAACTTTTTACCCCTGTAGTTTTAGTGGGGCGCAGCAAGGATATATATAATGTACAAAAACAATATTAATAAATTCTGGGCTCTCTAAGATTTGCACAGTACTGTATTTCACTTAAACCACTGCAAAAGTTTCTTATTCTTCAAATTAACCATATCTGAAATGGCTCTGCATATTACAAATGACTATTTTAATTTGTTTAATTACTGGGGGCAGATCAGAGTGGTTCATGCTAATGTGTCCAAGCTGAGTAATGGCTATCATAGTCCATTTAAAACACAGAAAGATGATACGCAAATGTAAATCTAGGCATTAACAGATATTGGTTGAGAATTCATTGTGTGAAAAGTTGGCTTTGTGATGCAAATGATAAATTTTGGGTAGTCCCAAAGAAGGTTACACATGAGTTAACCCTTTATTACATAATATGACTTTTGGTGGTCTAGATGGCTAATGAACCAGCTGCTGGAAATGGTTCTATCAGAGGGCTGGTTCAACCCAGATGGGGGCTGAGTTTACGGAAAACCCCAGCCACTGAGCTGTACTCTTAGTGCCAGTATCAAGCCAGGATAAATGCAGAGGGTGACAGGAATGTCATCTTCTGTAACTGACCCCCAGTGGAAGCAATCCAGAGAGGTTCATCACAGATTCTTTTTTTGAATCTTGATTTTTTAAATGCAAACAATATACATTAGTGAGGCATTTATATAATTCAGATGGATCAAACAACCAAGTGCACTAGAGAAGACCATTTTTGAAAAACCAGTTTATTAGAAAGTGGTTTTGCATTTGCATTTAGAGGCATGTATTATTTTTAAATATTTGTATTATTTAATGCAAGAAAGATTTAAAAAACTATATCATATACACCTATTTTTATGAAACTAGGATACTTTTGCATTTGTATTTGTATCAAATTTATAAAGGCAAATGCTATAATAAATTATTTCTAAAACTTTTTTTAAAATTTGTGAATACCAAACAACTCAGCTTTACACAAGGATGAAGAATAACACATGAGGGTAGCTAAAGTTAGCTAGTTAGCAGTTGTGAGATAGGTAAAGCTAAATATACTTTACAGAGATACTTACATAGTTAAAATGTATCAAACAACCAATAACTTAAAAAACCAAAAATCTGGTTTTAGCTACATTATTTAACTAATGAACTTCATGACTGATTAATAATTCCAGCAGCTTGTAACCAACAAGGCTAAAGCTAGTTTGTTAAAAAGGGGCTTTGTTAGCTTACTCGCAAATATACATGCCAAAGTCTTCAAAAAGAAGTGTATCTGGTATGATGAACTTCAACAAATCAATTAAAATGATCTAATCTTTCAAAGTATAATACATTTGGTTTGGTTTTATGGTGGGTAGCACCGTCGCCTCAGAGTAAGGAGGTCCTGGGTTCGATCCCCGGGTGGAGTGGCCAGTGTCCTTTCTGTGTGGACATGCATGGACATCCCAAAGACATGCATTAGGTTAATTGATTATGCTAAATTGGCCCAATCCAAGTATATATATATGAGACTAACTTCTAAGTAACCTTATGTATTGATATAACCTTGTGTCTGTCATTAAAATGGCCACTGATGCTTACAGCGACTTAAATCAGTCGTAGATTTGAAGCAACAATCTGATCTAAATATACCACTAAATATACATGTTTTATATTGACTACTTTATACATTATTTTATACTATAAAATAGCTTAAATACTGCATTAATTTTAGACAATATTATTCAATCTGAAATGGAATTACCAGCAGTCAAGTGTCACTTCTGTGTAAATTTCCCTTTCACTGTTATTGTTTATTTAAATGTATTTTAAGCAAATGTCCCAGTTTATTAGGTACAGCCCCTAATTTGCAATATGTCACTGGACTTCAAACTGTGGTGAAACATTAGTTAATATTCATTTGGTGGAGTGAGCAATACATGTATAGATCTTAATCAGTCTGAGGGTTGATGGAACAATCAGATTAAGGTACCAGTAAAGCATTTGACACAAACACCATAAATCAGTCATGCTAATGTGGTGGTATATGGTAGGAAAGGTTCCCTGGCATGGCACAGCATATTTGAATATAATTGTTGAGCGTGTTCATTCCTCCATGGCTTATGAACATTTGGAAACCTCCAGCATGATTATACACCATCTCACAAGGCATGTATTGTCACTGAATGATCCTAGATAGTGAATGGTTCCAGATACATGATAATGAATTAGGGGCCCTAAACAGTTCTCAAATCTCAGCCATTGGGCAGCTGAGGATGAGAAAACAAGACCTTCATTACCCACATCATTAACTTCATTAACTTATCTTCTATGCAAAACTCCCTAAAGTAAAGGAAGAAGAATGCTGAGTTGCATCCCAAGAACACCATACCTACTATGGGGGTGGAAACATCAAGCTTTGGGGCTGTTTTTCTGCAAAGGGAACAAAGGGGACAGGACGACTGATCCGTGTTAAGGGAAGAATGAACGGGGCCATGTATCTTAAGATTTTAAGCCAAAACCTCCTTCCATCAGTGAGAGCATTGAAGATGGAACGTGGCTGGGTCTTCCAGCATGACAATGATCCCAAACACACCGCTCAGGCAATGAAGGAGTGGCTCCATAAAAAGCATTTCAGGGTCGTGGAGTGGCCGAGCTAGTCTCCACACCTCAACCCCATAGAAAATTTGTGGAGGGAGTTGAAAGTCCATGTTGCGCAGCGACAGCCCCAAAACATCACTGCTCTAGAGGAGATCTGCATGGAGGAATGGGCCAAAATACCAGCTATAAGTTTGTGCAAACCTGGTGAAGACTTACAGGAAACATTTCACTTCTGTCATTGCCAACAAAGGTTATGTTACAAAGTATTGAGTTGAACTTTTGTTATTGACCAAATACTTATTTTCCACCATGATTTACAATTAAATTATTTAAAAATCCTACAGTGTGATTTCCTGGATTTTTTTTTTTTCTCATTTTGTCTCTCATAGTTGAAGTGTACCTATGATGAAAATTACAGACCTCTCTCATCTTTCTAAGTAGGAGAACTTGTACAATCAGTGGCTGACTAAATACTTTGCCCCACTGTATGCATGTACAGTATGTATGTTTTTCAATAATTAAAATCTATCATAAAACTTGGCTCTTAAAGAAAAAAAGACCTATTATTAATACTTCCTAAAAAATGTTGCCATGGAAAACTAAATATTTCACTCACTTATACATTACTTGTAAAGGAGGAAAATGATGAGCCGTGTTATTTTATGAACTAATTTTAAACATTAGAACTTGATCAACCCATTATCTGTCAGTAGGAAAATATTGAACTACTATTGACTTAACAATTTGTGTGTTGTCCGGATAAGACGGTTTCAGCGAATATTGAATTATTTTCCTATCTTCAACATTTTAGTGTTTTAATATCAGAAAATATTACTCACCGGATCTGGATTATGGACTAGAAGGTCCAGGGTTCATGCCCCAGCACAAACTACTAATGTTAAGCCATTGAGCAGGACAATTAACTCACAATTGCTTGGATTGTACAGTAATTGTACAGTGATTACATCAGTTGTAAGTTGCTTTAGATAAGGGCACCTGCTAAAAGACTAAATGTAAAGTCGTTCTATATAATTACTTTTCGTTGTACACTGTGTTGCCTGTATGCACAGCAAACAAAATGTACCCACCTGCACATTATTTTGTTTAAAAAAAAAAATAATACACATAAAAAAAAATATTGATGGCAAAATGCATTCAGTGCAGGGTTAATAAATTCATAGAAATGATCCTGAACCACTGTAAACATTACAAATGCTATTTGGTCATAATCTTGATGAATTTAAATCTCAAAATCTATACTTGGTTGCACCATTTCCTGGCTATTTGTACATTCTTTACTGGCATCCTGCATGCACATTTGTACCCTGACAATATCCTCAGAAAGTATTTAATATTTTTTGTCCACCGGAAAATATGACTCATGCTTAAACAGCAAACAACTTTGCAGATGGTTGTTATAATCATTTGAGACATGGTTGTATTAGTTGATAATGTTGAGCTATAACTCTTATTTGGGATTATGGTTCATGTATCGATGTACCAGTTTGATTGAATGGATTTAGCAGATGGCTTAATTATCGACACAGAACAATATTTTTGTATAGAAGGTTTAGTGCTCCATTTAGCTGTATGCCAAAGACTCTTTTGAGTTGACACAGCTGAGATAAATGTGTTAGTTTGAATTATTGTTTGCATATTGACAGACCAGTATCATGCTGTTTATAACCACTGGACATAAATGGCATACATTTCAACTGTTTCAGGCTGTTCACTCCTTTAAGCGTATTCATGCAAACTTTATATCACATATTATTTTTATAAGAACACTGCAGCTGTGAAAAACATGAAATATTCTTACAAATCGGACCCTGCAGTGCGACACGTTGTTCAATGCAGTAGAAAGTCGTAACTTGAACTTGTGCTTATTGAGCAAAGCTTTTGGTAAAAGCGAGTGGCATGTACTGAAGTCACCAAGCTGATCCATTTTTGACAGTGAAAGCGTCGGAGAGAGACAGAGACAGAGTGAGTGAGTGAGTGAGTGAGTGAGTGAGAGCGAGGGAGAGAGAGAGAGAGAGCTGTGAATGGTGAAGTAGCAGTCGAGGGCAGGCAGAGAAAAGGCGAGAGAGAAAGCGGCTGGTCTTTGTAGTCGCTGAGGAATGCGGAAACGTCCCTGCTCTGTGTCAAACTCCTCCTGAGGGGGTCGAGGCAACATTGAGCCCAGCGTGGGAAAGCTCACCGAGAAGATCAGCACAGAGCAGAGCAGATCCGCACTCGCTCCGTTTCAGATGGGAAAACGTGTAGTTGGGAGAAACGCACGGACCCGGACCGTGTAGAGGAGCAGAGCAGAGCTGTTCGGCTCGCTGACTGAAAGGTCTCCGCGCTCGTAAAGCTGCACTGATAGAGCAGGAGGATGGGGGGTTAAAGCCCTGCAGCCGCGACTACCTGTGTGGCCCCGCTAGGACACTGCGGGATGTAGAAGGGGGGAGAGAATAAACTCCTGCTTCTCGCGTGCACTTTGGAAATCGCCATCGCTTCTCTTTCTACCGCCAGATCACTTTTGTCGGTGCTCTTGGTGAGTAACGTTTGCACCATTATTTCTGTTTTTACGCAATTTTGCGCCACTTTTGTCTTCGCGCACTTTGCACACAGCTTCTACAGTTTAATAAAACAGCGTGCGGATTTCACAATAACGAGCAACGGTGTGGACAAACACGACCTTAGCTAAGGCTGACAATTTTATTGATGCGTTTGAACAATGAAATCAGTAGGCAGCCACGTGCTCGGGCTTCTCGGGGCCACAAAAGCGCAAGCATCATTGGCAACCATGGAAGAGCTTTATATAGTGACAGCTTCCAGAATTGCATTGATTATTTGGGCTGTTTATGCACAAGCTGGCCACATCAGCTGACACGGACTTAATTTTGGGATCAATATGTCTCGTTCTAGATATGCAAGCTGTCGTGCGTTAAACAGCCATGCAGATGGATGCGCAAAAGCTGAACTGTAGGCGTTATTTTGGATCGATGTTTGCATGTTTTTTTGCATCAGTACCCCAACAGCCGGCTTATTGATAACAACTGGACAGTATAGCTAATCTTAGTGCTAAGCCTAAACTGACATGAGTTTGATAAGTTAGATGGTTGTATGGTAAAGCTGCTTGAGGTGGTAAAGTTGGACTGTATTTATTATGTTAGATTACTGTTTATTTATGCAGCAATCGAACACATTTCATGCATCGAGCAGCTGGATGCCTTATAAGCACTATTGTCAGTGCCATATGTCTAAAATCCAGGGCTCATATAAACTGTCGTGCATTTAATACGTTTACATGTGGTTGCATGCGCGAAGAAATGTATTATTTTGGACTGTTGTTTACGTATTTATGCGGGAGTATAGTGCAACTGGCTTAATTCTAACCGCATTATAGCCTGTCTATTTCCAGAACTCATAACTTTCCAAGTGGTCGTTGTAACGCGTTTGTATATGTTTGCATGTTTTAGCCATGGTTTGAGATGGCAAAGCCAAACCATATTCATTATTTTCGATTACTGTTTACATATTTATGGAGCAGCCGGCTTATTTATAGCCAGTAGGCACTACGTCGTCTACGTATAATTCTAGGGATGCAAGAAGCCATGCATTTAACTTTCCAGATCGTTGAACTGGGATTTTGCTTGTGCTGATTTGGAACTGAATCCCTAGCACTTAGTCGATCTCATTCATGTTTACCTTCTGCTCTCGTGACCCCCTCTCTCTGTAGAGTACACGTGCCATCAGCGGCAGAAGGGCGCTCTCCCTGTCATGGCTTTGTGATAGAGCCTGGCACGTTTCGGGATTCCCCCGTGCTGGCAGGGCTGCATCCGGGAATAGCGAAAACGGAAACTACGGAAACAAGATGGAGCGAGAAGGGGTGAACCAGCAGTACGAGCCCGTGGCTGAGATCGGAGAGGGAGCGTACGGGAAAGTGTACAAGGCGCGCGACGTGAAGAACGGACGCTTCGTGGCTCTGAAACGGGTGCGCGTGCAGACCGAGGAGGAGGGCATGCCGCTCTCCACCATCCGCGAGGTGGCGGTACTGAGGCAACTCGAGTCCTTCGAGCACCCCAACGTGGTCAGGTAAAATGGGTACAGGACTGGTTTGAAGCCAGTTAACCTATGCTAAGATGCACCTGAATGTGTCAAGATGGGTTTTTATGCCATCAGACCCACTGGGCAAGTGCCATGCCCCACTAAAATCACTGTGGTAAAAAGTTTTATTCTGGAGTACAGATCAGAACTACAGCACATGCAACACAAATTCACTACAGGCACTACATTTCCCATAATGCCCCAGGATACCAAAAGCTTGAGCAGCTAATGCTTTCAGTCAGCCAGTTTCTACTTTTAAGCATATATGGAATGGCAGCTTCTGGTAACAATGACATCAATCATAAGAATGGTGAAAAATGTGATCTCAGTGATTTTGACCATGGCAAGATTGATGGTGACAGATGGGCTGTTTGAGTATTTTGGTGACTCAAAACAGTCTAAATTTACTCAGTATGGTGCTATGAAGAAAAATAACACCCAGTGTTTGGCAGGTCAATGGAGAATGGCCAGACACGGTTCAAGCTGACAGAAAAGCTATGGTAACTCAGAGAACCACTTTTGCACAATTGTGATGAATAGAAAAGCATCTCAACGCATCAAACCTTGAGGTAGATTGACTACAACAGCAGAAGGGTGGTGGAATAGTGTGGGGACTGTTTTCTTGGCACACTTGATTCGTTAATACCAATGAATCATTGCTTGAATGTCACAGTCTGTTTGAGTATTGTTGCTGACAAAGTGCATCACTTCATGGCCACATTTGACAAATCTTCTATGGCCACTGCCAGCGAGATAATGCATCATGTCACGAAGCACAAGTCATGTCAAACTGGTTTCATGAACATGACAATGAGTTCAATGTTCTTCAGAGTCACTGGATCTGAATCCAATAAAACTAATATTAAAAGTAAAGTGGTGCAGTTTGAAGATAGATTGAGAGGAATCGTGTGGTATTATTAACCAGTCTTTAAACCATTAAATGACAGGAAAATGGAAATTTACTCTTAGAGAGGGATTGAGAAAACCTTGGGCAAAGAGCTGAAGAGGACGATAAAGTTAAAAATGAGGTATACACCATTTCAGTTGTTTTATCTGATATTGCTACCCTGGACGCTTCTGTTGCCAACCTATGGAAGGTAATATGTACACTGCTAAAAAAAATAAAGGGAACACTCAAATAACACATCCTAGATCTGAATGAATGAAAAATTCTCATTGAATACTTTGTTATGTACAAAGTTGAATGTGCTGACAACAAAATCACACAAAAATCATTAATGGAATTCAAATTTATTAACCATTTTTATAGGCCTGGATTTGGAGTCACACACAAAATTAAAGTGGAAAAACACACTACAGGCTGATCCAACTTTGATGTAATGTCCTTAAAACAAGTCAAATGAGTCCCAGTATTGTGTGTAGCCTCCACGTGCCTGTATGACCTCCCTACAATGTCTGGGCATGCTAATGATGATCCGCCAACTCCTGGACAGTCTGGTGCAATGTGACGTTGGTGGATGGAGCGAGACATGATGTCCCAGATGTGATCAATCGGATTCAGATCTGGGGAATGGGCGGGCCAGTCCATAGCTTCAATGCCTTCATCTTGCAGGAACTGCTGACACACTCCAGCCACATGAGGTCTAGCATTGTCCTGCATTAGGAGGAGCCCAGGGCCACCCGCACCAGCATATGGTCACACAAGGAGTCTGAGGATCTCATCTCGGTACCTAATGGCAGTCAGGCTACCTCTGGCGAGCATATGGAGGGCTGTGCGGCCCTCCAAAGAAATCCTACCCCACACCATTACTGACCCACTGCCAAACCGGTCATGCTGAAGGATGTTGCAGGCAGCAGATCGCTCTCCACGGCATCTCCAGACTCTGTCACGTCTGTCACATGTGCTCAGTGTGAACCGCTTTCATCTGTGAAGAGCACAGGGCGCCAGTGGCGAATTTGCCAATCCTGGTGTTCTCTGGCAAATGCCAAGCGTCCTGCACGGTGTTGGGCTGTGAGCACAACCCCCATCTGTGGACGTCGGGCCCTTATACCAACCTCATGGAGTCGGTATCTAACCGTTTGTGCAGACACATGCACATTTGTGGCCTGCTGGAAGTTTCTGGAAGTCATTTTGCAGGGCTCTGGCAGTGCTCCTCCTGTTCCTCATGCACAAAGGCGGAGCGGTGGTGGTAGGTAGCAATCCTGCTGCTGGGTTGTGTTGCCCTCCTACGGCCTCCTCCACGTCTCCTGGTGTACTGGTCTGTGTCCTGGTAGCGCCTCAGCCTCTGGACACTACGCTGACAGACACAGCAAACCTTCTTGCCACAGCTCGCATTGATGTGCCATCATGGATGAGCTGCACTACCTGAGCCACTTGTGTGGGTTGTACAGTCAGTCTCATGCTACCACGAGTGTGAAAGCACCACCAACATTCAAAAGTGACCAAAACATCAGCCAGAAAGCATAGGTACTTAGAAGTGGTCTGTGGTCCCCAACTGCAGAACCACTCCTTTATTGAGTGTGTCTTGCTAACTGCCAATAATTTCCACCTGTTGTCTATTCCATTTGCACAACAGCATGTGAAATTGATTGTCAATCACTGCTGCTTCCTAAGTGGACAGTTTGATTTCACAGAAGTTTGATTTGCTTGGAGTTATATTGTGTTGTTTCAGTGTTCCCTTTATTTTTTTGAGCAGTGTATAATTATGACAACATCACAAGCTCATAGCACAGGACTGAAAATGTGTCTGATGCTCATCCAGTATGTCAGGCCAGTATGAACTAACTGACACTTGCTACTTAATATAGGATTGGTGCATTCCTAATATATGTGATGGCAAGATATGGCAACAATCCTTAGCTATGAATGAACAAATATTTCTTTTTCTTTCACTGAGATTATAGCTTTTGAGATAATCTTTGCTTCACTTCCATTAACTAAATATGGTGCATCACATAACTTCACCTCTATGTTTACTTTCACTCATTCCTTTCCATGACCTCTATCTCCTTCCTCCAAGGATGCCATAAGGGCTCAAGGAAATGAAGCAAGGACAGAGAATTGAGGCTGGACCTTTTTGCCAAATGAAATGTCTTTGCTGACTAAGACGTTATTTAAAAATGACAGTCATACTGTCACTATTGGTCATACTGATGACTGTATAACACTGTATATACAATGCACTCAGAAAGTCTTCAGACCTATTCACTTTTTTCACATTTTGTTATGTTGTGGCCTTGTGCTAAAATAAAAAATTTAAAAAATCTAGTTTTCCCCATCATTCTGCACTCAATACCCTATAATGAGAAAGTGAAAACAGAATTTTAGAAATTTTTGCAAATTTATTAAAAAGGAAAAACTAATGTTTTGGATGGAAAGAGTATTCAGATCCTTTGCTATGACACTTGAAAATTAGCTCTGGAGGACTTCCATTTCTCTTGATCATCATTGAGCTGTTTTTACACCTTAATTAGAGTCCACCTGTGGTAAATTCAGTTGATTGGAGATGATTTAGAAAGACAGCCTAGATTGGTGGAGTGCTGCAGTGATGGTTGACCTTCTGTAAGTTTCTCCCATCTGCACACAGGGGCCGTTTCTCAATACCAAGTAAGTGAAGTTTGGATTTACGTCTAGTCCGAACCTAGTCTGGACTTGGCAAGTTTGACCTGTGTGTACATACTCCCGAGGACAGGAGGACGCAGTTTGGTTATTCTACAATTGGAACAGCCGCATACTTGGCTATGGAGACTTGACAGTTTGCTTTTTACACATAGACAAAAGCCTATCAGTGGTGGAAAAGGTGCTTAGGTCTTTTACTTTCCACTGAATAGTTTAATCTGTGTGTAACAATGGACCGATCGCATTTAAGCATTAAACAAAACATAAGCATAAAACAAAACCTTCCCAAACATAAGCGAGCATAAGTTTGATTTTAGAAGGAAATTTAATTCTGAACTTAAATTTATATCTGACACTTCATATTTAGAATACAGGTTGAATAAATAATACATATAATGCATAATAAATAAGGTAATAACTTTAAGTCACATCTCCGAAATCGTCTGAACATTTTTAAGTATACTCTATATTGATAAACTGACCGTGTAGTTGAATTTTAAACAACTACGAAAACTCCGAAAACTTTATTCTGTGACACAATAACGCTATTACTTTGGAAAATTATATATTCAGTTGGGAGTTCTCTTGTACACCATTACCGAGCTGACAATGCATTGTGGGATATTTCACTGTCCAAGTACGCACAAGTCTGCTCCGATGCATCCTCGATAATATGGGTGGAGCAAGAACACATCTGGGGATTTGAAGTGTACTTGGTTAGATGCGAACTTAGAAATGGAACAGTACTTAGGCTGCGACTGGCGACGTTTCACAAGAACACAAGTACAGCAAAGTACGCATATTGAGAAATGGCCAGGATCTTTGGAGCTCAGCCAGAATGATCATTGGGTTCTTGGTCACCTCTCTTACCAAGGCCCTTCTCCCTCAATTACTTAGTTTGGTGGAGCAGCCAGCTCTAGGAAGAGTCCTGCTTATTTCAAACTTGTTCCATTTAAGAATTATGGAGGCCACTGTGCTCTTAGGAAGCTCTTATTGTACCTCCACACAGTCCTGTCTCTGAGCTCTACAGCCAGTTCTTTCCTCCTCATGGCTTGGTTTTTGCTCTGATATGCATTATTAGCTGTGAGACCTTACATAGACAGGTGTGTGTCTTTCCAAATCAAGTCCAATCAACTGAATTTACCACAGGTGGACTCCAGTCAAGGTGTAGAAACATCTCAAAAATGATCAAGAGAAATGAGAAGTCCCCAGGGCTAAATTTCAAGTGTCATAGCAAAGGGTCTGAATACTTATGTCCATGTAAAATTTTAGTTTTTCCTTTCTAATAAATTAGCGAAAATGTATACGTTTTCATGCTGTCGTTATGGGGCATTGAGTGCAGAATGATGGGGAAAACTTTATTTTTGTATTTTAGCAAAAGGAATAGCAAAATGTTTAAAAAGTGAAAGAGTCTGAAGACTTTCCTAATGCATTGCATGCAGCTCAGCATAATTTCAAACAGAATGAACCTTAACCAGAGAATCACTGCTAACAAACATCACATTATAAAATACATGTAGCCTTGTTTCTTTGTAGTGCATTTCCAGAACTATACCTCTTTATACTATACATCTAAAATCTTTTAATGATGGCTAAATTGACTGATTTCTGCATCACTCTCTGAAAGACCTAGGAGGGAGGGACCAAGGAGGCACCAGTAGAGTATTTACCTGTTTCATGTGAAATCACTGTAAACCATCCCTCCATTTTGTTGACCTTTAGTGAACTATGTCATAATAATCTTTCTGCCTTTGCATTATTATTGTGATGTAGAAAAATATGGCCATGAAAACGGACACCTCATCAAAAAACTGAATTCCTTAACAACACCCAAAGTTGAATTAATTAATAAGGTAGAAAAACTATCAGATGAATGAAGTCATATTTAAACTGTGTTATTGCCAAATGCTGCCATTGATCAAATAGCAGGAGCAAAATACAGATATTTTAAACTGCAGACTAAATGGTCTGTCTAATCGAAGATGAGAATCAGCAGTGGGGGCCCAGGAGACACAGTGTGCAACCTATTACTGCCTTGTGTAACTACAGGCAACCATTGGATGCGTCTTATGAGGACATTATTCATTCCATATGTTTTATGTCTGGTAAGAGGCTCCATTGTGAAGGAACAGTTTGGGTTCCCAGAGAAACATTTCTTGGAAGAACCCAAGCAATGATGTCATAAGAAACAGACTATTGTTTCTATCAATGTACTGCTCTGCAGAAGATTTAACATGACATAAGTGTTTCTGAAAATTTTAATCAAGTAAAGTAAAGTAAAGTAATAATAGTAATAATAAGTTTGCTCTGAATGTGTCAAGGCTTAGCTTGGTGTGTTATTTATAATCAAAGCCTTTAAGCACAACCATGTCAGGATTCTTTACATCATATTACCAGTTTAATTAATAACTCAGCAATTTCTCCAGCCACTTAATGTAATTACTCTTTGCATCAATTGCATGAATGTAAGAACCGACTGTCTCATATTTAGCTATGACTGCGAGTTTTTCTGGTCTCTGCTAGTCTCTGCTTGTTACCACAGCACATCACAAGTCTCTATGGTGCTAAGTGAGGAATGTTCTCTATGCTCCTTTGATATTAAGCTTTTTTCATTCTAATTTACAGACACATTCACTGTCTAATGTAATTTATGGAAGAATGTATTGCCGTGAACGTCTGGATTTTGCATGAGTTAGTAAATCAGTTTACCCAGTTTGTATTGTCTTGCTGGAAGAATATTTTTCCTATCCATATTACCTGTAGTATAATGTAATATCCTGTGCTCAAATGGATGATCTATCTCATATCAAACAACATCACACTCCCTTACAGAACATTATTTACAGTATCTATAGTATAGGATATTTATGCCAGTAAATCTTTACTGACAGAGGACCAATCTGGGTGACACAATTGTGTGTTCTCATGGTTCAATCCCTTTTACACTTATTAGATGTAACGGATTCGCTAAATAATCCACGATGTGGTGTAATTTAATCTATCCCTATAGATATCAAGAAACTTGAGTAGTTTGTAATTACTCAAGATTGATGACAGTCAGTGTTTATGGTCTATAATCAAATGTATGGCCTTAAACAAGTAAGGTTTTCAAATTTGCCATCTATGGAATTTAAAATAAGCTTAAAAACACTTATTCATTCTATTCTTGCTTTATAGTGCTAAAATATGAGTAGGAGGTCAAGAAGTAGATCGGTCATGATCTTATGGTCAGAAATGCTGATTGGCTCAGTGCAGTTAGCCAACAATGCTCTGGTATTTGAAGCATAGCAAGCATTCTTTCAAACATTCAGCCAAACCAGTCTGGACAGTTAGCTGATTTTTTAGGGTTTCCCTCTTACCTAAACTGCTTGAATCATTTGACAACTGAAAATCAGAAAGTAGTTGATTGCTGGAAAATTAATGGCAATATTTCATAATTGGTGTGGCAGATTAAATTATGTGAAATAAAAAAAAAACATGCTAATGATATGTTTTTGTATTCTATTTCTGTAGGTTGTTCGATGTCTGCACAGTGTCTAGAACTGACCGGGAGACCAAACTGACTTTGGTCTTTGAGCATGTGGACCAGGACTTGACCACATACTTGGAGAAAGCACCTGATCCAGGAGTACCACCTGAAACCATAAAGGTGCACAGCATCTCAGATAATATCATTTAAAAATGATTAATTCTATTACTTTCTGAGGCTTTTATTCTGATTGTTTACAATGCCTCACACACTTGACCTATATGTATTACACTCATAGGGTTTTTGTTTTGAACTTCCACTTTGAGGCCCATGAAATAGACTATAAATGGAGTCTTTTGGCATTCTTAGGAGAAGCAGATGGAGGATAGAACTCTTTAAGATCAGGGTGAGGCCTGGCCTTTTGATGGGCAGTGCATGTGGTAGATGGGCTTCTAATTAAAGAGCCGGGCCCTTGTGTGTGCCTCTATTTTCATTCAACTCTGGCTTTCACTGAAGACTGGCCAGAGGAATGTTGTTTCAGAGTGTGTGTATGTGTGGTTTTGTCTGTGGTGTCCTTCTCAGTTGCTCGCTTTTTGTTGTGAATAGAAAAACTGAATGTAAGAGGCTTCTGGAAGGGGCAGTGAGTAAGTGATCCTTATTTAGGTTGGATATGCTTTTCATCAGTCCATAGATAATGTTTAAGGTCAGTGGCATCAGTGTTTTTGGGCCTGTGGTGGTGCAGTGGCTATGGTTCTATATTACAGACCAGAAGGTCCAGGGTTCAAATCCCAGCACTGCCAAGATAAGACTAGCAGTGGAAAATCATTTGTAAGTAAATCTTGCAGCAGAAATTGAGACTCAGACTATATAGTGTTTTTCTAACATTCTGTTGTCCAGTTTTGCCTCAGTTGCCTAATCTTAGATGACAGTAGTGGCACTCGGTGTGGTCTTCTGCTGCAGTAGCCCATCTGCATCGAGGTTCGATGTGTCGTACATTCAGAGATGCTCTTCTGCATACCTCAGTTGTAATGACTGGTTATTTCAGTTACTGTAGCCTTTCTATCAGCTCAAACCAGTCTGGCTACTCCTCATTCAAAGTCACCTTTCTTCCTAATGCTGATGCTCGATTTGAACTTCAGCGGGTCGTCTTGAGCCTGTATACTAAATTAATATATAGCTAAATTAATTAAGTTTCTGCCGTGTGATTGGCTGATTAGACATTTGTATTGCGTAAATGAGTAGTTGAACAAGTGTATCTAATGCTATGGCCAGTAAGTGTTTTTAAAATGATTATTTTTTATTATTAAGTAATAATAATAATAATAATAATAATAACTAAATAAAGGATACAACTATTTAGAAAATGTCTTAACCTGGACTTGCACGTATATATCTCCTACTTTCATAATCTTATAAAAGCTCATATCAAAATCAAGCTTTCTGGCAACCACCAATTAAGTACTGGCAAATTCCACATGTATTACACAGCGGGTTTTATTTTGCTGGGCCACACAGATTGGATTTCTCCTCAGCACAAGATAGAATGCCCATCAGAGACAGATAATGGGCTGTAATACAGTATTCCTAAAGACCCCCAACAACTTCATTTACTCCCCCCACCCCACCCAGAAGGACACCAGATTGCAGAGCTCCCAGCCCCCTGTCCACTCCAAATCACCCATTCTGTCCTTTCTTGCCCCATTTTGGACCCACCGCATGCTAACTGATGAAAGAGGCCACAGGAATCAAACGGGCTGGAAGGACATCAAGCGGCTGGTGCTGTGTTGGCAAGTGCGGGCTGCCTTTCCAGGCCTAGCGTCTTTCTAAGGCTTGTCTCCGACCCATAAAGGAGAGCCTAATGAAGCATGGGGAGGGAATTACAACTAATGCTAACTGGCAGATGTCTTGCATTGTGTCTGGCTACAATAAACAATATGGCTGCCTCTCATGAATTAGCATAAGAATTGTGAGTGCCTTCTGGAGGCTGTTTCGACTGCTGTATTTTGGGGGAACTGTATTTTCTGTTAGTGTTTTTTTAATCCTCCAATGTTCTATCCATATATTTGTAGAATATTTGCTGTTGATGACAGATATTTTAGGATTAATTTATTAGCTGAGCTGTGTGTAGTGTTTATTCTTAGTTTTTGAGTTGCTGTAAATAAATGTTTTAAGAAGAAATGATATACACACAAATGCATTAAGTGAAACCTCCATAGCTTTTTAATAGTCAGCTTCTTGAATTGTGCTCTGCAAAGGTTTTTATATAGCCACTTAACAGATTATGGTTCTGATTGTTAAAATTAACTGGATGGATTTGAAGTCTGATTGTTATTTTATGAATTTATTCGACCCCTAATTACCACCTGTTATATCTAATTATTAACCCTTAAATAATAAAAACACAAAAACTCAGTGCAGCTGAATTTAACTCATCTGTGACAAAAAGGAGGATTGGATGAGTGTTTGTTTTGTCCTCAAGTCATTATGCTTGAGGAAATGTGGCAATACAACTTAAACCCAGTGTAGAGGAACTGGTGGGGCATAAAACTGTTGCGCCAACTCGTCTGTGCCATGGTGGCTTGGTGGATCTGGCAGGTCATGGCTGGATGAGCATTTAGAAAGCTCTCTTGTTTATGCTCATCGTCAGGCCTCACTGTCACACATGTTTCCTGGGCCCTAGTCCCCTACTTTCACATTATCAGAGACTCCGACCCCTACCAAACACAGTCAGCGCTGTGCTGCTTGCAAATGTTTTCTGCTTGAGTGTGCACTCCATTGTGTAAGTGCTTTTAATCACTCACCAGCTGGTTGGGGAGTGAATGGAGCGATGGGCCAAGATCCATGTCACTTGTGAGGTCTTGGAGGCAGGTTGCTTTTGGCCAGCCAATATTTGATGCCACCAGAAAAAACCCCACAAAAAATAACTAACATGTGGTTGCGAAACCTGCATTTCAAGTTTTCTTTTGACAAAGGTAAGGCCTAGTAGAGACTGGGAGGTTGAAGTTGGGGAAAAAAACCAACAACAAAGTTTTATGCATTAGCAATTTGCCACGCTTGCTAGCCTGTATGAATCGGTTACTAGCATGCTAAGCTGACTATATAAAAGTATGCCCAGTGAACCAGGCTGCCCATTATCATGGAATAATTAATTGTTTGTTGAGATGTAATACAAACCCCAAATCAGAATTGTATGGCAAAGTAAAATGAAACCCCACAGTGTTCCTTACATTTGACTTTTATTTAATTGCAGACAGTATAGACCCAACATAAGCCATAAGTTACCTCGTCCCAGATTTTTTTGGAATGTGTTGCAGGCCTGAAATACATGAATGGATGTTTATTAACATCCATTAATGCAGTATGTTGGGTCCATACTGTCTGCAAAGTCAAAATAAATGTAAGGAACACTGCATCATATATATATATATATATATATATATATGACATTATTAACATATACCAAAACTACTATATATGTGTGTATATGTAGTAGTTTTGGTATATGTTAATAATGTCACAAAGTTAAGCAAAATAGAACTTTATGCAATTTTGCTGGCAAAAATGGTGTGATGAAAAGCACACAAACCACTGGTCATAGCTTAGTTAATACCATTTCAATTTAAGTTAACAGAACAACCATGGCCGTAACTTTCTTTAACTGTAAGTTGCACCAAAGGAAATGGCAGTTAAGACATTTTTTAATTTCCCTCTCTTTCCTTTTCTGTCATGAGTCAGTGGCTTGGGAGGCTGCTCTCTGACTGTCCTTCAAACTGAACAAGTGCTTAGGAGACAGCTGCAGGGGAAGCAACAGAACAGTACTTTAAAGTACCATGTCTTTCCGGATTCACATTTATGTTAGTTAACAACATGTGCCACACTCCAGATTTAAAGAGACACACTTTCCATTTCAGTTCCAAATCACAAACCCTCATATCAAGTTTGTTTACTCCTCACTTGCTGCTGCTTTTCTGTAGACTATACTGAGATTCCTAGACCTGGAATGTTCGAAATAGCTGGATTTTTCTGTGTATTTTTGCAGGACATGATGTACCAGCTGCTTCAGGGTCTGGACTTCCTGCACTCACACCGTGTGGTTCACAGAGACTTGAAGCCTCAAAACATTCTGGTCACCAGTGCAGGACAGATAAAACTGGCTGACTTTGGTCTGGCACGCATATACAGCTTTCAGATGGCGCTTACTTCAGTGGTGAGTGGACTTTTACCTTTACCTTTACCAACCTTTACCTTTGAAAAACTCATGCACTTATAAAAACAGTGGTACCTTGGTTCTAGACCACCTTGGAACTCATCAAATTCGGTTCTTGACACATTTTGACTAGAAAAATTTTTCTTAGTTCTTGTCAGTTTCCCAGTACTCGGTGCACTTGCTTAAACTTGAGTCGAGCTGCGAGACTCGTTTCAGTCGAAACTCGATTCATAATTTATGATTTACGATTCAGTACATAGTGATTCAGTGACTCAGATTCACAATAGCCTTTGCTCCACTATTTTTATTGTGTTTTTCTTTATTTTTACATCTACAGTACTGTATTCTTAGTGCAAATAATTCCCCATAGGTATTAAAATGGTTATTGATGACAGCCAACCAAAAGGAACTGAGTCCTCTGGAATATAGGCTGCATTTAGCATTAACATGCAAGTGCCCTGAGTTCACCAGTAGAGTTAGTGTTTTGCTTTTAGTTTTCACTTTCAATCCATTTCTCACTAAACATGAGATTTTTCAACATTTTATTATAAAATAAACGTTGTGTTAATGATTTTGGTCAACTGGAGGTCAATGTAAGTGTTTTATGCTCGGCTGATTATAAGGTTTATAAGGTTGGCTCCGCTATGACAGGGTATAGACTACACTATACTCATCGGTTCATGATACATTTAACTTATGTATGGTTAACGGTGAATCATTTAACTTATGTATTGGAACATTTCCCCATTGTATATCAGGGAGCACCTGTACAGTACAACTCCATTAATGCATATAATGCCTTATTCAGTGTGGATTTTCTAGGAGTCTGGAACAGATGAATTCAACTTACATTATTTCTTATGGGAAAAATTGCATGGTACTCGTCGTAATATGTTCCCATCCAAAGCTTACTGCAAGGTGTATGTTAAAATTTGTGGTATTAATAAACACCATATCCAAACACGTGGCTTCGCATACAGAAATTTTCCTGCATACAGATTTTGTCAGGCATATTCATTTAAGTGTATCACCAATATGAACCCCTTAACAAATATACAAAATTTATATTAATTTCAACCATCATATACCATGCTTCGGTTTATGGGAGTGTTGCACAGAGCCATTTGTAGCCACGAGTTTCCTGTATCAATTATCGCACATTGTAGCATAAGGAAATGATCTATGAAAAACTATAATATATTTGATTTTTTTTATGTGAAACAAGAAAATAGACATGAGGAGATTTCTTGATAACTTATTCTATTTAATATTATTGTTTCAATGAATTCAAGTTCATTGGGGCGACCAATCAGCTGATACCCTAAGGGTGTACTCACACTAGGCAATTCGAAACCGTTTGGTGCCTGAGCGCAGTTCGTTTGGCTAGTGTGAGTGCTCCCAATCGCACTCGGGCCCTCTTGAAATAGGTGGGCAGGAGCGCGGTTCGCTGGACTCCAGCACGGTACGTTTACAGTGTGAGTGCAATCGCACTCCGGCACGCTTTCGTCATCACAGACGCGCTCACACAGCACAGCGCACTTCATTGTTGTACATATGTGATCGGGTAATAATATACTTCTGTGCCTTTCTTTGGTTTCGTTTTGTTCGCGCTGACACACAGCCCTAATACGTCTTATAATAAATGCATTGATTATGCAGCTCACTGTGTTCCGGCTTCTTATGCTGCACATTGGACTCTGCTTATACAGGGATTTTTTATTTCTCTATGTGCGCACTGACACACAGCCATAACAAGCCTTATAATAAGGTGCACTGATTATGTGACGCACTGTATTTCAGCTTATCGTGCTGTAGAGCGGACTTCCTGCTTGTATTTAATATGTATTTAATATGTGATTTTTTTGTTTCTCTTTGTTCGTGCTAACACACAGCCATAATAAGCCTTATAATAAGTGTATTATAATGCAGCGCGCTGTGTTCCGGCTTCTCGCACTGCACATCGGACACTATGCTTATACTTATACTTATAAGCTTTATAATAAATGTACTGATGATGAACTATTTTTCGGCATCTGGCAGGGTTAGGGTTAGGCAGCTGCACAGCGCGCACAAAACGAAAGCAAAGAACAGCATAAACGTATGTGATTACCCGATCATATGTACAACTATGAAGTGTGCTGCACGAGTGAGCATGGTGATGACGAAAGGGCGCCGGAGTGCGTTTCTGTGTGAGGCTAGTGTGAGTGCGGGCCAGAGCGCGTGTCCCCCCCCCCATTCGTGCTCCGGCCCGGTTCAGGCAACTGTGCTAGTGTGAGTACACCCTAAGAAAGACATGGGCAGCTCCCAGTTTGGAGCAAGACAGTGCTTATCAGCTTATAACACCTCTCTGCTGTGAGAAAAAAAACAGGTCTATAAGTGAGAATATAAAATATTCTATAAACAGTCTATAAAATGAGACTGCTGCTGGTGGATGGGACTACTGCGTGTGTATTTGGGCTTGACAAAATGGTCTGGGGTGGATCATGTGGTTGCATCTGTGAATTTTGTTATCCTTCGAAGTCATAGTCTCTTGAAGAAAGCTCTGTAGTCAAAATATAGCGTAAAGCTGGTGAATTGCCATTGTATCGTCTCAGCTTTGCATAGAATATTGTAGATGTTCTTAACAGAATGCACGGTGTTGGCTTTTCTTACAATTTAGTAAGTAAGTAATTAAGTAGAACATTGGAGGTATAGATTAGTGAGTTGAATTATGCCGGAGGTTTGTTTCAGTGAGTGAGTATTACTGAATTGGAGGTTTCTTTTAGTGTGTAGCACTGTGCTGGATGTTTGTTTCAGTACATGACTATTATTGTGTTGGAGGCTTATTTGAGAAAGTGATTATTATTGCGTTGGAGGTTAATGTTAGTAAGGGAGTAGAATTGTGCTGTGAGTAATATTACACTGGAGGCTTATTTAAGTAAATGGTTGTCATTGCACTGGAGGTTTAATAGGTGATCATTGTTGTGTTGGAAGTTTATTTTAGTAAGTCTGTATTTATTGCATTGGAGGCATATTTTATTAAGTGAGTGTGTTGCACTGGATGCTTATTTTAGGAAGTGAGTATCATTCTGCTGGAGGTTTATTATAATAAGTCAGTGTTGGAGGTTTATTTTAATATGTGTTTAATATGTGGGGGGTTCTTATTTAATATGCCCAAGGAGGTATGTTTGAATGAAGTACTAGTACAACCACACTGTCATTTTTATGCTGATTTTTCTGTTTGTAGAAAACGAGTAGAAAGACTTTCAGTTGTGTGGTTTCAGTGGTTAGGCAGTTGAGCTTCTGTAGTTGAACTGGGAATCCACCAGAGATATTAGAAAACCCCACCTTCAGCCAAAACGGTCGTCACATCTGCTGTGAAACAGACAGTGAGTGAGATAGAGATTTAGTAAGAATGAGAGAACAGTTTGAAGAGAGATACATGGTGCGAAAGTAAGAGGGTGTAAGAGTGAGAGAGATGAACATGGGATCTCTCACTCAAATTTTCCTGCATTTGGAATCCCCCTCATCACCTGCTTTCTGTGTGGCTAAAAACACTTCCATGTCTCTCACCAGATAACGGAATCACATCCTTATGTATGCAAAGCAAGCACTGAAGTGACATTATTGTCCTCTTGCATAAACTGTTATAAATAACCATCTTGCAGAATAGGCAAGAGAGAATGGTTACAGAACTCTTTACAAACTCCACAGGCTAATGTTTAGTACTCAAGATGAATCATTCAGTGAAAGGCCTGGTTTTGGCTGTAATGCTTGTCTGATTTGCATAAAGTATGATGGTATGTCCCTTGGGGATTTTGCTTGAACAGCGTGCATTTAATCTGTTTTCATGTATTTAGTCACTTTCTGAGAAATATAATGTCTTTTTCTTTTTCCAGTGATGTGTATGTGATATAATAATAGTGTAAGTAACATTACATTTCCATTTGGCCAGATGCTTTAATCCAAAGCAACATTCAGCTGAGCTAAGAAAGTGAGGGTTAATGGTTTTGCTCAAAGGGTCTAGAGTGGTATATTGGCAGAGCAGAGAGTTGAATTCACAACTTTCCGGGTAGCCAAATTTTAAGACTGAAGCTGATTATCTGATCTGTCAGATAGCTAGAGAACTGAGTCTCTAATAAAATGATAGCCAATTTGAGAAGGTGAGGTCTAGCACTTGTCTTCTCTGAGCCATGTAAAGCCATCCATCACCTTTTTTTCAAACAGTATTGCTATAATTTTTAATTATATTACCCTGACATCACTGAATATAGGTGGGGTTTTAAATGTAGAGAAACAAGGTAGGAATTTTCCCTTATGAAATAATGGAATAGGCTTCCACCATTTTAATATTCAGTATCCCGAACCTTATTCTTTAACAAGGTAAATTTGGAAGGGAGATGTAATTCAGTTTTCTTTCATAAGGAATTCAAAGAGTAAGCTTGATACTAAATGAACAGTGGTGGTTTGTGCAGATGTGCAGATGACAGTAACACAAGGAGTGTAAGCAGGGAGGCCACCCACCGGGTGCTACCGATATGGAGATTAGACTGACCCTACAAATCTCATGGGACCACTGCATTGTTGAACATTATAATGACTCCACTCTCCTGGTGGCCATTGTCCACCTCTGATTGACGGCACTAAGTCCCCAGGCAAAGGTTTAAAATACAGCAATGTTTCTTTCCCTTCTCTTGCTTTTTTGGTTACATTAGCTAGCCTTTATCATGGGTCATGTACAGGCAGAAGAGATGGGAAGTCTTTTGTTACTAGGCTACATCACACTGAGACACTCTCCACTCTGCCTTCCACATGCTTTGCCCTATGAGATCAGAATTAAGTACTGGTAATGGTGTCTGGCTTCAAGCAATACCTGTTTTCCCCTAGAGCTAATGTATAAAAAACATAGAAGAACCCTGAATTATTCAATGAAATCTATTAAGATAGCATTCCTAGTAAACATCATGTGCACTACTTTGCTAATTAAATTATATATGGGTAACAGAAGGGAGATTCACATAACCATTTATGCTGAAGTGTTGTAGCGTGTTACAGCTAAAGAAAAAAAAAGTAACTGCCATTTCTATATTCAACAGATTTCAACAGATGTTGAAACTTTACATGCGTTGTAGTTCATGATGACTTAAACGGCTGAAGCAACTGTAACTGTTTCAAACCCAGTTAGAGCTGTGCAATCTGGATATATAAATGAAAAAGTGTAGATGCCAATTATATGATGACTTCTGAGGAATATAACGTTACATATTCACTTTATTATCCAAGCTTGTTGTTGTGAGTGCTAACCAGATTTCGTTTCTCTATAGTATTAGACGTTTTGATATTTAACTATATAAAAGTTTGGAATGCCAAATTTTAAAAATGTCTAAAAATCCTCTAAACCTGATGTTTAAATTCTCTAGTATGGAGTATTCTGATTATACATATTGGATTATTGATCCAATCCACTGATTTTTGCAGACATTTTAATTTATAATATCTAGTTCTCAAAAAAAAGTATTTGTTTAATATTTCAGCTTGTGAGTGGCATAAAACTGAACCAGTCACATTTTAGCTGTAGTTTACTACTAGAAGGTAGTTTTGGTTTTCCATTGTAGTCAGGCCATCGTAAAATGGGGAGTCAAGTCAAGTCAGATCTATTTATATAGCGCTTTTTACAATCTAGCATTGTCTCAAAGCAACTTTACAACTTTAGATTATCTCCTAATATCTACGTCCAATCCCAAATTGAGCAACCCTAGGGCGACAGTGGGAAGGAAAAACTCCCTAAGTGTTATGAGGAAGAAACCTTGGGAGGACCAAGACTCAAAAAGGTACCCAACCTCCTTGGGCAGCGTAGATGATAAATCTAAGAATGAAACTCATTTATCTAAACTAATAAGTCGTGGAGTCATAGTTCAAGTAAAATGTCAAATATGCACATCTGCATTAAGCAGTCCGATACACAGAGTCACTCCAGGATCTTGAGTCTAAGCACTTCATCCCCAGATAACCGGAGGAGGGTGAGGGCTACTGTCCTCTGGTGTGGCCCGGGTATGATGGGGCTGCAGCTGATGACGGAAGCAGCTTGAGTGAAGCTGAAGCGGATGAACATCATGTGTGGGGCAGGAACTGGTACCGGAACACAGCTCGGAGAGAAAACAGAAAATGTCATTAGTTATGGATTAAGAGCACAGTGTCTATTAACAATCACTGATGCCATGTGTAGCATGAGACCCCGGCAGCATTAGCTATAGCAGCATAGCTAGAAAGAGGAGAACTGATAGGTAACACAGCCAAGAGGGATCACATGAGACATCGGCAACCGCACGTCTCTGATCACCATAAGACTCTTTGACTATGAAACCCAAGCTCTGCCCTTAGTCTAAGGCAAGGATGCACGAGTCAAGATCACGAGGACCGAAGCCCAGTTCAGCCAGACCGCCCACCCGACACTCCCGGCTAACGGACAAGGCAGGCAGGCCAGACATGACTCCAGACTCTGGCCCCAGCGACCCAAGTCATGCATCCCGGTCTAAATCTAGTCAATAGCCTGCATAAATAAGTATGTCTTTAGTCTAGACTTAAAAATTTGGAGAGTGTCTGAGTCTCGAACTAAAGTGGGAAGTTTATTCCATAGTTGGGGGGCCATGTATGAGAAAGCCTTTCCCCCTGCTGTGACTTTTTTAATTCTAGGAACTAAAAGAAGTCCTGTACCCTGCGAACGAAGTAGACATGCTGGCTTGTAAGACTCCAAGAATTCACTCAGATAATGTGGGGCCAGGCCATGTAGAGCTTTATAAGTTATAAGAAGTATTTTGTAATCAATGCGGAATTTAAATGGTAACCAGTGTAGTGATGATAGAACAGGAGTGATATGATCAAATTTTCTAGTTCGAGTTAGCACTCGGGCGGCTGCATTCTGAACTAACTGAAGTTTATTTATAGATTTACTAGAGCATCCAGTAGGGCATTACAGTAATCCAGCCTTGAGGTTATAAACGCATGAACCAGTTTCTCCGCATCATTAAAAGAGAGGATATTTCAAAGTTTAGCGATATTACGTATCTGTAGTAGTAACTTGTAACTTGACTTTAACACTGAACAAAACATAGAATACATAATGTGTGGTACTAATTTGACATACTGTTTACTAAATGAGTAAAACGGGGAGTACCTGTAGTAGTAACTTCTAACTTCACTTTAACACTTAACTAAACTTAGAAAACATAAAGTAGGGTAGTAATTTGACATACTGTGTACTAAATCAGTAGGTATTTAGTATGCAGGCTGGAAAATTTTATTTTTTACTTTTGTTAAGTGAAATGTACTTAAGCCCTGTCTAGGGTAGTTCCTGCCTTGTGCCCGGTGTCACTGGCTTCCTCGCAACTTGCCTGGTATTAAGGAGATAAAACAATGAATGAATAAATGTAGTTCACCATTAAATTAATTTGTATTCCAAATTAGACTGTACAGCCCGTAAATTAAATGAATGCACATTATGTAGACTTTCATAGTAAGACAGTGGTTGTGCCATGATATCAGATTTCCTTCTGCTAAGCAACTGGAAATGGTCCGGGCAGAGACAGGGGTTTTGTAGTGAAAGTGCCACCTGTGTCTGCATGGTGGACGACGAAAATGTGGGAGCCGTTCATGCTTGTCGGTGGATCAAACACTCCTTTCTACTGGTGGTCTGTCTGCTCCACCTGGAGCATGTTTGCTGTGTGTCTGCCCTTACTGAACCACTACTCCCTACGCCTTCTAGAAGCTAGGTCAGAACGGCCTAGATGGCGGGCAGTTCGTTGAAAAGACCATTCTGCTTCTCTCTGTCCAATGATGCGCCCTCTCTCAAAGTCTGTCAACTAGGGAAAATGTCTTTGAATGCATCATAGATGGATGTCTAGATGTCAACAATCTCTCACCAAGAGGTACGCTACCCAAAAGTAGCCATTGCAAGCCTTTTTATAGGGCAGTGGGAGATTTACACCCTCTTGTGGCTAGATCCAGTGTCTAATCAGACCACACCTGTAAGCATTTAGATATCTACCTGAGACATAACTGCATGCCGAGTTTTGCAGCAATCTGACATTTCAATCTGGGTGCACTTTTTGTCAGTGAGTATATTTAAGGAAATTAACAATGATCTTTAAATTTCTTTAAAGATGTTGAGAGGAACTTGATGGTGCATTGAAGTGATCAGCAATGAAATTTTTATAAATAAGTCAATAAAACAAATTAATTGTTGGAATTGATTGAATGTTTGATAAGGATCCGGCTCTCCACTCATATTAGACTGTGCCTTTGAAACACTTACTGGCTATGCAGAATAAGGGTTCATTTTAGGATTTGAAAACATAAAATCCCAGTTGTCTGCATTGCAATCATGGTGTCATGCAGCTCAAGATGCAGCCTGATGCAACCCATGTTGTGCAGTGTTCTATAACTATCGGCAACTGTTTTGCTACATGCCACAAACTAAACAGCAGTCTTTGCTGTGGGTCCTCTGGGCTCTGATGCTTCCTTCCTCTCTTCCACTGGAATGAATTCCTTATGTTGGCAACACCTAACCACCACCTCGACACTAATCTCAGCTCTTCCTCTCAAAGTTTACCAGTCTCTACACTATCACCAGGCCAAACCAGGCCAACTGTCAATTCTGATAGCTATAGAAAGTCAAATTCTTGTAATCAGTTATGTCATCTTTGATTCAAACTGTGATTATGCTCATTACTGCATCATGCTGATGAAAGTATTATTCCATTTCTGGATTGACTCAAGCATGTTGAATGGAGGTAAATCAGTTAAGAATCTAAAATTCAAATCCTAGGACTAACAGAGAATCACTGCTGTTCAAGATTGTAAAACTGAAGTATTAGCTATGGGTTTGGTGTACATTGTAAGTGATTGTCAGAAAATCTTGTTAGCATAACACAATTATGTATTAAAATATATAATGAATAGCTTATTTTTTCGTTAGCTATATAAAGTATTTTTACCAGCATAAAGTTGTATTTAGGGTGTTATTCATTAGGTTTGTTCAGATATTCCCTGCATGTACTGCATTCACTGCATTCAATGTACTCTGTACACCTGACACCTCATTGGCCTTATGTTCGCATCCTTAGTGAGCTGTCCACTTAATTACCCATCACTGCATACACTGTACATGAACATCCAATGAACTCGAAAAGTTAGCACAAACATACTATATCTTGGTTGCTGTTTGTAATCATATAGATTGGGTCAAATTAGTTAACACACCACTAGTATGGACTAATAATTTCTAAAAGGTTTCCTGTATGTCTGACCTTGAACAATGATTAATCTATGTTTTAGCTTAAGTAGTTAGTGTATTTGGTTAATGAAAGAAAGCTTTCATTGCAAACGAATGTGTTTGCTATGCGAAAGGTGTCTGGCTACAGAATCCTGCAGAATTATCTTGTAGGATATGCAGTCCCACCTTGCTTCTGGCAGATGCCACCATTCACATTCACATATTACACATATACACGTGGACAAAATTATTGGTACCCCTCAATTAATGAAAGAAAAACCCACAATGGTAACAGAAATAACTTTAATCTGACAAAAGTAATAATAAATACAAAGTCTATGAAAATGAACAAATGAAAGACAGACATTGCTTTTCAACCATGCCTCAACAGAATTCTTAAAAAAAAATAAACTCATGAAACAGGCCTGGGCAGAAATGATGATACCCCTGAAAAATGTGACCATAGAGACATGTTAAATCAAGGTGTGTTCACTAAGTAGCATCACAGGTATCTACGATATTGTAATCAGTCAGTGGGCCTATATATAGGGCTTCAGGTAGCCCCTGTGCTGTTTGGTGACTAGATGTGTACCACACTCAACATGGACCAGAGGAAGCAAAGGAAAGAGTTGTCTCAGGACATTAGAAGAAAAATTATAGACAAGCATGTTAAAGGTAAAGGTTATAAGGCCATCTCCAAGCAGCTTGATGTTCCTGTGACTAAAGTTGCATATATTATTCAGAAATTTAAGACCTATGGGACTGTAGCCAACCTCCCTGGACGTGAACGCAGGAGGACAATTGATGACAAATCAAAGAGATGGATAATACGAATGGTAACAAAAGAGCCAAGAAAAACTTCTAAAGAGATTAAAGGTGAACTTCAAGCTCAAGAAACATCGGTGACAGATCGGACCATCCGTCGGTGTTTGAGCCAAAGTGGACTTAATGGGAGACGACCAAGGAGGACACCATTGTTGAAAACAAAACATACAAAAGCCAGACTGGAATTTGCCAAACTCCATGTTGACAAGCCACAAAGCTTCTGGGAGAATGTCCTATGGACAGATGAGACAAAAATTGAACTTTTTGGCAAGGCACATCAGCTCTATGTTCACAAACAGAAAAATGAAGCATATCAAGAAAAGAACACTGTCCCTACTGTGGAACATGGAGGAGGCTCTGTTATGTTCTGGGGCTGCATCTGGCACAGGGTGTCTTGAATCTGTGCAGGGTACAAGTCTCAAGACTATCAAGGAATTCTAGAGAGATATGTAAGAAAGTGTCATAAAGTTTGGTCTCAGTCGCAGGTCATGGGTGTTGCAACAGGATAATGATCCATAACACACATCTAAAAACACCCAAGAATGGCTAAGAGGAAAACTCTGGACTATTCTGAAGTGGCCTTCTATGAGCCCTGACCTAAATCCTATTGAGCATCTTTGGAATTGGCTGAAACATGCCGTCTGGAAAAGGCCTCCTTCAAACCTGAGACAACTGGAGCAGTTTGCTCATGAGGAGTAGGCCAACATACCTGCTGAGAGGTGCAGAAGTCTCACTGACAGATTCAGGAATCGTTTGATTGCAGTGATTGCCTCAAAAGCTTGTGCAACAAAAAAGTTAAGGGTTCCATCACTTCTGTCCAAGCCTGTTTCATGAGTTTATTTTTTAAAATAATTCTGTTGAAGCGTGGTTGAAAAGCAATGTCTGACTTTTATTTGTTCATTTTCATAGACTTCGTATTTATTATTACTTTTGTCAGATTAAAATTATTTCTGTTACCATAGTGGGTTTTTCTTTCATTAACTGAGGAGTACCAACAATTTTCTCCAGATGTGTATGTCATATGTATACATATTTCACATATCTGTCTAAAAAGAGGTAGAATTGCATGTCTGTCATGAGTACTCAGGAGAATTCCATATGCTGTAGTGATGTCACTGTCAATCAGATCTAAATTATTGGACGTTGACTATAGAAATATTTAAACCAGCCGCTAGTTTGCTCAGACAGGGTATTTCTAGTGCCGGTCCCAAGCCCAGATAAATGGTGAGGGTTGCGTCAGGAAGGGCATCCGGTGTAAAACATTTGCCAAATAAAGTATGCGAGTTCATAATAATTTCACCATACCGGATCGGTCGCGGCCCGGGTTAACAACGACCGCCACTGGTACTGGTAGCAAACAGGGTACCAGCGGAAATTGGACTACGTCCCTTTTGTTCCCCCCTCCCCGCGGGCCGCCCACCTGTTAACTGGTAGCAAACAGGTAACCAGCCGGAAATTGGACTACTATTTGCCGAAGGATGTAGAGCGGAGGCGTGGTGAAGGAGACAATAGATAAATCAGGAAGGGCAAGAATATATCACTGAGGGTTAGCCAACCATAAATTTATGGAAACGATTGAACAGGGAAAAGGTTAGAAGAGCTGGCTGATATGATGCAGAGGAGAAAGGTCGATGTTTTGTGTGTGCAGGAGACAAAGTGGAAGGGTAGCAAGGCTCGATGCATTGGTGCAGGGTTTAAACTGTTCTACCATGGTGTGGATAGGAAGAGAAATAGAGTTGGTGTGGTCCTGAAGGAGGACTATGTAAAGAATGTTGTTGAGGTGAAAAGGTGTCAGATAGGATAATATGTTTAAAGCTGGAAATTGAGGGTGTAACAGTGAATGTTGTTAGCGGCTATGCACCACAAATTGGCTGTGAACTAGAGGAGAAAGAGAGATTCTGGGGGGAGTTAGATGAAGTGGTTGAGAGCATTCCCAGGGAGGAGAGACTGGTGATTAGTGCAGATTTCAATGGTCATGTTGGTGAAGGTAATAAAGGAGATGAGGAAGTGATGGGCAGGTTTGGTGTTAAGGATTGGAACCTAGAAGGACAGATGGTGGTGGATTTTGCAAAGAGGATGGAAATGGCTGTGATTAACACATATTTCCAAAAGAAGGAGGAGCATAGGGTGACCTATAAGAGTGGAAGGAGGAGCACACAGGTAGACTACATCCTATGTAGAAGAGGTTGCTTAAAAGAGATTGGTGATTGTAAGGTAGTGGCAGGGGAGAGTGTAGCTAGGCAGCATCGGATGGTGGTGTGCAGGATGACTCTGGTGGTTAGGAAGAGGAAGAGGACAAAGTCAGAGCAGAGGACCAAATGGTGGAAGATGAGAAAGGAAGAATGTTGTAAGGAGTTCAGACAGGAGCTGAGAAAGGCTTTGGGTGATAGGAAAGAGCTCCCAGATGACTGGGTAGTAGCAGCAACAGTGATTAGACAGACAGGTAGAAAGGTACTGGGTGTGTCTTCTGGACAGGCAAAGGATGAAAAGGAAACCTGGTGGTGGAACGAGGAAGTGCAGGAGGTTATTCAGAGAAAGAGGTCAGCAAAGAAGAAATGGGACAGGGACAGGACTAAAGAGAGTAGGCAGGAGTACAAGGAGATGCACAGGGCAAAGAGGGAGGTAGCAAAGGCCAAGCAGAAGGCCTACGATGGGTTATATGACAGGTTAGACAGTAGGGAAGGAGAGAAGGAGTTGTACTGCTGGCGAGACAGAGAAGATGAGCTGAAAGGGATGTGCCAGCATGTTCAGGGTGATCAAGGAATAGAAATGAAATGTACTGTCCCCCAGGGGGAGGAGAAGGTGAAGTAAAAAATGGAAAGGAGTATTTTTTTTTGAGGAGTTGAATTGATGTAGAAAATGAAAGGGAAAGAAGGTTTGGATGGCGTAGAAAATTGGTGGGAACAGGAAAATGTAGCAAAAGATTAGTGAGGATGAAGTGAGGAAAGGCTTTTTGAAAAAGATGAGAACGGAAAGGCCACCCAGTGGGACCTGAATGACATACCGGTTTTTTGTAGGTTGAAACAGTTCTTAGGAAGAGCTGGGAAGTGTTGTTTTTTTTTTACTAGTTATTTCAATGAATTCTGGTGAAATGAGAGTATGGCCCCGAGGAATGGAGGAAAAGTTTACCTTGTACGATTTTTAAAAAAAAGCAGAAAGGTGATTGAACAGAGTTGTGGCCTTCTTACCAGTGTCATAAAGTTTGATGAGCCACACAATGAGATTTTTTGGGAAGAGAGTTGTGGAAGCTTAGGCGTCAGATAAGGAGGTACAGTGTGGGTGAACAACAGTAATGGTTTTTTTTCAAATGCCAAGAGAGCACCAACATGGACTGCGATTTTTTTTGCTTTGACTGCTGATGGAAAGGAAGTATTAGAGATTGGTTCAGAAAAAGAAGCTAACACAACTGCGTCTTTGTGGAATTTGGATAAATGCTTTTATGGACGGTGCCCAGGGGAAGGAAACTGTTTGGGTGGTGTAAATTAGGAAGTCCCTCGAGTGGCGGAAAAGTACATTAGATTAGTTTGCAGGACATGTATGACAACAAGCGTGACAGCGGCTGGAGATTGTTGGCTGTAGGAGTGACAGAATAGCTCAAGGTAAGAGGTGAGAACTGCAATCAAGGATCGGCCCTGAAGTCCCTTCTTATTATTTGCCTCTGTTGTTGATTGACAGACAAAAACCGATAAGGGTCTACAGGAAATCGCCGTGGACCCTATGGATGTTTTGCCAGACGACAATTGTGATCTGTAGTGAGAACAGGGGAAACAGTAGAAGAGAACTTGGAGAGGTGGAGTAATAATCTGGAAAGGAGAGGAAAAAGTCAACTGTAAGTAAAGACAAAATTTACATGTGTTAAATGAAAGGGAGTCAGGTGGGAACAGTCAGTCTACAGGGCTCAGAGGTCACAAAGGTCCAGGTCATGTACTTGGGATTCACTGTCCCCAAACGGAAATGGGGAGTGTGGAAAGGAGGTAAAGAGAGAATACAAGCAGGAAGAGTGGGTGGAGAAGAGTGTCATGAAGTGCCTTAAATTGTGACAAAAGGGTTTGCAGGAGAAAAGTGAAAGAAAGATTTTATAAGAGAGTTAAGTGAGACCAGCCCTTTGGTTGTTATGGCTTTTAGAGACAGGGGCAACTCGTACAAAGAACATGAGCAGAGCTGGAGGTGGCAGAAAAACTTTTTAAGATGTTGAGGTTCTCTTTAGGAAGTGTCAAGGATGGACAGGGATTAGGAATGAGATCGATCAGGAAGGGACAGCACAGTGTTGGAAAATTGGGAGACAAAATTCGAGAGGGAAAACTGAGAATGGTTTTGAAACATGTGCAGAGGAGGGATAGTGGATATATTGGTAGGAGGATGTTGGCCCCGAGTGAGCCTGCCAAGGCAAAAAGAGACCCCAGAGAGGAAGACAAAGAAGGAGTTATTTGGTTGTGGTGAATGAAGATATGCAGGGAGTTGGGGTGAGAGTAGAGGACGTGGAGGACAGGGTGAGGTGGAAACGTTTAACTCGCTGTGGTGACCCCTGATAAAGGGAGAAGCCGAAAGAAGAAGAAGAAGAAAACTATAGAAATATTTTATTTTTTTTTTGACAATTAAATAAATGACCAGGTATAACAAGAGTCTGGTAAGAAAAATCACTTTTGATTCTAAATGTCACCAATGTGTACGTTGTATGGCGTTAGATTGTAGCAGCGTATTGCAGCTCCACAATCGTGGAGGTTCTGGTTTATTAAGCACTGTAGGACCTCCATGAATATAAATGTATTTTGACAGAGTCGGCTGTGACTATTAAATTGATGAGAATTTAATGTGTCAAAAGAGAGCTATTTAACTAGCAGTTAGGCATACAGTCTGCTAAGTTTCCAAACGAATAAGGTACAAATAGAGGTATTTTTCTATAACATTTACTGTTGTTTTTATGCATTAAATATAGTTACCAACATATTATTTTACATGTATTTCTTTTAATGGATTGAAATGATCGATTCAAGGGAACATAACAGAATTTATATACGTTCTTATCAAGGGTGTTGACCTTGTTTGGATTACTGTGTGCAAGAAAGTGTAACAAGTGGTATTTGAAAAGGATTTTCAGAATAGGATTTTTAGATTAGAAGTGTGTTTTAGTTTAAAGCTGATTAGTGATTTTAATCTATGCCCAACATGGGCATGTAAACAGTGTAGCAGGATGTCCTCTGTTAAAGAAACAACCAGTCATTTCTTCTTGTGTTCCAACTGTTCTTTACCCAGCTGTCTGACTAGCTTTTTGGTCAGCACTGTACATTCCACATACTGCCTTCAGTTTATAGAGCATCCCAAATGAAGGCTGCTTTGAATTACAACAGATATTGGGTTATCAGATGAGTAATGAAGATCTGTTCTACTTGCTAACCTTTAGATTATAAAGTCCCTGAACTGAAATTGAAAGTATAATTTAAATATCCCAATATGAACATAGTGGCTGGTTTAACCTTCATGTGTGGGAGAGGAGAGATGACGCTGTTCAGAACTCGTAATCTTTCAACCCTATTCTAGTAATGAGTTGGCTCTTCAGGGTTTTGCTGTGGCTGCTCTGTCAGCCATAGTTCTGACCATGTTTAATGCAATCATAGCATTTTCCATCTGAATGTTCTGCCCTGAAATGAGTACAGAGTAAAGGCTGTGAAATGGGTAGCAGTGTTAAAAGTTTATTTATTTATTTTTGTATTTTTGTAGAAATACATAGTTTTATTAATTTGATGAGAAAACTAAAGCATTTTCCCTCAAAGGCAAAATGCAGTGCATCCCCATGTTGTAGTTATCAAGCCAATGGAACACCAGATGTGTGTAAAGCTGTTCAAGCTGTACAAAACTGTTCTGGCTGTCATTTACTATGGTGAAAACCGAAAAGTAATATTTGTCATTCCAAATAAATGACTAAGGATGATGGGAATGATTGTTATGTCTTTAATACTACATTAACCAATCTGATTGATCTTTAAAGATTTGTGTTTGTAATATTTCCAACTTAATGCCTGAGTTAAAATTAATCAAAAATGAGCATGAAATAATTTTGCAAACAAAATACTGTTGTCACACGTTATCTTAGTATAATTCTACTCCCACATATTATCCTGGCCTTTTCTGGTTAGATTTGCTTACCAGAAAGGCAAACAAATATATGGGCACAAGAGCCCATTCCCCGACAATACAGGATGCAGGTGTAGGCTGGATGGGATGCTAATCCATTGCAGTGCTAGCACTGGTGGATTATCCCTCACAGCCAGTCGTGCCTGCATGTGATACCCGTTTTGGCCAGAAGGCAATGCTGGGGCTCAAACCCAGGTCACAGAGGTGGTGTGTTAGATGCCTTTCAAAAAACTAAAGCCTGACCCTTATCATATCTACAGACACAGAGTTTTTAGTCATAGATTATGATTTTTCAATGACAGGGGATCTTGCATGGTCACCATTTGAAAGACTACAACTAGGTTCCTTTTGAGATTATTTCCCATCATGCTCCTGGTGGAATTTTACAAGAAGAGAAACTGTTGAACAGTGGAACAGAAACAGAAGCAGATCTTGGCTACCACTTAAGACACTGCTCCGTGTGACAGCAGAGGAATTTGAGTCTCATTTCTCCCGTCTGTACCTGTACACACTGTGCCGCTTCCTGTTTGGTGCTGAAGAGAGCTCACCTATTGGCCGTTGACAATGTTCGAGTGAAAACTATTTCCTTGAGTCAATACGTAATATCATATAAAAGACAGTTGAGTTTATCGGAATGTCATGACGAGAAAAAAAGCTGCTTTCACACCAAACAGTTCTAGGGACTACTTTGCGAGAAACTGGCCCTTGCTGAGCTCCCTCAGAAATGCATTTGTTCCCCAGTAGGAACCTGTTGCCGAAGTGATGTAAGCCATGCAAATTTCGCTTAGACGACTCAAAAGCTATCATCAACACTTAAAACTTGATTGAAAAGTTGTTAGACAAATTGAGTTGTACATCCTCCGGCAGCACAGGGTGTGAGGCAAGAACAACATTAGGCAGG
The DNA here is from genome assembly GCA_025084515.1 of Ancistrus triradiatus. NCBI lineage: Eukaryota > Metazoa > Chordata > Actinopteri > Siluriformes > Loricariidae > Ancistrus > Ancistrus triradiatus. The sequence continues at coordinate 195,865 of JAJAGP010000904.1, read as the reverse complement.
GCACCAATCCATCAGAGTGCATACTTACTCACACACTCATACTCACACCCACACACTAAGGGCACTTTGAAAACATCTAACAAGCACGTCTTTGGATTGTGGGAGGACACTGGAGTACAAGAGTAAACCCACAAGGACACATGGAGAACATGCAATCCCCAGACAGGGGGAGATGGGTGTCGGGATCGAACCAAGGATCTCGGAGCTGTGAGGCGACAGTGCTATTTGATTTTGGGTGAAAATGAAAATGTTCCCCAATTGATTGTGTTATTAATGAGATGCAAGACTGTCGTTCAGGCAGAGTAACGAAAAAAATACCATGGTACCTCGGTTCTTGACCACCTCGGAAATCGTCGACTTCAGTTTGACTACAGAAATTTGTTGAGGTTCTCATTGTTGGCTTGGTACTCGTTGGAGTTGCTTAAACTTGTATGAGTTGAGCCGTGTGACTCGTTTCAGCCAAAATTTGATTCTTGATTCAGTACACAGCGATTCAGTGATTCATGTTCACAATAGCCCTTGCTCAGAGTAGATCTCCGCTATTTTTATTGTGTTTTTCTTTATTTTTACTGTATACTTTGTGTAAACAAGTCTCCATGGGTCCTAAAATGGATAGTTTATAAGATCCAACTGAAAGCAAAAAAGGAATTGAATGCTCCAGAACACAGGCTGAACAGTTAGTATTAGCAGCTAGCGAGTTCACCAATAGCCTTTTGCTTTTACATTTTATTTTCAATCCATTACTCACTAAATTACATAAGCTTTGTGTTAATGATTTTGGTCAACTGTAGGCTAATGTAAGAGTTTTAACCAATAACTTACTTATCATTACTTATCATGCTTATGCTTATGCTCTGCTTATGTATGCTCTACCAAACACTCATTAAACTCCTCAGTTCATGCCACATTTGACTTGTGATGGATTTGTCGGAACATATCCTCATTGTAAATCAGAAAGCACCTGTACAATACCACTCCATTAATGCATATAATGTCTTAAACAATGTAGATTTTGTGGTGGTTTGGAGTAGATTATTTCAATTTACATTATTCCTTATGGGAGAAATTTTAGTACTCATAGTTTTCGGTTATCTGCAAGCCTTCTGGAACGAATTAATGATGAGAAGTGAAGTACCACTGTACTTTAAACTTTTAAAATTCATGGCAAAAAGTAAAAACTTGAAATATACACATTCCTTGCTCTCGTGCATAGTCAAGTCACTCGTTAGTGTCCGACATTTCTTGTTATTGGGAAACCCAGCCCTGAACTGTTACATTCATATTAATGACCTGCTTCGTTCTATAACTGCGTAAAGTTGTTTGTAAAATGAAGATTCACATTCAAAAAAGGTTCACATTCATTTGAATGACAATTTATGACATTTTCATCTCTTATATTCATTAAGTACATTAAATTTCATCATAGCTTTTGTGTCTAAATGTATTTATTTAACATTTTATTCTCAGCATTGAAAAATGGTCAAGTCAAGTCAAGTCAGATTTATTTATATAGCGCTTTTTACAATGGAGCATTGTCTCAAAGCAACTTTACAAGTTTAGATTATCTCCTAATAACTACGTCCAATCCCAAATTGAGTGAGCCTAGGGCGACAGTGGCAAGGAAAAACTCCCTAGTTCTAGGAAGAAACCTTGGGAGGACCAAGACTCAAAAAGGGACCCAACCTCCTTGGGCGGCGTAGATGATAAATCTAAGAGCGAACTAAAGTCATGGAGTCAAAGTTCGAATAGAATGTGAAGTATGCAATCGACATTAAGTGGCCCGGGTATGATGATAAATCTAAGAGCGAAAACTAAAGCCATCATGTGTGGGGCCGGAACTGCCGGAACACAGCTCGGAGAGAAAACAGAAAATGTAATTAGTTATTGATTAAGACACAGTGTTTATTAACAATCACTGATGCCAAGTCAATCACTGATGCCAAGTGTAGCATGAGACCCCGGCAGCATTAGCTATAGCAGCATAGCTAGAAAGCTAGAAAGAGGAGAACTGGTAGGAAACACAGCCAAGAGGGATCTCATGAGACATTGGCAACCCCACGGGAGGCAGAAGACAGCAACCCAACGTCTCTGATCACCATAAGACTCTTTGACTATGAACCCCCAGCTCTGCCCTTAGTCTAAGGCAAGGTTGCATGAGTCAAGATCACGAGGACCCAAGCCTAGTTCAGCCAGACCGCCCACTCGACACTCCCGGCAAGCGGACAAGGCAGGCAGGCCAGACATGACTCCAGACTCCGGCCCCAGCAACCCAAGCCATGCAACCTGGTCTAAATCTAGTCAAAAGCCTGCGTAAATAAGTATGTCTTTAGCCTAGACTTAAAACTTTGGAGGGTGTCTGAAAAAATGGTCATTGAATATTATTCGTCATAGTTTTCATCAACAATATGAACACTAATGGGGAGTAGGACGTGCATAAGAACAGAAAAGTGGTATCATTGCTCAGCAGTGTGTTGATCTTTAAAGTGATGGTACGGTGACAAACATAAATCACTGGGAGTCCTTGGGAAGCTTGTACAGTACTTTTAGTAAGCTGTTCTGCTGTAGCCTTGACTTACATCCTGCCTCACATTCTAACAGTTTTTGAAGACAGTGACTGGTAAGGTCTTTCAGCTCACATGTAGCTTACCAAATATGATTTGTTTTTGAACTAAAATGTAAAATCAACTTTAGTTTGCAACTAAAATGTTCCTCAGAAGTCAGTCCAGTCGTAGCATCTGGAGGAAGGATTGGTATATTGTCAGTGAATGGCTTAGAGGGGTTGATAAACAGGCAAGAGGCAAAAAAAAGTTCAAGAACTTTATTGTTAGACTTGAAGTAATGTCTTGGGAAAATAACCTACTAGGATTAAATAAATCAAAAGTTACTATAAATAACGTTTTTGTATGTCTTGCATATTTGTATCCCATGTGAAAATGGAAGTCCTTGGAGAGTTGTTTCTGCTCCAAAATATTTCTCCCTTAAAATGGAATTTAGTGCTGATGAAACAACGCGTAAAGTGCGTTTCACTTTTTTAAACAGTCCATGTTTTTGAGTGCAGACTTACTGACATGTTTTGCTATGAGGTAAGTAGCTCAGCCTGACAATGTGGGTCCACTTTGCACAGACATACAGGCAGCCGCAGGGCTGGGACAAAGAAAACATGGCACGCAGGAGAGCACGTGCAGCAAGCTCTGGGAATGTTTAGAGATCTCTCATGGTATTCCAAAAGAAAGGAGGAAGGATAATCAAAAAAGGAAAAAGAGGGAGGGCCAGTGCAGTACATCAGTAGACACAAAAACAGAGGCGAAGCATGGGGAGCTTCTTATTTGGTATTTCCTGCATGACCCTCGATGCTGGCTGTCCACAGGGAGAGGTGAGCTCTCATCTGGATTAACTGTTGACGGCATCTTGGCAGCAGGCCAGAGAGGCAGGAAGGCTGTTCGGGATGCATTGGCATCTGGATATTAAAGCTTTTGCCTTTACCAGCAAAAAATTACGACATATATCAGGAATTTTCCGACTAATGATGTGCGGATGTGGTAGCACAGGGGAAAGAGAGGCTGACTGTGCTCTTTGTTTGCTCAGAGAGGGCCCCATACAGCATTCCTGTAAGCTCTGCATACTTTGGCAGCAGTTGTGGGGCTTTTTTCTAACTGTATACAGTTTGCATGCTCGGCTCACTTGCGATTCATGTAGCATTCTTTTTTGTTGACCAGGCCTTGACGGAATTGTTGCTATTGTAAATGGGTTTTTAAAAGAAAGGCTCAAGACAAACATTGCAGGAGGGAATGGTTGATTACTACTTAGTGTATTTTCAGTCAGTGATTTGCATGTAAAGACTACAAATATAGTCCATTACTGTATCAACAAACAGTAAATGAAAAAAGTTTTTTGTATGTCAATGTGAAACTCATGTGAAAAGAAGTACTCTGCAGTTTATGATGGCCCGGCTTAGGATATTAATCAGAATCAGATAACGCACATAAATACACCTTCAGCTTAAACAGTATTCTGTATTTTGTATTTCAAATCAATGCGCAGTACGATGCTCTCATGCACTCTCCTGTGCTAAATGAGGAACTTTGTTGCAAGTGATGTAGGGAGTCAAGTGGCAGGTGTGATGAGCACTGGGAAATGTAATAAGGAAAAAAGCCGTGGTCGCGACTATAATTGTTTTTTATTTTTCCGCTTTCAGTACATTATTCAATAAATTACATGAGGTATTCAATACTTTATAATAAAATACGGTTTATGATGCCCAGCTGTAGGTTAATGTAAGTTTGTAAGCATGTTTATGGTCGGTTATGCTATGATATACACAGTATTTACTGTATTACACTCCGCAGTTCACGATACATTTAACTTACGATGAATTTGTCAGAGCATATCCCCATTGTAAATCGGGGAGTACCTGTATGTAAACATCACACACTTTTATAGAAAATAATTTTATATAGATACTTCATACAGTATATTTTCACTCAATATCCAAATCGTTCTCAGTAAGGGCATATACCTGCACTTAATAATCCGATAACTGCAGAAAATCAGATTAATCCGATCAACGTGTTTACATGCACTTGTGTAATCATGTGACATAAAAGATGTGTGACTTAAACTTCAAACATAAAAATGAAATAATCAAATTCTTCATTTTTTTCGACTGCGTTTCAGAGTCTCCACAAAGTATTCAATAGCTGTTTTGCCGCCTTTAATTCCATTTTTCGTTTAATTCCAGGATTTGCTAGACCCAACGAGAAAAAAAAACACTAAAGTCAATGGAAAAAGAGGCCAAATAAAGCCAAGTCTTTTGAATTTGCGGACCTGACAACCATGGGGGAAGGCACGTGCACATACGCAGAGTGAATACCCCGATTATAATCAGGTTACTGGTAAACATGCTATGAGTAATCTGATTACTGGGGTAAAAACCAGCTCTCTTTATCTGATTTCTTAATGTCATTTCTAAATCGTAGTATGCTGTATACATAACTACTTGAATAATCAGATAACTGCAGAAATCCGACTATGATCGGATAATTAAGTGCACTCAGCGCTTATGTCAGTTTCCATAAATAACAATATAATGAGTTCAGCAATGTGATAGACTGAGATGGAGGCTTCCTAGCATGAAAGCTAACGATATCGATGTTCAGATCTACTATTAACTGAGAAAGAGGTCGTCGGTGGATGCTCAGTTTTAAGCAAGGTCTTTTGCCCTCTGTCAAGTTAGCAGTGTTTAGAGCGCCCATGAAAGAATGCGGATGAATGTCTTGTGTGGAAGCAGCCTTTTATCCTTTGCTTCCTTTGAGGGAGAGAATGTAAACACAGGCACACGGCCAAGCCCAAAGGGCAACCTTATTCTTAATCACATTGTGTTTCTATTGTTTTAACTCCATAGAGGAAAAAGGCTAACTGCAGGGCTTGAGTGTATTAGCTGAAATGGAGTGGGTTAATTGCAGGGTGGTACAGACCAGTGGTTGTGCTGCTTAATGGAGGAGGCTTGTGCGAATGTGTTTGGGCAGCATCTGAGAAGAGCTGTAAAGTCACTGTATCTCCTTGTGCTAAGGCCTGCATTGTCTCACACGATCAAAATTCACAGAATGCGGTCACTTGATCTGAAGCGGACCTGAATAACTTTATCTGAGTCTTCAGCAGGCAATGCCACACGGAGCTCTGCTGCACCAGCAAGACAAATCCGTCATGCGAAGGAGCATGGCTGAGGTTTGAAGGAAGGCTGAAATTCCATCGTCTTGCACTATAATTGAAATAGATTTTGCTGCTTGTTACATTTGTGCTTCCAAAGTAAGATATGGCACAAAACTTAACAGACCACGATATCGCAAAAATTCTTCAAGCTATCATTCATTCAAGCACTCATCTGTTTATTCATTAATAGAACTGATTATCCGATAGCATGTTCATCTCTGTGCTGCGTTGAATTTTCAGGGTACACTAATGTATCATATAAATACACGAGATATAATTTAATGCAGTGATAAGTTAAATGATTTCACATTTTGCCAACTTCCATCACATTCTCATGCCCAATAGACAGTTTGCATAAACTTGATACAGTATTTGTGTTAGGTTACTTTGTAGTACAGTAGCAGGTGTTTAGCCTATTTACATTGGTTACTGACAGGCTGAAATAATTAGGTTATGACTCACTGTAAGTGACCAGAATTGATAAAGAGATCTACCAAGTTCTGTATCAGTTGTGTGATTTTACCGAAAGATAAATGACTGTATCAAATATACACAGCGGACAAAAATTTGTCACCTGTGACTGAAATGTACCTAATAGATTCAAGATTCAAGATTTTTATTTGTCACATGTTTGTTTGTAGTTAATACAAAAGGACATTGAAATGTAAAGTGACTACTCCAGGACTGTGGAGCAGTATTAATAGGAAATGGCCACAATTCTGATGGGAATTTCCTATAAACTGGGATTCTCTGCTGATCTTACACTTTGATACACCTGCAAACTCAGCTACTTCCTTCAAACTATGGCATGCCCAATTGCAATCAGTCCTTTTTTCCAATCATTAACATTTGCTTTGCGACCCATTTTCCACACATCGAACAAGACATGCACTGAACCTTACCACCTCTTCTCAATCTATGAGTCCCATTGCACAACCCACAATCCGATCATCCTCGTGCAGCGAGTAACTGCAGGAGCCTGAAGTTACTACCTCCTTAAACATGCAAGGTGACAAATTTTTTGTCTGGACAGTATACGTCAATTTAAAATGAATAATACTTTGTTTTGTACTTTATATCAAGCTAGCCTACCATTGTGGTGGTCTGGTTTAGAGTTCTTGCCAGGTTGGGATCACACCAACACAATTGGCCATGTCTGAGGGAGTTGGGCCGGACAGGGGCATCATCCCCTGGTGCTGCAACAGTGACCCCTGTGTCCCCTGATTTCTGGGATAGGCTAGGGAAATGCCCATGTCTCTGACCAGGTAACCAAAGGAAATAAAGGGGGAAAATGCGTTTTAATAATAATAATGCTGTAGTTTCATGGAGAGTGCTTGAAGTTGATGGACCTAATGGCCCTGTTATTACTTTGTCCATCCATGGCTTCTATGGCTGTATCACAGTTATTAATAATTTCAGTTATTCAGAAAAATGTATTTGTAACGAAATGTCTAGTAGTTCTCAAATGTCTCGTGTTGTTATTGGAGAAAGAAGCACCAGCTAGTGAGGCATGCAATGGAAAATAATTTATTGCCATTTGCCTAGCATCCAGTGCAGTGAGCACTTAGGTAAATTCACCCTAGGTCTTTGTGCATGTGCCATTTAACAGAGGAACCCCTCATGCGGGTAAATGTCACCCAGCACAGTTATGACAGCTTTACTGTCAAGTGACAAACTGAGAAGATCTGTAGTTGAGAATGTGAGTGTGGCTAGAACATTTAATGCAAGCTAGCTCAGTGTGTTTAAAGATTAATCACGGACCCTTTTTACTCTCAAAAGATTCAGAGTATTAAAATCTCACAGAGTTCCTTTATGTCTGCAGTTTTTTTTGTCTATGAACAGTAAACAAAGCACTCTGCTGGCATTTAGTTACTAAAACCTTGCAAGCACTGCAGTGCTATATGATTTGCACCATATGAGAGATGTGTTTAATAGAAGGCTACACCACAAGCACACAACGTTGAGAAAAACGGATATACTTGAACTGCGGTTCTTCCTAGAAGTAAAACAGCATCCCATTACCACTGATGCTTGCCTAGTTTGCTTTTAAATTTTTGAATGGGGCATAGAGAATTGTTTTAGCGGTGCAGTGCTTCATATTAAAAATGCAATTTCATATAACTTTTAATTAAAAAAGTTTAATAAGTATTTTCTCATGCAAGTAAGGCTTACTTCTAAAACTTTCATAGACTGAGTAATAAATTGTGTTGACCTGAGCAGATCAACTTTGGGTCATGCTAAATCAGGAACCACACCGTTTCAATGGTCGTACCAAGCACTATCTGAATGAAATATGATTTTGAAAGATAAGGGAGAGGGAGCTATTTTGGAATGAATCATATGTCTGTGTTAAGGTCACATGACAACAGAGAGACCAAAATGTTTCATCTTTGACTTCCTCTTCAATTCCTCTTAATCAGGAAGACCACGTCGAGAAAATGTCAACATAGCACTTGCAGGCCACCACTTAAAATAACTTTCTTTATACATTAAAGACTTCAGCTTCATGGCTTCATTTAAATCCATTCACAACGGTCTTGCAGCTGTACTCATGCATTTGAGCAACATGTCAAACTGCATGATGTTATCTGAAAGCCTTTGGCCACCAACCTAAACCACCACATTGAGTAATTATATAATGCTACGCTTATCCTGTAGTATACTAAGAATTCTATACATCATATTATAATGTTAAGTATTTATACTTTTACATATATCAGTAATATAGGACAGTACACTCACTGAGCACTTTATTAGGAACACCTGTACACATATTCATTCATGCAAGTATCTAATCAGCCTGTGCACTGGCAGCAGTGGAATGCATAAAATCATGTAGACAGTTAATGTTCACATTAACCACCAGAAAGGGGAAAATGTGATCTCAGTGATTTTGACCTTGGCATGATTTTTGGAGAAAGACTAATATGAGTATTTCTGTAACTGCTGATCTCCTAGGATGTTCATGCACAACAAACTAGACTTTACTTAGAATGGTGCAATAAAGCTAAGTCTTGAGGTACAGTAGATGGCCTCCAACAGACCACAAATGGTTCTACTTCTGTCAGCCAAGAATAGAAAGCTGAGGCTGCAGTGGACATAGGCTCAACAAAAACGGACATTTGAAGACAAATTGCCCAGTCTGTTGAATCTTAGTTTCTGTGTGAGGCACACGGTAGGGTCAGAATTTGCCACACAGCATTAACCCATGGACCCAACCTGCCTTGTGTAAACAGTCCAGGCTGGTGATGGTGGTATAGTAGTATGAGGGATGTTTTTTGGCAAACATTGGGCCTATTCATACCATTCATTGCTTGAATGCCACAGCCTATGTGAGTATTGTTGCTGACCATGTGCATCCCTTCATGGCCACAATTTACCTATTTTATATGGCTACTGCCAGCATGATAATGCATCATATTACATAACAAACATGTTACAAACAACTGTGATACTTTTTATTATTTACTTATTTTGTATATTTTATTGCTCTTTTTTCCTTTTCATATTGTTTACTTTTTTGCCATTGTTGGAATAGCTACTGGATGCCTTGAATTTCCTTCTGGGATCAATAAAGTATCTATCTATCTATCTATCTATCTATCTATCTATCTATCTATCTATCTATCCATTGATCAATCGATCGACCTACCTACCTATCTATCAGCTGCCTACAAAAGCAGTCTCCTTCCAGGAGGTTTAATCCCCATTCACACCTCGACCCATGTGACTCTACTCACATGGCTCCTCATGTACAGGGTGCATCAAGGACTTTCAGGACTACCCCCAAGGTCACAACCCCTTTAGGGTTAAATACCTGGGACTCCCCATCAGTTTCTAGAACTGAAGAAGCGTTTCAGATGAGAGGTGAAATGTCTTCAAGAACTTAGAAGTCCAGTTGCCTAACACTCAAGTCTACCATGACCTAGATGTCTGAAAACTTCCAAAGATATATTCAGCAGTCTTCCCAGTGACTGGACCTGAATCCAATATAACACTTTTAAGATGTGGTAGAACGGGAGATTCATAACACAAAAGTGCCACTGAGAACTGTACAGGAATTGATGCAAATATGTCAACATTAGACAAGAATCTCAAAGGAATGATTCCAACATCTTGTGGAATCTATGGCTTAAAGGACTGAGGCTGTTTTTAAAGCAAATTTGCTAAGATAGGTGTAAAAACTCAAGTAACTAATTAAGAAACCCAGCATAGGTTCACAGACAGACCAGAAGGTAGATATAAAATGCCAAAAATGTATTATGTATTAAAAGACGGAAAGAGAAGGGAAACTAAGAACACTGAGACTATATGATTGGTGAAGGAGAGGAGACCAAGAAGCTGGGAGTAGAACAAGGAGGATGGGATGATAATAGTGGTACTGGAACAGGTGGAGGCAGGGCGCAGAGAGTGGATGTCAACAGCGGACATGGAAATGAAGCTGAGGCTGAGGAATGCATATAATGGAGAGTGGATGACAATCACAGAGATGAGGTGGAGCCACAGAGGTGGAGCAACTGAAATGCAGACAGCAGAGAGCGGATGCCAATCGCCGAGAAGGAACTGAAGCTAGCGATGAGGCTCGAGTTCAGCGAAGCGAGGAGGTGATGTGATCGTGGATTTGGAACTGTAGGTAGCTTCATGCTGGAAATAAATGAGCAGAGAAACAAACATTAAAACAGAGGAAACAGGAGCAGATGTGGAGAAAAAAAAAGTCATGGAGTGAAATATCAGGCATGTTAAACTGACTATCTGGTGAAGAGTGGTGAAAAATCCAAGGTTCATGTACAAAGCGTTGATGAGGAGCGTGGGTCAGTTGTGCTGGTAATGTAGAGAGCATCTCAGAGCATCTCTCAGAGCATCTCTCTCTCTCTCTCTCTCTCTCTCTCTCTCTCTCGCTCGGCCAGCAGATGGGGACAAAAAGAAAAAGCACACACAAATCAGAAAGAAAACAAGAGAAACACAATAGGAAGGGAGATCTGCAGAAGCGGTTCATCACAAGTTGTTAGCATAGTGTTTCTAATAAAGTGTCTGATGAATGTATTTTCCATTTGCATATGATTCTTGGTCAACTGTAGAATTTTTCCATTTGTGAGTGTGTTGTCAGTTAGTTTTGCATCACTGAACCAGTTCTTCTTGCTCCACGTTCCTGTGTAGCTCGAATTAAGCTCTAATCAGGGGCATGAGGCCTGTCTGCTGTTCACAGCTTCATTCCCACACCAACACTCATTAAGCACAACGTTCACTCAATGCTGCATTCTGGCACATTGTGTGATACGCGCTCCCTGATATACACTCCAGCCTTTACTTACAAACACAGGGCGGCTGATTTGGCCGATAAGCTCAAGGGTTTCTGGGCTCTGAGCCCGTAGGAGAACGGCATGCTGAAGAGGGAAAGCACCTGGAACCCGTCCATTTTGCTGGAGCAGGGTCACTGAGTTTCGTCTGGAGGCTCTCCCTACTGTAGCTGCTCTGCTGTGTGTCCAGCCTTTGCGGCTGTACTCAGGACTTGTTGAAGGAACAAGAGTCATTGAGTTTAAGGACTAAGCACAGTTAAAAGTGTGTAGTGACAACAAAACGATTAAAGGGCTAAATTACTAAGATCCAAAATAATGAGTATTAATTTGTTCATATGGCCTAATAGATCATGTGTGTAGTTCACTGAAAGCAGCTATGTAAATCACATTGAATTAGTTGATAAGTAGTCATGTTAATGTACACTCCCAGGCAAAAAATGGGCCAAACCCAAAATTGAACACTTTTAAGCTTTAAATGGTGTCAATAGCAAATAAAAGGTCAGGAAGTTAGCAAGAATTAAACAAATAGATAGCGTAAGGGATAGCCTTTCCCATTGTTTGTGGCTAAAGTTGCAGACAACTTTTTTTTCCAGAAAGAAGAGTCAGTGTTTTTTCACTCAATGGTAAAGGCTTCAAACAGTTGACATGTTGTTTAAAAATGTATCTCATTTAATTTGTGTTTAATGTGAGAACAAATATTGTAAATAATATGGAGCAACTCACCAGTATTAGCAGCTGAAAAGGCTCCCCACACAATGACACCTCTACCTCCATGCTTAATGGTAGTAGAGATGCATTCCCTGTTCTATTTCTACCCAGATCTTTGAAGACTGGACCACTGCTGTACGACTCAAATCATGATTCATCAGACCACACAATGCTACTAAACTACTCTGAATCAAACTTTCCATTTTCTGCCAGAAACGTCAATCTGTCTTTGTGTTTTTCTTAGACAGCAGTGGCTTTTAAACAGCATTATAAACCCTTCTGGTTATTGTTCTTCTCAGAAATGTCTTGTTTCTTAAATTCTGCTGACAGTTTTTGAAGGCTTTCATTTCTGTCTTTGGGAACTGTAAATGTCAGCAGTTGGGAGCTTGAAGTGGCTATGGGCCTTCCAGGTCCTTTCTTTCTGGCACGTGTGATCACCTGTTGCTTCAAAGCTGCTCGTGAAATTGGGATTTGCTGTATCTTTAGGGTCTTGAAAATTTCAGAATATTTGCAGTTTTTTTTTTTGGAACAGATTTTCACACTGGTTTACCCTGGGATACACAAGACTACATATTGTATATCTCTAGCAGTAGATATCTGTCACTACTAGTTTTTATTTTAGAGCTTGTTTTCAGGCCAGTGATGGGCTGCATCAGGTGTGGCAGTTTACCAACTAACAGCTGATATTTTAAGGACAAAAACACGATTTGGAACACTTAGACATGTGTTAGTTTGAGTTTTATATCAAACATTGAAATCTCTTCCTGATTTTATATATATGTACAAGAAGGGTCCTGCTACTATGTAAGTGAATTCCCCTGTTTCAAGCACCACCACCCCCCAAACATTCCGTCCAATGTTTCATTGTTAGGATAATTAAAAGCTTAGTGTTTTGCAATTTTAAGTTTGGCCAGTTTTTGCTCAGAAGTGTACATGCATTTTTGTCATGTTTGCACTTGTATTGACACACTTAATCATTTACTTTGGAGCCTTAAGAGTTAAAGACTAGCAAAAACCTGCAGGTAAAGCTTGTATTGTTGTTACAACTGTTATGTCTTCATGGTTTCTTGCTTGTATCTAGTATGCATCATGCATTCATGGCTGGTCTGAACTGTATTTTAGTGGGGCAAGTTTTGTGCAATCTTTGCATACTGAAATAGGAGTTTGGAGCCTTGCATTGCCAGATATGACTTCATACCGTACGTTAATTGGACACAGGGACACTAAAACATTCTTGCCAAAGTGCTGCACCCATGCTATCTATGAATACCGTGACTTTGATGACTGTGTGTTTTGTATGTGTGTATGTTTTGTAGGTGGTAACTCTGTGGTACCGTGCTCCAGAAGTTCTTCTACAGTCCAGCTATGCCACCCCAGTGGATCTGTGGAGTGTGGGCTGCATATTTGCTGAGATGTTCAGAAGAAGGTAAAGCATTCTTGATTGCATTAGCTACCCACTCATCTCCTTTTCATCCCACAGGTTCCATACTGTCACAGGTAGCATCAGATTTGGGAATGAGCTTAAATGATAAGCCATGCCTCTCAAAACTTGTCTGGTTCATGTAAAGTGCAAATAACAAGTTGAGCCTGGATGAGCTGATTGCTCAGATTGGGGCACTGACTGTTATGCAATATTTTGGTACCACTTTCTAACTTCACTCTTCGGAGTATAGAGTCTTAATTCTTCAACACATTGCCTCAATGTGTGTGTTATGCTGCTTTTCCACTGCACATTATGGTACAACACAGCACAGTTTCACATGCCCCCTTTGGTCAGTGTTTCCACTGCCAGGTGAGCTGCACTGATGCTGAATTTGGTTACTCTTCTCTCCATAGTACCAGTGGTAATGAGCAGTACCAGTGGTAATTAATTGCATTTACAGTACAGTACAGTGTAGCACAAAAGGTCAGGCAACAGTGGTGTGATCTAATTCTTCCTCTATTAAATGTCCTTTCTTATTTGGTATAATGGAACTGTAACATTGCAGATATAATAATAACAACAATAACACATCATCATTATAATGGCCATGGAATGTAAAGATGAAGATTTGTTTTTAATTCTTTGCCTGCAAGTATTTTTTCTATCACAATTATTTACAGTGATGCTTGGAATTGTGTGATCATTTCAGAACTTTCTATATTTCTGGATAAATATGACCGAAAACGTCACAGAAGTACTAAAAGTTGATAAATAAAGAGAATGCAGTTAAACAAATGAGACAAAAGTATTATACTCAGTCATTTATCTATTGAGGAAAATGATCCAATACTACATATCTGTGAGTGACAAAAGTATGTGAACCTTGGCGTTCAGTATCTGGTGTGACCCTCTTGTGCAGCAATAACTGCAACTAAATGTTTCTGATAACTGTTTATCAGTCGTGCACATCAGCTTGGAGGAATTTTAGCCCATTCCTCCGTACAGAACAGCTTCAACTCTGGGATGGTGGTGGGTTTCCTCACATCAACACATCTATTGGATTAAGGTCAGGACTTATCTTAGACATTCCAAAACTTTAATCTTTTACTATTTTTGTTACCTAATGACCTGTGTCATTAGGTAATCACCTGTGTCCTTACTGTTATTGCCTTGCTGCATGATCCACATTCTTTTGGAGTGATCTTTGTTGACCATTTTTGGGGAGGGAAACAATGGTCTTGAATTTTGACTGTGGATTTGGTAGAATTCAAACCCTTTAGAGATGGTTTTGTTAACTTTTCCAACCTGACGAGTAGCAACTCTTTTTCTCCTCAGAAATTTCCTTTGTTTGTGCCATGATGCTCTTCTACAAACGTGTTGTGAAGATCAGACTTTGATAGGGTGCCACTCACAGCTGATTGTCCAATTGATTGAACACCTAACTCTAATTTAACGTTCATATTAATGCCTAATCCTGGAGTGTCACGTGGTTACATAAGTAAATGGCCAAGTATAACTTTTCTGTCTTTTGTTTAATTGGGTTCTCTTTATGTACTTTTGTGAAAATCTGATGATGTTTTAGGTCACATTTATGTACCTATGTACGTATGAACGATTTAGAGTGTTCACAAACTCTCAAGCACTGCTATAGCTCAATTTTACATATAGTAATTATCATTTTAGAATTTCTTTTTACAAAATTTCACTTCCTTATAAACAGGGCACAATGTGAGGTTAAAAAATGGCAGTGTACTGTGTTTTATATTATTTTTGGATTCTGAATTCTGGATTTGGCTCCATTACTACAGGACAATAAACTTGTAAATTTTATGAAATTATTAACCAGTATTAAATCTAGTATGCAGTCATAGATACTAGAACAGAGTAGGATTTATTTCTCTGGATTTGGATTTGTAAGCATATTGTGTTGAACCACATTGATCAATAAAACCATTATTCCCTATAAAAGTTAGTGAACAAACTTTTAGTGGGTTTTGCATGTAAATTAGTCTTGCGTGTTCAGTGATATTCATGCTCATTTTCAAGGATTGGGATCAAGACTGCATTAGCTATGCAACACAACATGAACTGTCTTTGGTATTTTTATTACAAAATGTTCCTTCACATGGAATCTAGAAGATCTTTTTAATGCCCTCCCCTTCAGAGCAACCACATTTTTGCAGTCAGTTAGGGTTGTTAAACTGTTGAGGAAATAGTGCTTGCTGTGGCCGCAGAAGGCATGCGAGTGCCATGTTGCTCTGTGTCAGCTGCAGCAACTTCATAGACTCATAGACATTTGATGCTTAATATGTGCTTAGAATGCATATCAATGAGACTGTTGTATAGTAGGTTTGCGAAAATGTGGATTACTTACATTTACTGGTACATAAATGCAAAGAATTTAGATTTGAAGGCAGTGGACGAAAAGAAACACACGACACCATTTAAGATAAGCAGCCATTCATGAGAAGGGAAGGGTGCTAAAAAGCAAGCTCAATCTGTAATCTGAATTTTCTTTCCCTAACTGCCACCACTGTGACACATGTACCCACTGTGTAACGGCAGAAGGACCCCAGGTGGATTCCACATGATAATAAAATAGTGTGGGTGTGTTTGCGTGAGGTAATGCCTAATTTGTCTTAGCGCACGTGTGTTTCCTCCACAACGACTGGCTGAGCCTCCCTCATTGTGCTGGAGAGGATGTGGGGGCTGATGTCTTCCTCTCACTGCTCATGTGTGACATGTTGAGGAGGGAGATGTGTGTGATGGGGAGTCCAGATCACAGATCCACTCATACACATCCTGTGTTTCACATCCTTATAGCCTAACTGTTCACTTGTGCATACATTGATTCAATAGCTTGATATAGCAAAATCTCTATATTTTTATAGCAACGCAGATGAAAATATGTTATTTTGATTGAGTGAATCTACAATAGGCAAGCAAAGTCTGTCAACTGGGCAAAATGTCTTTCAGTGCTTCGTTGAGGCATGTCTAACAACAATGATCTCTCACCAAGAGGTACACTACCCAAAAGTAACCTCTGAGAGCATTTTTTATAGTACAGGAGGGGAAGACGACAAGGCAGGAAGTTGACATGCGGATGGAGGGTCGACAGTGTATGTTGCAGTGGTTAAGATACTGGACAATTGACCTAAAGGTTGAGGGTTCAAGTCCAAGCACTGCCGTGCTACCAGTTCTGGGCCCTTGAGCCCGTGATATGTACTCTGTTAAAGCTTGTAAATGTCAGGTGAGGCCAGAATGCAAGATGTGTGTTGGGTGCACACGTCAGGTTATCGATAGCTTGTGTAACATGTGTTGTTATACAGGTAAGCCTATTTCTCCGATACAATGCCATTAACAAGCCAGCTTGGCCCTGGCTGAACTCCAAGAGTGCCATAGGGCAGAAGGGAGGTGCTTTGATCCGTGCTAGCTGTACACCTCCTTTTCTTTCTCTGTCCTGGAGGTGATTAAGAATACTTTTAAAAAGGCCACCTGTTGCAGATTAAAAGGCACCTGGGAAAATCTTTTCCAAGGCCTCTATTCTGTTCAATGAGAAGTGCACTGCATTCACAGTGCCAGTAATGTGGGTTTAGGAGTCACCAGAGAACGATAAAGACATTGCACACCTGAGCTAGCAATGCTCTGTCTGGGTTATTGAAGTCATGGTTTTATTTACTGTTATAATTGCACATTGGGGAGCAAGGCATTTGTTGTATACGTCATGGAGCACATCTGTTTGAGCAGATCATGATAGATCATAGCTCAGTATATCCAGTTTTCCTGTATTTTCAACGTATTTTTACTGTTCCAAAGGGCTTTTCTCACATGTGTAATCATTGTAGTCCAGCTGGGTAACTCACTTTCTGAACGCCTTTTTGATTTCAGTAGAATGTACCATTAAGTTAGTCTGAATTTGTAAAACTTCAAGCAAGTCTATATCTGCATCTGTTAGATAGCAAACCGATTAGTCACTGCGTTTATGAATGATAATGAAAGTGCTGTTGACATTCCACTAATCCAAATGCGATCACTGACTTCTTAAGAAGGCATTCACATCCTTGTTTACTTTCTCACAAATGTTTGGGTATGCATTATGTCTACATGTCCTGTGAATGTGTTCATAAATGTTTTCCCTTCTCCTCTCTCACTCGAGCTTGCTCAAGCATTCCAGAGGCTATCAGAGTGGAATGTGAATGGCCAGACCAGCACTTGGAGTGTGACTCAGCTGTGTGCTGGTTTGGTGCTCTGGCTGTGCCCACTCACTCAGGATGCATAATATCAGCCTTGTGCAAAAAGCTCCTTCTCCATTCAGAATAATAAGTAGCCCCATAACAGGAGAGAATTCAGCTCCAGCAAAATTTAGCCCGACTTGTTTTGGCGTGATAGAGGGTAGCTTTTTGCGCTTGTTTCCATGCTGTTTGAAAATAGAACTGGTTATTCTCCATTTTGCCCAGTTTTACTGTGAAGGTTTCACATTTCATAGCCATGGATTTTGCGCATAACTGACATGTTGCTTGGTTGTGCTCCTTCACCGACAGGCAGCTTGCAAATGGGATGAGTGACTTGGTAATTTTGTTTTTACTTCTGACTTCTGAATAAGGTTTAGAATCTGATGGAGACAGTTGTGCCTGAGACACAGCCTGCATCTGACAGGCAGTAAGACTCTCTTGAAAGCATAATTGCTCCATTTGACATCCAGCGGGTTAACACACGTATAATTGAGCCAGAAGGAACTTTCTGACGTGACAGAAACTGTCAATAAACCAAGGCATGTAACAACCATGTGGTTTGAGCCGCCTCTTTGTCTCATTAGACGGTTGAGAATGGCATGGCTCTGGACTGAGACGCCTCGTGCTTCTGTCTGTTGGCCTGTAGTAGGGCGACCTCTGGTGGAAAACTGAAAGAGTCTCAGACATGCAGGCAGTTGGAGTACGGGTAGAGTAGGGGTGGTTCTAGAGTAATTGTTGTACTAGGGCAGTGTTTCTCAATCCTGGCCCTGGAGCACCCCATGCTCTGCACACTTGAGTGCTTTTCCGTTTTAAACACACGTACTCGGTAATGTGCTTGTTAATGAGCTTAGTAATTGGACCAGGTGTGGTGGGAAGAGGGAAAACACTACAACATGCAGAGCAATGTGCCTCCAGGATCAGGATTGAGAAACACTGTACTAGGGCACACAGAGAATAAACAAGGGCACAGCCATAAACCCAGTCAGTCATACAAGTGCAAATGTGTATCTGCTAAAAGGCCTGTTAAAAACGAAATAGATTAAGTGATTTAACACATAAGTGGCCATTATGCTTCCATGAGTGAGGAACGAGGAACACATTAACCCTAAATTAATTTTAATAATTAAATTAATTTAGGTTATGTGCATTTTCTGGAACAAAACAAAACCAGAAACAATCTAAACTCCCACGTTGTCACACAATCTTTAGCCAAAACAGCATCCATCTGATGCCTTTTTTGCCTTGTTATATTGTCTCTTTTTCTATTTTCCTCCATTATCTCTCATTTTCCTTCTCAGTGTTTTCTTCCTCTTATCTGCCCTGATCCATGCTTTCACTGCTTTGTCGCATAAACTATATGTGAAATTATGATTGGTTGTATTTCTAGCTACCACTTGCTAGCTAGATAACACAGGCTTGCAGAATGAATTGTTTACTGTTATATTGGCTATATTGTGACTTAGTTTGCAAGCTTATATTATCAATGCCCATTT
This sequence comes from Ancistrus triradiatus, assembly GCA_025084515.1. Taxonomy (NCBI): domain Eukaryota; kingdom Metazoa; phylum Chordata; class Actinopteri; order Siluriformes; family Loricariidae; genus Ancistrus; species Ancistrus triradiatus. The sequence goes on along the minus strand of JAJAGP010000904.1, from coordinate 177,003 downwards.
TACTAGCTGGCATAAAGCCTTTGCTAATGTAACTTATAGCTTTGCTAATTTAAGTACTTCATTTGCCTTAGTGGTATAATACATCTTTTTGGTGGGTTTACAGTTAGAAGTTGCTAGCCAAAAGGTATAGCTATGGGTTATCATTACCTTGTGTGCTGTGTGGCTGACATTCTTGGCACCTTCAGCATGGATAAATAAGTATTATAATTGATTATGTTATAAGTAGTCTCTCTCGCTCTGTTATATATATTGTATAATATTCAGGGAAAGGTTTTACTTATCAGTCTGATATATAACTAGAATATCACACCATTGTTTTTAGCATTACTTCAATGACTAGAACATACCCTGTCTGCCTTGTTTCTTGTGAAACTGGTTTGATTTTACTCACTGTTATGCTATTCTTACCACAGTGATGATGATCTACTTTATGTATGAAATGATGTGTACAAAAATATGGGCTTAATCTAATCCTGTATTGAATTAGCAAGGGTAGATGCTGTATTATGAGGGACAGGAGTTACTGTAGTGAGTTCACATGGTGTGTCCTGTGGTTCTGCTCAGTATTCCAGGATAAAACCAAATGCTTTATGACTTGCTTATTAGCCGTAATACTATTGTGATTTTAGTGGAGCACAGCAACTGGATATCTGTATGTGTGTCAAACATTATTTAACTTCAATATTTGTATTGATTTTTGGTCCCCTTGATTCTTTGCTAATTGCTAAAATTATTTTGATAGCCAGAATGCCAGACTGGTACAATTATGTCGAGAGCCAATTTTACTACTTTGTGAAAGACCCTTTACTACTTGGACTAACTTGGATATTTATGATTAGTTGTGTATAATACAGTATTTCAAATAAATTGACATTGAAAGATAAATCTGATTATCATTTAGTTTATCTGTTCTGCTTCACTCTTGTCAGCTGAAATTGCCACAGAGAACATGCAGTTTATTCAGAGACCTGAAACGGAAGTCCTGAACGAATATAAGCAGGATAGTTTATGTGTATTGACATTTATAAAACTGAGATACGATATGATATGATATGATATCAATATAAACAGTGCGTTTTGACGCAATGCTGATTTTTGCATCTTTTTCTAAATGGGATTGCTCACGGATGATTTACCACCTGCTATATTGGAAACAGTAAGTTCTGCTGTTCATTTGCATGCATGTTGAGTCATCTTAAAGTTACGAAACTGAGAACATAAGACGTCAAATTGCCTGTGGGCCCACATTAGAACACATAAAAACGGGCAGCAGGATCTAAGGATTAAATCTTAATCTTCGTAAGTAACCAAAATTGAATTTGCAGCACTTCTATGCCTATGACAATGTCCCCCAACTAGTGAATATAGAATGATCAGATGAGTACCTTTTGTATGAAGTTAATACATGTCTTTTCATCTAATTTAAATGCTTAAGCAAATATTTAGTTTTATTTTTTTATTTTAAGTTTTTAATTGAGCCTTTTTTGGTTCTCTGTGATCACAAAATGATATACAGTGGTACCTGTGGGACTGTGGTAGCCTAGTGGGTAAGGTTCAGGACTATGGACCAGAAGGTCCAGGGTTCAAATCCCACCTCTGCCAGGCTGCCACTGTTGGGTCCTTGAGCGAGGCCCTTAACCCACAATTGCTTGGATTGTAAGAATGTATCAATTGTAAGTCGCTCTGGATAAGGGCGTCTGCTAAATGCTGTAAATGTAAATGTAAATGGTACCTCAGTTCTCGATCACCTTGGAACTCATCGAATTCAGTTCTCAACGCATTTTGACTAAAATAACTTGGCTTGGCTCGGCACACTTGCTTAAACTCTCAAATAAGCATTGTGTTAATGATTTTGACCATCTATAGGTTAATTTGTCTTTTAAATATTAATTTTCTTATCATTACTTATCATAGGCTCTGATATGATACATTACAGACCGCTCTACCAAACACTCCACTCGTTAAACTCCTCTGTACATATCCCCATTGTAAATCAGGGAGCAAATACACAATACAACTCCATTTTCTGGGAATAATTTGCTCGGTACTTGTCTATTTTGGTTCTCGACAAACCTTCTAAAACAAATTAATGGCGAGAACTAAGGTACCACTGTAGTGCAATTAGACTATGTATAATACAGAAACCGCCAACCAAGTCATGAATGATAGAGAGTGTGTTCAGTCACACTCTATCATTTAGCAATTGTGCTGCAATGCTTTTGGGAAGCTCAGGCCTAAGCAGTGTGATATAACACATAGCTGATCCTACTATTGCTGTTCTCAGGTTATTTCCTTTTTACAGTTATTGAATCTTTCACTCAGCTCCCCCATACAGGGGTGTACATACAGCCAAAGCAGCTAGCAGGGATAAATAACAAATACACCCCCTCCATATTTAATGTGGTTTGGATTCAGGGGCTAGTATAGCCAAATTAAATTTGCACATGCCAGGGGAAGCAGACTCGCCCATGGGTGTCCAAACAGGCCAAATCCACAGCAACCAGCAGCAGTCCCAGCAGAATGACTCCTGAATGTGTGGTGCTTCATCTCATCAAATTCTGAGAAAACCATTTTTTCAGTCTTCTGCTCTCATGGGCTAGCCAGGAAACAGTGTTAATATTAGCAGTGCTTGTTACATCAGTACTGCTACATAACCTGACTGGCTTTTTCCAGGGGATTTTTCGTCTCTCTGTGTCCTGCAATATCTCTTAGTCATAGTTTCTCTTTCTTACTTCCATTTATAGGAAACCTAGCCTTCTCTGTGCGTGAAAACATATTCATAAAATGTAACTGCATGAATGCCATTGTGATTAAGTTGTACCAGTATTTCATGACATTGCTTTTCCATGCTTGCATGCTATGATGTGGCACACAGACTGTTTCTTTCGGGTTATTCAAACTGATTGTGTGGTATTAGTCATACTGCATGCTCATTCTAGTGTTACCAGTCACATGCTCAACTGCTGTATTTGTGTTCTTTCTTTTAGACCCCTTTTCTGTGGAAACTCTGATGTCGACCAGTTGGGGAAGATTTTTGAGTGAGTACTGCTCCCTTAACTAACATAACTTACTGAGGTATTTTAAATTAGGACTCAGTGATGAATGTGTTTCAGTGAGTGTCATTGTGAGCAGCCATATAAACAGAGCATGATGAATGTGATCATTTTGATTCCAGTGTGGTTGGAGTTCCTTCTGCTGAAGACTGGCCCCAGGAAGTAGGTTTGCCTCAGAGTGCCTTTCCTCCTCGCCCTCCTCAGCCAATAGAAGACCTGGTGCCAGATATGGACGAACTTGGAAAATCCCTTCTACTTGTAAGTCTCCATGGTGTTGTTTAGAACCACTGTTTAAACTATGGGTGATTATTCTTAATGCTAAAGGGCCAGAAAGGCTGGGAAAAGGAAAGGTGTTCATTCCACATTTCTCATGCTATAGCTGATTTCACCTTTTTTATTCTTTTGCATTCTATATTGAAATGACTGATGTGTTTTATTAGGTGTAGACACTGCATCATTCAAATGAATATGTGCAACAACAACTGGCCCAATGCAGATAAGCCCTGGCCTACCCTGATGTAAGACTCTGCATTGCCCAAATAATTTGAGAAATACAGTCCTTATCTACAGCCCCAAATTACAAACAGTTGGGACGGTATGGAAATGCATGTAAAAAAACCAACACACAGTGTTTCTAACATTGACTTTTATTTCACTGCAGACTGCTATATTTCATGTTTTGTCTGGTCAACTTCTTCAGGCAGGCCAGTACAGTATCTGTACCCTCTTCTTCGGCAGCCATGCCTTTCTAATGTGGGCAACGTGGTTGTTCAATGTCTTGTTGAAAAATGCATGGACGTCCCTGAAAAAGATGATGTTTTGAAGGCAGCATAAGTCGCTCTAAGATCTTAATGTACTTTCCTGCATTAATGCTGCCGTCACAGAAGTGTACCTTTGACCTTTGCCAAGGGCACTGACCCAACCCCATACCATGACAGAGCCTGGCTTTTGGACTTGTTGCTGATAACAGTCTGGATGGTCCTTTTCGTCATTGTTCCGGAGCACACAGCGTCCATTTTTTCCAAAAAAGATCTGGAATACTGCTTCGTCTGACTACGATACACGTTTCCACTGTGTGATGGTCCATCCCAGATACCTCCTAGCAAAAAGAAGTCGACGCTGATTCTGGACATGGTTAACATGGCTTCTTTTATGCACAGTAAAGTTTTAAGTGCAATTTGTGAATGTAACTCCATATTGTAGTGCTTGACAAAGGTTTTCCAAAGTAATCCCTTGCTCATGTGGTTCTGTCAGCTATTGTTAAATGACGGTTCATTCAGCTTAAGCTTGCACCCTTGGCCTTAACACACTGAAATTCCTCACGATTCTTTGAATAGTTTAATGATGTTATGCACTGTAAAGGCAGCAGTCTTTCTTTGAGGAACATTGTTTTTAAACATTTCAGTAATTTTGCTGACAAACTCAAGATCCTCTCATCAAAGACTCAGTCTTTCCCGGATGCAGTTTTTGTACCAAATCATGATTACAATCACCTGTTGACATCACCTGTTTGAAATCCCATCATCAGTTTTGTAAATTCATTACTAGCTCTAAATTGCCCCGTCCCAACTTTTTTTGGAATGTGTTGCAAGCTTGAAATGCAGGAATAGATGTTTATTAACAAAGTAAATTATGAAATATCTTGGGTTCATACTGTCTGCAATTAAATAAAAGTCAAAGTAAATGTAAGAAACACTGCATATTTTTTTATCTGCATTGTATATATTGTCCCAACTTTTTCTGATTTGGGGTGTAGATAAAAATCTACAAAATGTATGAAAAAGTATAAAATGTTTATTGTGGGCCATATTCAGAGTCACGTTCTTTGGACATATAGTGTGGACTTACTGTAAGCAAACAGCTTGACCTATCCAGAAATACTCTTCACTTTCAGCTGCATGATCAACATTTTGTGCTTTGCCTTTTTGTCCACTTACAAAACATGATCTGTGGAAACTCATGCCTAGAGAGGTCTGATTAGGAAACACCTGCCAACCCTCACAAGTACATAGGCCACCTCCCACATATTGCAACTCTGGATATGAATGCTTGTTGTACATCTATTGTCTTATCCTTATAACTCATGCTGCAATATTATGTAGACATCACTGAATACAGCCCCTCACAATGCTGCTTGTGATGCACACCAATGTTATGAACAGAATATAATGTTATTTTCTTTTCCATCTGCACAGCAATTTTTGTTGTTCAACCCAGCCCGGAGGATATCGGCTTACGACGCACTGTCTCACCCATACTTCCAGAGTCTGGACAGCACCAGCAAGAGTCTGTATGCTCAACCCTTTCCTAGCAAAAAGCCCTCCCCGGAGGAGAGAGCTGCTTAAAAACTTGTAACCCCCCCCCTTCTTTTTACAGACTCACCAGCACAAACCCCAAGCCCATTGGAACTTGTCTTCCATTGTCACATTTCATGCTGCTTTTAGGTCTTGTTGAAATATTACAGCTGTTCTTGGTTGATGCATTTTCACTGCAGCAGGTCATTTCAGTCACTGCCTTGGAACTTTTAAGAAATGTAAAAAGCTGCTTTCCTGCCTGCCTGTGTTCCCTTGTTGGAAGTCCCTCTCCTGAGAGGAAACTCCACTGCCAGATTTACAGTATGGATGCTGCTACATCATGATACCAGGGATCGCTCTTTACCAGTGTCATTAGGATAAAACTGCTACAACTCAGCTAATTCTCTCACTGCTCTGAATCAGCAATTTCACTGCCATGTTTTTGGATCCTGAACAGACACGAACTTGTCACTGCTAATGTGGGTCTGTTGAACAGAACCTCACTCTGTATGATGTAAACACACAATCACACTCTTTAGATCATTCACCTGAACTGCCCATATCAATGGGTCACTTTGTTTAGTCATCAGTCACCATTTCCTCCAAGGCTCAGGCTGAGCTTTGTTAATGTTAATAGTATTGAATATGCATTTCAGTCGAGTGCTTCACAGAGGACAAGTAGGTTAGGATTTTCGGCCACAGTTTTGCTGCCCTTGACAGTGTATTATAGTCAAAGGCTAGGTTTTATCTGTGTCTACTAAACTGTTTGTGATGTATAGCCACACTTATAGTCTGTGCCACATCACTGCTATGTTGTTCATGTATTTCAGAATACCAGTGTTGATGACTTATTGTGGTTATGTTTTTAAGTCTTAATTTTAGTAGACTTGAAGGTGTAGGGACTTGTATATACTTCCATACAGTATGTATTCACCCTGCTGTTGGGGAGGTGATTTAGTAATTCTATTATTTCGTTGGAAAGGTACGTAGCATGTTGCTGTTAGAGTGACTTGTTAAAAAGAAAGATGTAAATGACAGGCAGTTTGAGTAGATGTAGAGCAGTAATGCCTGAGCAGGTAGAAAACCTCTAGATTTAGAGATGGTAAGAGAGATGTGAGAGGTTAGTTCACAAAAAGGGTTTGCAAGGATAATGTCAGTGACGTAATAACTGTGTGATTGCTGAAGTTCAGGATTTTGTACATTCAGTTTTAAATTTCCTTCTATTAATAATTTTATTAGAAGTCTGGTTAGATGATCAGTGGCCAAGCGGCTACCCGGCATGTATATGCTCTTGTCTGGCTTTTTAGACGAGTTTGATTGGAGGGGAAATTGAAAGAGGGAGGGATGCTGCTTTAATATTTAGGATATAGCCCTGGAGACTTGTCCAAGGTGAGACCTGACAGAAGCTACACAGGCACTGTATTGTTAGACTTTGATTACAGGTTCATCCGGAGACACACTGGTGCTTCCTTCACACACTCAGGATCTCAGTAGACTCAGTAGTTAGGTTGGGTACTTATCAGACAGGTTCAAATTCACAGCTGATCTGTGATCAGGTGTGACTTTTCATATTAAGGAATATGATGTCTGATAAATACAACTCAGTTTAGCCCACTTTCCATTCTCAGGTCTATTTATGGTGGTAGTTTTACATTTAACAAGTTTCAGGTAACATTAAAGCATATTAAATTAAATCTGCAAAGTATTCACTGTATTAATTTTACAAAATAACATTATGCATAAATGTTGCTGTTAGAGTATTTTAAGACAGTAATTTAGAATAAAATGCTGGTATCAGCAGCCATTTCAGTAGTTAACATTGCTATGGTCTGGACTCGCATTTCTTGGTTTTCAGCCATGTATGTCATGTTGATTGGCTCAGTATCTCGTTCATGAAGAAATTTTGCCAGTCATGAGAGTGGTTTCATCATCAAGCGGAGATACTACACATGGGAAGCAACATAGTATACACAGATTTGATTATTTGTGACATACATGGACATTTTCCAACACAGAGAGGCTAATTCCTCATAACGTAATCTGGAAAACAAGGCATAATATTTTACGGACATTGTGGAATGTGATGACACCGTCTGTGATGTACATTGTATAGTAATCTTTGGTGGAACCAGTCAAGAGCACAGAAGGTGATTATAAGAGAATTAACAGTGCACACACTGTTTGTAACAGAGCCATGCTATCTTATGTATCCAGTTCACACCTCGTGCTCTGTGTAAAATATACTGTTTAAATAGTAAGGGAATTGTTACCATTCTGCATAACTGATCAAGCCCCTTATGCATGAGTGGTAAAACATATCTATGGTCAAATTCCAGTCACCTACAACACATACTATGTGACGTTTGAGGTCATATTTAAATTTCTAATAAAATGTTTTTGTTAGTCGTTGTTCACAGTTTACTGCCAACATTCCTTCACATCTTTTGTGTTTTGTTAAAAATGCTTCTTTTCTTTTGGGCAGTTTCATACACTATTTCCACAGCTTGACTGAAAGGATTTAAAAATATATATTTAAAAAAATCTCTGTCTCCTGTACCACAATACTGTTTTCCAATTATTTACTCAACAATCCTCAGAGCATGACAGTTCATGCTTAGATAAACAGCAAAAGAGGACTGTTAAGTTTTTAGTGGGCATTCGATGTGTATTTGTACACCTTATGATTGTGGGTTTCAGTAAGCTTTTTTGTACTCCAGTTAAATAGATCTAAATGGTCTTGCATTTATGATGGTCAGGGTATAATGCCATGCTCAAGGGTAAAGCTTTGGAATGTACATTTTAAATTAGTAATGAAATGTTAAATGTTGACATGATATGTTGACAGAAACTGCACCTTGAAATCACCCATCTCAACATTTTTCCGCTGTGAAACAATTAAAAGCTTTGTAATGAAGTTTATATTTTGAATGTCCTTCGAATATGAATGCACGAGGGTGACATAAACAATAAACTGAATTATTTTTTGTTGTTTGTACCCGTTTTCTTCAATTGGAAATTGAAATATAATTATTTGGGTTATTTCATTTTATTAGTTCTCAGTGTTTTTGTATCATATTTTGTGGATAGTGGTACTTTGTTTTTGTTTTTTTTCTTACCTATTGCCACCTTAAAATTGTATTCATTAATTTTATTTATTGCCATTTTTAAAGATTGCTATGTGAAAATGAAACATATTTAGTGATGGATTTAGTGATTCTAGGCAATTCCCCAAAACACATTTAATTGGATCTCAAGAGATGACAAAGGAGCTAATGAACAGACTGGAGGCAATAGAAATATTTCAAATGGGTAGTTCTACTGAATTTCTCAATTACTACTACCTGCTTAAAGCTGTATTTAAGAGAAGAATTTACTATTATCTGCTATTTTCTTTTTTCACTAATAGCTATATTTTGTGTACTTTTAGCATGCACCACACATATGGAGTTCATTGTACCTCTTTGTATTTCACTGGAAGGTTATGCAAAGCATGTCAAATGGTTTGCAAGGTATGTTGTTGCTCAGCGTGTTGTTTCTGTGTGTTTAACCTAATAAGAATAGACTGTTTTCCATTCATTATACTTTATTCTGTGATATGGATTACTTAATTGAGCATTTATAGATTCGTTGTACTGTATTATTGCTGAGTTTTGCTCAGTCATTTTTTTTCTGTAGGCGTTCGGATGTTTGTATTGAAAGCTGGCCTATGATTTTGACCTAAATTCTGAGAGTAAGGGTCAAAGACATATGCGTGATAGCATTGTTACTGCTTTATTTTGATCTTTTCCATACATTTGCAACATGTGACTAATTTCAGCATCCATTTGAGTGTATGAATATCAAACAAATGAATATCAAACTCATCAGGTTTTCATTATTTATAAAAATATATAGACTACAGATAGGAATTGATGCTAGGCTCCTATAATCAGCACTAGTTGTGGCACTCAGTGGCACGGTGGCATGGTGATCTAATATGCTAGCCCACCAGAGTCCCTTCCAACTGGGTCGGGTGTCACATGTAAGCACAAATTTGTGTCAGCTGTGTCTGAGGAAGGGGAGGCCAGCCAGTGCAGTTGACTGGGGTCCCCTCCTGAGCACGCTTATACCTGCACCCTGTGTTTTCTGGGAATAGGTGTTGGCGCCCCCGCAACCCTGTCCTGGAAATGTGTGGTTAAAACATAAAAACGTGAAAAAATTTATGGACATGTTACCAGCTCTGCTTGTATTTGCTTATTATAGAAACAAAAATGTTTCATTGCTGCATATTTTGACTTCTCTTTCAAATTTATTTACTTTGACTGCAAAAGATTCAATATTTACATAATCCAAGCTGAGTATCTGGTCAAAGCTCCTATTGCCTTTTTGCTTGTTTCCTTTCTTTGCTTCAGTTCCTTAAGTGAATGATGTGTTAGTTTTTTGTCACTCCTCTTTTGTATGAACTGGTTTGTTAATATTTCTATCACAGGATTGGCTAAGGAAAAAATACCTGTCTATATTTTATACAACTGATGAATAAATATGCTTTGTTCCCCTGTTTTGCATGTGTAACTACCTTATTTTTTTTTTTACTTTCATTTCCTTTAAATAAATATTTTAGTATATTAAATGACTTGGTCTAATTCTTAAATGTCACATCTAGAGCAATGAACAATTAATAATAAATCATGTTTTATAAATTCGACTATTCATTGATTATGTTCTGATGATGTTTAGTGATGACATATTACTAAATATTAACCTATTTGTGTTACAGTTCTCTCGGGGTGAACTATGTGGTTTGGTCAGGAGGACCCAAGTGCAGTTAGCTTAGGCTGTGTGGAAAGCCCAGTTAATGGGCCAACAAGGTGTGTAGGTGACTTGTGTACATGTATATACATAAAGGGGGCAAGAAAACAAGCACACACACCAGAGGGGGAAAATGTATATATAGGGCGTAAACAAGCCAGTGAAAAGGAAATAAGTACAGGCAGTGGGGATCGAGCTGGGATTGCTAGCATGGGAGTCAGGAGCAATCCCATTAAGCTGTGCAACCTGGGGAATGAATGTGGAAGTAAAGTGTTACGGGTCGCCATATTTGACCGGTGGCGAACCGTGGAAAACGGGGGGGGTTTTAGGACCCAAGGTGCAGTTAGCTTCAGATGGAAAGGGTGAACCAAAAAGGGAAGAAAGAGACTGAAATGGCAAAGTGGCGGTGTGTGAGTGGAGCTGTAAATGAGCTCATACACTCAGCACAACAACGCCACACTGTGGCAGATGATGACACCACACGAAGGAGTTTAAAGAGCTCCTGTGGGCATCATCCCGGGGAACCAAAAGCATAAATGAGTACTGCAGCAGAGGGAAGGATGTTATAAGTGTGGAAAGCCACGAAAGTGTGCCACGGGAACTCCTAGCGCTTACAGGAGCATGGTGTGGACGCGGGGTAGAAAAAGACGAGACTAAACTGCAGGTCAGCATTCTTTTCTGAGCTCGATCGCGAGAGGAACGTTATATCCCTCTGATCGCGAAAGAGGAAGAGGAACAGCGCGAGAGGGAGGAGACGGAGCAAGACTTGCCGCAGCAAGCGAGCCCAAAATACAGTCGAGGAAGGTGTTAGTGAGCACTAGAAGACAGCTTTTCCTATGCTATATTCAATGCCCTAACATACCAGAACAGCCTCCTGACTGCCCATAGCTGGCGATCTTTGAATGCCAGCTTACCTCTGTCCCTGTCAAAATGAAAGCGCTCAGTCACGAAAATACTGCCTAGTCTGACACCGAAGCGGAAAGGCAGCAAGCGAGTTCAATGGTGCGACACCTGCCAAGCTCAGAAGCAGTCTTAAGTACCTAACCTGGCAGGTGCATGCGCAATTGCATCAACCCTGCCCAGACCAAAAACTGAGTCAACGCTGACCTCTAGCATCCAAAAGATGGAAGTCAGCGTGACCCTGTAACAAAAGGGGCTTTAAACGGGAGACAAAGAGTAAAGGGAATTTGATGCGCGGGAGCGGACCCAAAAACAAAAGACATATTAATATTACAGTTATGTGTGAAGATAGGAACTGCGCTTATAGTTGAACAAAATCGGCACTAACAACTCCGAATGCCGATGTGGCAAGTGCGAAGCAAAAACAAGTGACTCACTCGGAAACGTAGTCAGAGTTGACAATGAAAACAAAAGGCAGGGCTCGTGTACTGGCAACGAGCCTGGCTTGTGAGAGCGGAAGAGAAACGAAACGGTGCTAATAAGGCATGGCATAGGCGGCACCGCAAACGGGGACCAAGGTGAAGCCCGAACACAGAGAATAATGAACGAACGCTAGAGGATCAGAACGGGGCTCGCCTCGCCACAGCGACGAGAGTCACGTCGCATGGGCAGACCAGAGGACGAAGCATGATTGGGAAAAAAAGAGTCCGAAACACCGGAGTCTGACCCTAGAAAACATTCTCTGCAAAGAAAGAGTGTTTACCGTCTTTGCCTAGCCATTAAACAAGCAGCGAAATGATAGCTCGTAGAACACAAAGGTGTGGCGAGAGGCATGCTTTCAGGCTGTCTTATATAGGAAGCAGGACAGGTGCATCTCGTCAGGGCTCATTAGCGGAGCACCTATAGGTGCATTCATGCTGGAGCCTGCCGTCTTATTCTTGCACGTTTTCTACGCCCTCTAGTGTTGGGCAGCAAAACTACGTGCTTCCTAAAAATTTGTTTATGAATTCATTTGTTTGATCATTGATGAAGAAAATAAATAAACCTGTCATTTCCCTGGTGGTGGCTCGGTGAGTTAAACCTTGTTCTAAACCGCAGCACCATAGGCTGGTTAAACACAGTCCATGGTTAAATAGCAGTTCTGGAATTAACTAGGTGCAGGCAGAGGTACATCCTGTACATCTCTTCACAGGGTATAAAGACAAGAGTAAAATTTAATTAAATTATAGAATTAAACTGAAATTTTCTGGGGGGGTTTTTTCACAATTTTTGACAGAAAACAGTATGTTGAATGCAACTGAAAGTATCCATATATTCAGGCCTTTCACTAAACGCAGGTGGCATTTGCTGAATATGCATTATGTATGACTATACTAATATAGCAATTAATAACTATATAGTAATACTTACTTTACAAACAATCCCAGTATAATCCAACTATTACAAGGGGTGTACAAAAGCCCCAATATTTCAAGTAGGACCCCAACACATAAAAGCAGCACCAAACTTAAAACTGCAAAAGTGGTGGTTATTAGCAATAACCAGACAGGAGAATGGTGATGAAGAGCTAGGTAGGGAGCCAAGGACGGGGTTTGGAGGTTTGTGATCAAGTGTGAGGGACCAGGTGTGCAAGACTTGGGGTCCAGGTGAGGCGACTTGGAAACCAGGCATGGAGGCTTGAGACCAGACAGGAGCGACTCGAGGCCTGACATGATGGCTTGGGACCAGACCGGGCGTGGAGGAGAATAATAGGAACAGAAGAATCTCTGGGGAAAATCATACACTAGAAGCAGGAAAAACAGGACTAGGGTTAGACAGCGTCAAAGCTGAAAAAATAAGCCAACAAACTGGCAAACACAAAGGCTGAAAGCAGGACTTAAATACACGGGGCTAATAGATAAAAATAAGGAGCATTGTGTGTCAATTAGCAAAGGAAGAGATCTACTGGCTGAAAAAACAGGAGAGGATTGACAGACAATTCCGGGTTTCAACCACAAGAATGACACAGAAAAAATCAGCACAAAACTGAAAACAGAAGGGAAAGTGACAGGGAGGTAACGTCATAGACATACTGTATACACTATTTACATAGATTATGTCTATAAGAAATGCAACTAGTTAACATCATGAGATATATATTTTTTAAATTTTAGATTGATTTGATTAAAAATTTTGTAGTCTGCAGCATCTATTTGATACTAGTTGATCTAGTTGATACCTTGCTTTGCTTGTAGATCTGTTCTCATACTGCTAAATCCTAAATGATTTTCTGTAACAACACAGTTCTGTCTAATTGTTATAAAGTAGTGCTGGCTGCAAGGAAAATCACTAGTTTATATCAAATTCCTTGTTCTTATACAGTACATTGTATGTATAAATACTTGAAACATGTAATTCACTTAGTTATTCCTGTAACCTACCTGAATGTGCATCCCACACAGTGTTGATAGCGATATATTAGCATTGTTTACCTCTGTCTGTGCACTTTATAGAGCCAATGTTGGAGTGCCTTGGCTTGCCCATATAGGATGCATCATGTAGCTTATGTACTCTAGTACACAAATATGACTGCCATGTAAAACCACAGAGTAACCAGTAAAACCTTTAAAGTCTGACACTACCAAAGTTAATTTAGCTTTATGTTTTAGACACTAAGAAAGCAGAAAGAAAGAGAACTAGCATTGTGAATGTTCTAATTGCTTAAATGTTGAAATTATGACGTTATACTGTAAAAATAAAAATATGTGGCTAGTGGTAAGTTGCCACTCTGTAATTAAAATAATGCCTGTTTAGAGTGTGTGGGTGTCCTCTGGGTGCTCTGCCTTCCTCTCACATTCCAAAGGCATGTGTTAGGTCAGTTGGTGTCTCTGAAGTGTCCCAATGTGAATGAGTGTATGTATGTGAGTGTACACATCTATTGAACGAGCATGGCCATCACAGGTGAGGAGGGTCATGCAAGGTCCTAGTCTGGGGTCGGGATGGTGCTCTCAGGCGACAGAGCTAACCACTTGTTAGTAATATAATGTAATATAATGTACAATAGTATAATAATATAAGATTATAGAATACACCAGGGGAGTTTCTAGAATACTTGTCATACAGAGTAACACAGCTGTACCACTCCGCTTGCCAATCAGTCCATGAGGCACAGCTCTGCATAAAAAATAAGCCTGTTAAACACTAAATAGATTAAACGATTTAACTGTAAAATGGACATTATGCTACCATGTATGAGAAATGAAGATTAAATTAAATGAAGATTAAAAACACTACATAATTTTTTATTAGTTTTGTTTATGCTAATGTAACTGATGGCTCAGCTAGTTTAATGAATGCCTTTGCTTTAGTGATGTAATACATTAATTATTTTTGGTAGGTTATACAGTTATAAGTGGCTGGCCAAATCACATAGCTATGAGCAATCATTATCTTGTTTGCAGTGTGGCTGACTTTCTTTGAAATATTTGCGGATGTCCATAACTCTGCGTGAAATCTGCGGTATATGGGAAATGTAGTGCCTGTAGTGAATTTGAGTGGCGTGTCCTGTAGTTCTGCTCAGCGATCCAGGATATGTTTACCACATGACTGTAGTGGATTACAGCAACATTTTACTGGGGCACATGCCCTCTAAAATGGATCTGATGATTCCCAAGGAAATGCATTAGCACAGTACTATAATACTGTATAATAGGAGTGTGTGATATGTATTGTAGACAATATCTTAATTTTTTTTTTAACAAAATGCGAGCTTACACTATAGATTATGTCACTCACTTTGCAAAAAAAACTGTCAAAAACACACCTTAAGAGTTAACTTTAAGCCAGATAGAACAGACTACTGTGCATGTGCAATGAGTGCATGCAGCATCCTAGTGCCACAAATCCAACTAGAAATTTCTACCCAACACTTGTGCCAGGAGACAAAATCCAGACAATTTAGATTGCAACATCACATATTACAATCTAGATATTTGCCAGAGGGTACTCATCCACACTTGCATGGAGGTGGTTTGGCTTTCAAAAAACGGATGTTGCTCGAAAAATGGCAATCTGAAAACTGTCGGAAAGCAGGTTCCGTTAAAGGCAGCTTGACGACTAATTTATTTCATCGTCTGCAGACTAACCACTGTGCAGAACATGAAGATTATGTCAGCTGAATCAGCTATCCACGACAGGCTTAAACAAGCCAAGGTACCAGCACAAAAAACACTCAGCAAACCTTAGCGGAATCATTCTGAATAAATGTGCATTACAACAAGAAAAGCAACAGATGGCAAGATATAACAAATGCCGTCACCAAATACATCGCAAAAAACAATTCAGGCAGTTGAGAGAGATGGGTTCAAACTAGTTTTATATAGTTTAGACCCAAGATATACACTGCCAAAGTATTTATCATTAGCGACAAACAGGGGTGTTTCTAGACTACTTGTACTGGGGCACACACAGCATTTAGTGGGGCACAGCTACAGGTATAACCCTCTACTTGCCAATCAGTCTTTGGAGCACAATAAAAATAAGCCTGTTAAATGCTAATTATAGAATAAATCACTTAAGACTAAAGCGGACTTTAATATGCTATGGATGAGAAATGAAGAACAAATTCACACTAAAGATTTTTTAATTGCATTACCTAAGCATTACCTTGTCTGCAGCGTGGCTGACTTTCTTTTAAATATTTGTTTGTTTTAAATATTTATTCCATTACTCCATGAGAAAAACCTAAAGAAACAGGCTCAGACCGAAAGCCTGAATTTGGAACGATGCTGGGGCATTATAGGAAATGTAGTGACTGTAGTGAATTTCCGTGACACGTTTTGCTCAGCACTCCAGTATAAAATTTACCGCTATGATTTTAGTGAGGCACAGCAACATTTCACTGGGGTACGTGCCCCAGTTATATATTTTTTTAATATAGCACCCCTAAATAAAATCAAGTCAAGTCAAGTCAGATTTATTTATATAGCGCTTTTTACAATGGAGCATTGCCTCAAAGCAACTTTACAAGTTTAGATTATCTCCTAATAACTACGTCCAATCCCAAATTGAGCAAGCCTAGGGCGTAATAAATAAATTACTGTGCATGTGTAATGTAACGTCATATAAAAGTGACGTGTGGGCGCTAGGTGGCAGCAGTTTGCAGTTTCTCATGCAACATCTCTGCACCAACCATGTAAACAAAGAGTGTAACTTTAGGTGTGTTCATTAAATGAATATTTTCCAGCATGGGGAAGCGGGACAACAGAGTGGTAAGTTAAAATAAGCTTTATTATTTTATAGTTTATTATACCGTGTCTGCACAGAGCGAGTCCAGTGAACTCATGTGGCGGCAAAGCTAAGAGGCCTATGTAGCTTAGCTTAGCTTAGCATTTGGGGACCGAAGATGAAATGAACGGTAGATTTTGTGCATATTGCTTGATTGGATCAGATTTAGAACATTGTCTTGCAATGGGTGTTTTAATGACTGGATTTGATGAGTTAAATGCACGATTATTGGTTACATTATACTATTTAGCTATTAAATCCTGTAAGATGGTTTAGCACTATCTGCAGTAACGGTCAGTAATATTTCTACGACAAGTTAGGTTCTGTCAGTTTGCTTACGAGCTTTGTTTTCCTAATAAACTCTACATTTAGACTGTAGCTGTTGGTTAGATCAGCTTACTTAACCGATTAGATTATCTGCCTCTTTTGGCCTTCACAGTATTTAGCAGACGCCCTTATCCAGAGTTGATGCAGTCTGTCATACATTTATGGCTTTCCTCAGCAGTGGCAGCTTGGAAGTGATGGGACTCGGACCCTGAGCCTTTTGGTGAATAGTCCAGTGCCTTTATCACTGAACCGATGCCCATCCTTGTATCTTCTTCATGGTAGTGGTAACCTGATCACATTGAATCAGCTGGTGTTATAGTAAGAACCTACAACAGTAGTGATTCAGTCTATTGACCAGAAGATTGAATGTTCAAGTTCCAGGACAGCTAAGTTGCCACTCTTGGGCATTTGAGCAACGCCTTTAGCAATTACTTGTTTGGATTGTGCCTGGTACGTTGGTATTATTTGTAACTCACTCTGGATAAGCCTGTTGTTGCCCTTAATACGTTGCTGTAAATATAGAACTCATTTCAGACAGGTTTTTCCGATGTTATAAGTCGGTATTTTGGTTCGAATTTGAGGAAAGAATGTTGAATGGACTGTTCGCTGTCCGATTTGGTTGTATAAAACATTAATTAACATTAATTATTATGACATTTACTAACATTAATTAAAAACAATATGAAAACATTTAGCACAGTGCTGTACAATACAGTAATTCTTATCTTTATATCTTTTATAGAATCTGAAACACTTACAGTAACGAAAACGAGTGGAACATTACCATGTTGTTTTAGCCGTATTGTCTTTTTGTCAGCAGGTGTCGCAAGGGTTCGCTCGTACTAGTTTTCTGTCTTTCACATGTGAATTAGACGTGTACATAAGGCAAATTTTTATTTCCCGTTATCATTTTTAAGACCTCGGATGTAATAGCAAATGCAATGTTGATCAAGTGGATGTTAGACGGTGCATATCTGTATGATTTATTAGTGCAACTGGGAAAGCATGACGATTAACATCTGCATAGTTATCGCAATAAATATTATCTTGTTTTCAAGTTCAATATGTGTTTTTGCCAGGTATGCCTATGACCAATAATTAAACTTCGTTAAGACCAGAGAATATGACCGGCGACAAGATCAAGAATAGAGCAACAGAGCAAGTTCAGCTTGTAGAATATCCCAGTGATTCTTTGTGCTGAGATGTCAATCACACTATCTCAGTTTTATGGTGAGCACTAGGAAATATAGTGACGGAAAGCCATGGTTGTATTTTGCTCAACTGTAGTTTGGTGTAAATTTTTTATGCAGGGATGCACCGAATATTTGGCAACCGAAAGTGTTTTTTTTGGCCATTTTTGGCAGAATAATAACTGAAAAGACCGAGTAATTTATACGGAGCAATGACATTTTGATGACGTGATCAAATAACTACCCAGTGTGGAGCGAGGCGTTCTTTGTCAATACAGCAAATATGTTGGCTGTATGGAAGCAGGGTTCTACAGTGCAAGCGACTTAATGTAAATGTTAATTTGCTCCTTCTTTTTAAAGCAGTAAGTACATCACGCCACCATCGCTGTTACTGAGAGTTCATTGGGTCTGTCTCAGTACCTAGCGAGTGCCCTTGTTGCCTACTTCCTATGTAGGGCACTCTCTGTATGAGATTCCTAACTGATAATGGAACCCTAAGACTGGCTAATGAGACTGTGTACCTGGTTACTGATTGCGTCACACCCACTAGAACGCTAGCAAAGCTTTACAGGTCTGCATTCCAGTCTTTGCTGATTGCCATGTATTGCATTGAATCTTTCCTTAAGGCATCTGTCTTAGGAATATCGTAACACGAAAATGCTTGTTGAGTTGTGATAAGAGGAACAGATAAAATGTAGACAGAAGCTAATATAAGAACATGAGGGAAAATGTAATCTCTTCTGTATGAGATCTGTGGTTTTGGAACGTTTAGCTGGTAACCGGACATAAATTTGGACTATGTGGAAGTAAACGTGCTTTTTATTTATAAATTTCGCATATTATTCACGTTGTAATCAATTAATTTATTAATTTACCAGCTAAACCTCAGAAGGGCTCATACAGAAGGGCTAGCATTTCCCTCATGTTAGTCATAATATTATCTTCTGTCTATTTGATCTGTTCTTCGTGTTGTGCTGTGTTTCCAAAAAAGAAGCCTTGAGGATAGATTAAAATTTACGATTACAACGGCAAAGACTAGAATTCAGACCTATAAACCTTTGCTAGCATTTGTGCAGACTTTTTGCAGTTTTATCTAACATAACTGATCTGTCATTGATTCTCTTGCCCACCAGCCCTACATGAACCCAATTGCTGCTGCTAGAGCCAGAGGACCTACACCTGTCAGCGGGCCCACCATCCAAGATTATCTCAGCAGACCTCGGCCAACATGGTATGAAGAATTAACTTATGAGGGAATAGCAAGGAAAACATAGTCACTTAACACACTTTAATGTCTTTTGTGCATGCTGTGGTAGACTACCTAAAGTATTACGCATGCATGGTGGACAGACATTGCTGATTTCATGCACCTTCATAAAGAATGGACCAGGGCTATTTAACATGTTGGGCCTGCTTCTTGAGTCTAGAGTGTAAGCACATAATAATAACGATTCATTCGTCCACTAGAGGAATGCAATGTTCTAGCTGGTCTGCATCTCAAAAAGGCAATTCAAAACCACCTGCTGCTCACATTACATTGACAGACTGGCCTGCCTGCCTGACCTGTTCCCAACAGAGAGTGTATGGAGAATTTTGAAATAAAAAATGTAAATGGAACGAATGCCAAAGGTGTAACGCTTTATCATCCCAACTTTTTTTGGAATGTGTTGCAGGCCTGAAATGCAGGAATGGATGTTTATTAACAAATGAAATAATGTTGGTCAGATAAAACATGAAATATCTCAGGTTCAGGATGAGGTTCAAGTCAAAGTAAATTTAAGAAATGCTGTGTTTGTGTCTTATTGCCATTTTCTATGATATCCCAGCTATTTTGCATATGTTCTTGTGCAAGTTTTGAAACAAAAACACCTTTAGTTCATTACAGTGAAAATAACTTACTAGAAACAGAAGGTTAATTGTAAACAAAATGTTCTATTGTAGTTTCATCATATCTTAACTGAGTGAAAACATTCCTTTTTTATATTTCAATAGAATTCTAAATAATGTCTCCTTTACTTGTATAAAAATTTAAAGAAAGTTAATCTTTAATGACCCCAATTAAAAAACATATGAATTTTAAATAATGCTTCAACAAATTTGCTATTGTTAAGAAGGCAGAACACGGGGCTCGGGCCCAGCTGTTTGTGGTGCTGGGCCAGCAAATTGCTCGTGGGTGCCCACTTGTAGAATTATGTTTATATAATACTCTGCCTTGTCATTGAGCTGCTGCTATGATGTCATCAAACCACAGGGAAGAGGTAAAGGAGCAGCTGCAGAAGAAGAAGAAAGGATCCAGAGCCTTGGCTGATTTTGAAGATAAAATGAATGAGGTACAAAATTAATGTTTCTTATACTAGCTCAGTACTACATTGTATACTCTACTATTTGAATGTTTAACAGTTCATGACATAATGGTAACACTTGCTTTTAATTTTCAGCGATGGAGGAAGGTACTAGAGAAAAATAGAGAGAAGTTACTTGGAGGATCTGAGAAGAAAGACAAAGAGAAGGACAAGGACAAAAAAGAGAAAGAAAAGAAAGAGGTGACACGGTCATGAAATTGTGCTGGAATGACAGAAATAGCTTGCATATGAGGTTAACTTTGTAATGTGTCTCCTACAGAAGAAGAAGAAGGAAAAGAAAAAATCAAGTAGGGTGAGAAAAGCCCTCCATTTTTCATGACTTTTGTAAGTTACACAGATGTTTCTGATCCTGTGCACCAGGTTCTGTTCTGCTCAGAAACGGATTTCTTCTGTTCAGTATTCCTGTCCTGCGTTTTCTTCTTTGTTGCTTGATATCTAATGAGCTCTGCTTTCATTGTGTGTGGTCAAGCATTCTTCGTCTTCTTCCCCCTCCTCATCGAGTTCTGATTCCTCCAGCAGTTCTTCATCCGAGTGTGAAGAAGAGGTACAGCACAATTAACAGATTCACTCTTTATTGCTTTTGCAGTGGTACCTCGGTTCTCATTGCAGAAGGCTTGTCGAGAACCGAAAACAACGAGTCCCGAGCAAATTTTTTCTATAAATAATAATGTGAATTGAATGAATCCGTTCCAGGCCGCCAGAAAATTCACACTATATAAGGCATTATATACATTGATATTACATTAACCTACAGTTGGCCAAAATCAGTAACACACAGCTTATTTTACACTGAAGTGTTGAAAATGTGAAAAGAAAAAGCACTTATTCTTGGTGAACTCGGTGTGCAAGCATATCTGCTGTGTTCTGGAGGATACAGTTCCTGTTAGTCTTTCGGCTTCTTTTCAATTGGATCTGATGTAGATGTAAAAATAAAGAAGAAGCACAATAAAACCAGCACAGACCTTCTCCGGACAAGGGCTATTGTGAATCTGAATCACTGTATATTGACTTGTGACTCGTGAATCATGAATCGTGAGTTGAGTTTGATTCAGCTGGAGTAAGTCATGTGGCTCGACTCATATAAGGTCAAGCAAGTGCGCCGAGTACTGAGCACACATCATCAATGAAGACGAATTCTACTAGTCAGAATGCATCGAGAGCCGAATTTTGAGTTCCGAGGTGGTCGAGAACCAAGGTACCACTGTACAAATATTGAAATGTGTTTCACAGTTTTTGTGATCATTGTTTAAGTTTGAGTTTTTTTATGATTTGTTATTAATGTCAGGATGAACGGAAGAGGGTAAGGAAAAAGCGAAAAAGAAAACGATCCTCAGCACGGAAAGCTTCAGATGATTCTGGTGCAGAGTCAGAAACAGACAGCAAGGTAATGGACATTGATGGCTCCTGCTGAAAGAGCACAGCAGGATTATATCTAAAGATTTGTGAAATATGCTTGGATGTGGATACATGATATGCAAATGTTCACACTCGATGTTCAAGTAATGGTTAGGTTTTTACTTGTTGAATATTTTAATCATTGACCAAAAAGAAATAATATTTATATGCAGTAT
Source organism: Ancistrus triradiatus (assembly GCA_025084515.1). Lineage (NCBI taxonomy): Eukaryota > Metazoa > Chordata > Actinopteri > Siluriformes > Loricariidae > Ancistrus > Ancistrus triradiatus. The sequence continues at coordinate 155,252 of JAJAGP010000904.1, read as the reverse complement.
CATATGCCATATGCTTTTGTACTGTATGGAAATTCACAACAATTATAGAAAATAAAGTAATGTACTATTATGACCCTGTGTAGGAGAAAACCATAACACTTACGAGGATGGTATGATGGTTTTGTTTGATGGAAGCCAAAAGCGCATTGATAGACAGCATTGTTAGCAACATGGAAGATCAGCCAGATGAAACGGAGACTCAACGATTGAACGTGAACCGGTTTATGTAGTTATACATTAGGGAGGCTGTGGTTGCCTAGTGGTTAAGGTACTGGACTATGTACCAGAAGGTCCAGGGTTCAAATCCCACCTCTGCCAAGCTGCCACTGTTGTGGCCCTTAACCCACAATTACTTGGATTATAAGAATGTATCAATTGTAAGTCGCTGTGGATAAGAGCGTCTGCTAAATGTAAATGAGAATAAATATAAATGGTGGTGAGGGGGTACTACTTACAATAGAACAGGCATATAGACTCAGTGGCGCCATTTACAGCTTGTGACACACAAGCAGCAGAAAGTCAAACGCACCAAAAAAGTAACTTGCACAAAAAGACTCTGAGCACATCAACCGAGTCAGAACCTCTATTCCAAATGTAAGCTAATGAGCAAGTGAGCACACTACCAGTAAGCCAGTGAGCTTTTGAGTGAATGACAGACTTCTGTTCTTTTAACTCTTAACCTCTGCTTGTGGATCTGCAGCGGTGATTGGCTGATGAGGTGACCAGCCTTTTACAGCCGCAGAGTTCGATGACAGATCTTTATTTCTTCTTATAATTAATTACACAATAATGCCAAAAGTATTCACTCGTCTATCCAAATAATTGAATTCAGGTGTTCCAATCACTTCCATGGCTACAGGTGTATAAAATCAGGCACCTAGGCATGTAGACTGCTTCTACAAACATTTGTGAAATAATGGTTCTCTCTTAGGAGCTCAGTGAATTCCACTGTGGTATCGTGTTAGGATGCCACCTGTGCAACAAGTCCAGTGCAACAAGTCCTTGCTAATAAATTTTCCACAGTCAACTGTCAGTGGTTTATAACCAAGTGGAAGCGATTGGAGATGACAGCAATTCAGCCACGAAGTGATAGGCCACGTAAAATGACAGAGCGGGGTCAGCGGATGCTGGGGCACAGTGTGCGCAGAAGTTGCCAACTTTCTGCAGAGTCAATCACTACAGACCTCAACTTCATGTGGCCTTCAGATTAGCTCAAGAACAGTGTGTAGAGAGCTTCATGGGATGGGTTTCCATGGCCGAGCAGCTGCATCCGAGCCTTACATCACCAAGCTCAATGCAAAGAGTCGGATGCAGTGGTGTAAAGCCAGGATAAATGGTACTTGTCTGACTGCACTGTGCAAGTGTAAAGTTGGTGGAGGGGGGATTATGTTGTGGGGATGTTTTTCAGGAGTTGGGCTCGGCCCCTTAGTCCCTGTGAAAAGAGCGCTTCATGATTCAGCATACCAAGAGATTGTGGACAATTTCATGATTCCAAATTGTGGGAACAGTTTGGGGATGGCCCATTCCTGTTCCAACATGACTGCGCACCAGTGCACAAAGCAAGGACCCTAAAGACATGGATGAGCGAGTTTGGTGTGGAAGAACTTGACTGGCCTGAGTCCTGACCTCAACCCCATAGAATAGATTTGGGATGAATTAGAGTGGAGACCGCAGGCCAGGCCGCCTTGTCCAACATCAGTGTTTGATCTCACAAATGCGCTTCTGGAAAAACAGTCAAAAATTCAAATAAACACACTCCTAAACCTTGTGAAAAGCCTTCCCAGAAGAGTTGAAGCTGCTACAGCTGCAAAGGGTGGGCTGACACATTATTAAATCCTATGGGGATCAAGTTCATATGCGTGTGAAGGCAGACGAGTGAATATTTTTGGCATATAGTGTATAATTGATAACACTTCAGTTGTTAAAGCGAACAGACATTGTTCGGATGGATGTTAAACAGTGCATGCTTCTTTGTGTTTGTTCAGTGCAGGTGTTGTGTACTTCTTTTCACTTAGAAAAAGTGGAAATAAAAATTTGGACCCGGATTTTGAGATGGCTTCTACATGACACAGTCAGAAATGTTTTCTCAAAGGCCATGTTGTACGGTGCCTTTTTGTGTATCTTGGGTTTGGATTGTTTGCTGGGTTGTGAAATTCTGCCTACATGCAGTTATGCTTAATAGACGGACTGAAATTCAAATAATGTGTAACGTGTAATATTTAAGTGAATTCATAACACTGGACCCTGACTGTGTTGTTTACAGTTCTTATTTGCAAAAGGTGGTTGCTGCGTCAAAGACCACAATTTTATATGATCTCTTTAATTTCCTTAAGCTAAGAGGAAGTCAGCAACTTCACATTTTAATATTTACAAGGTGGTATCTGTTAAAAAATGTTCGACACAGCAGTGGCCCTGAGTGCGGCTGTAGTGAGTGCTGCAACTGTTTTCTTTCAGTAAGTAGTTTGCAGTTAATTTTGAACATTGGTATTTGTCCAAATTGTTAATAAAGTTTAATGTTAACCCTAATGTAAATGTTTCTAACTAAGAGAATATGTTTATGCAAAACAAAACGCCACCAGAGAGAAATAATGGATTGATGCAAAACTCGGCATGAAGCTCAGGCAGATATGTAATTAAGCAGTCACATTTAAATGGGATGAGGCAGTAAAATGTAACAGTAATTAAGCATGTTATTTGTTTTAGGAATCATCTAAAAAGACGAAGAAGAAGAAGCACAAGGAGGAGGGAGAAAAAGCTAAGGTGAAAGATGCCAGATGGAGCCCAAACACTTATTCAGCTGTTTATTCAGTCTATAGGCCCAAATGTGCATATGTATTTACTGGTATTGTTACCAGAAATTTTCATTTTTAAGGATGAAAAGGGCTGTAAAAAGATAAAGACTGAGAAAAGTCACTCAGAGGAGTCCTCAGATGAGTCTGAATTAGATGACGATGTAAGTACCTTTCACTGTCTTTACTTCAACATACACTCGCCAGTAGGTACACCTTGCTAGCACTGGATTGGATCCACTGTTACCTTCAGAACTGTCTTAATTCGTCGTGGCATATATTCAACAAGGTCCTGGAAGTATTCCTTAGAGATTTTTCTCCATATTGACATGATAGCATCACACAGTCGCTGCAGATTTGTCGGTTGCACATCCATGATGCAAATCTCTTCCACAACAAGGTGCTATTTTTTGTATTGAGATCTGGTGACTGTGGAGGCCATTTGAGGACAGTGAACTTCTTATGTTCAAGAAACCAGTTTGAGATGATTTGTGTTTTGACTTGACGCGTTCTCCTTATATAAGTAGCCATCAGGTTATGGGTACATGTGTACATGGGTATATGTGGTCATAAAGGGATGGACATGGTCAGCATGGGCTGTGTCGATAAAACGTTGCTGACTTGGTATTGTGTGCCAAGAAACTGTCCTCCACAATATTCCATAACGAACATGCTGAACTGTTACTACAAGACAGGATGGATCCATGCTTTGATGTGGTTTATGCCAAATTCTGACCCTACCATCTGAATGTCACATCAGAAATCTAGACTCCTCAGGCTAGGCAGTGTTTTTCCACCTTTATGTTGTCCAATTTTGCTGAGGCTATGTGAGTAAGGCAGTTTTGCTGGCACCTCGTGTGGTCTTCTTCTGTAGCCCATCTACTTCAAGGGTTAATGTGTTGTTCATTCAGAGATGCTCTTCTGCAGACCTTGGTTGCAACGAGTGTTTATTTGAATTACTGGCACCTTTCTATCAGCTCAAACCAGTTTGGCCATTCTGTGCTGACCTCTGGCATCAACAAGGCATGTTCACCCAGAGAACTTCCCTTCACTGAATATTTTCTCTTTTTCCATCCATTCTCTGTAAATTCTCGAGATGACTGTGCTTGAAAATCCCAGTAATTCAGCAGTTTCTGAAAAACTCAGATTAGCCCGTCTAGCACCAGCAACCATGCCACGTTCATAGTGACATAAATCACCTTTCTTCCCAATTCTGAGGCTTGGTTTGTACTTCAGTTGGTTGTCATGACCATGTCTACATTTCTAAATCCATTGATTGGCAGCCATGTGGTTGCTTGATTAGATATTTCCCTTAACGAGCAGTTGAGCCTAATAAAGTGGATGGTGAGTGTATATACATGTATACATAGTACGTTTCATACGTTTAGGGTTTTGATGAATGTTGCCTCTGTGTCAAGGTGGACTCTAAAAAGAAAAGACGGAGTAGTGAAGAGAGAGAGAAAAGTACAGTAAGTTGCGATTTATATATATTTTAATGCCACATGGGTAGCATTAAAATAGAAAAGTTGCAGTAGTTCACTGAATACAATCAAACCCTACTCAATCCTGCTGTCCAAACCATTAAACGACTATAATGAATACTAAAACAAATGTCAAAAAATCTGTATCTTACAAACTAAATCGTCCAGTGTGAAAATCAGTGTAGTGTAGTGTATGGGATGGCAGTTTGTCTTTGCGTTGACGGTTTTATTAATGTACTTACAGCAAGTAACATTTCTTAGTCAGTAATCTGAGTATTTGATTATAGACAAACAAATGTACACTAGGAGAGTTAGCTGCCTGCCTACAGAACACCATATCAGCTGCCTCCGTACAAAGGTTCTTATACATGCAGCATGAGCAGAAATAAATCACTGTGTTGCATAACCGGTTCAATTCAATTCCTGTTTTGCCTTCGGTTGGCTCTTATAAACTAACCTTTTTAGGACCCACGGAGACTTATTTGCACTAAAAATACACTACTGTGGATGTAAAAATAAAAAAAAACACTATAAAAATGGCAAAGATCTTCTCTGAGGGCTATTGTGAACCAGAACCACCGTATACTGAATCGTGACTTGTGAATCATGAATTCTAAAAGGAGTCGCACGGCTCAACGCAAAAGTTTAAGCAAGTTCACAGAGTAATGAACAATCGACGATAACGATAAAACTTTCCTCTAGTCAAAATCTCTAGTCTGTAGTTAACTCAGCTACCTTCACTACCAAGCATAATGAGCGAAGCTGAATGCTTTATTTCAATAAATTTATTTGATTAAATAATTTGTTTGAAATTCAGGGGTTCACCCACCACTGCTGAAAGAAATCCCAGTGGAAACCCTGAGAACTGTGCCCCCTTTGTCGCATGTTCGTATTGCAGGAACTGAGAATGACTGTAGTTCTTAGAACGCCATGTATAGGGACTTTTTTAGCTCCTACTTCAAGGTAGTGGCTTTTCTGAGCACATAGGAGCCCTGAGTGATGTAAGTATGTGGTGGGTGGTCCTGATGTAGTGATGCAACCGTATAGTGACTGGTTCAGACGCAAGAGCTTAACCACCATGTTTAATTTTCTTTACACTGGCAGTCGTATGAACAACAGATCCTTGTGCTAAAAATGAAAAAAAAACACCCAAAACAAAACATAGACAAATTGACTGACAGTGAAGTCCAGGCTTTACTGAGCCTATATGCGATGGAGGAGATGCAGTGAGTATAAGTGGATATGTTACGCATCATACGCATCATCACGCCATTCCTACTGGCAGTGCGAATACAAACCAAAGAAACTTGAATGAATTTAGTTCTCCAGGTAGCTCTGTGGGGGTGAGTTCCTCCCTGATTAGTCCCTAGAACTGTTTGGTGCAAAAGCGGCCTATGATGCAGACATCATAAATAAGTTAGATGTATAAATAGTTAAGTTGTGATGCTGAAATAAGTAAGGGTGACTTGATATGCATGAACAAAAGTTTCCAATCAGATATAAAGTGGTACCTCAGTTCTCGACCACCTTGGACTTCATCGAATTCGGTTCTAGAAAAATTTGTCTCGGTCGAGCCGTGTGACTCGTTTCAGCCGAAACTTGATTCATGAGTCACGATTCAGTACACAGTGATTCAGGTTCACAATACCTCTGAGAAGATCTCTGCTATTTTTTTATGGTGTTTTTCTTTATTTTTACACCTCCAGTACTGTATTCTTAATGTAAATAAGTCTCCATGGGTCCTAATAAGGTTAGTTTATAGGATTCAGCCGAAAGTAAAACGGATTCAGTGCTCCAGAACATGGGTTGCATTTAGCTTAGCACCATCCATAAAGTGTTTTGATTTTACTTTTCACTTTCAATACATTGCTTACTAAATTACATGCGATTTTTTAAATACTTTATTATAGAATAAGCTTTGTGTTAATGACTTTGGCCAGCTGTAGGTTAATGTAAGTGTTTTAAACATTAACTTATCATTACTCATGGTATCCTTTCCACATCTCTGATATTATACAGTATAGACCGCTCTACAAAACACTCATTAAACTCCTCAGTTCATGATACATGGACAGATTTGTCGGAACATATCCCCTTTCTAAATTAGGGAGCACCTGTACAATACAACTCCATTAATGCAGATTTTCTGGTGGTCTAGAACGGATTAATTAAATTTGTATTATTCCTTATGGGAAAAATTTGGCTGGTACTTGTCATTTTTATGACAAGTAAAATGAGTCTTCTGGAACAAATTAACAACGAGAACTGAGGTACCCTTGTAACGGTAAATAGGGCTCCTGCTATCAAATATTATAATATGACTATAGTTGAAATAACACTGATACAGGCAATAGTTAATTAAACAATTTGTTTGGAACAAAAGAACGTTCCTTTCTGTATGGAGTTTGTGTTAAAAAAAAGGGCTATTTAACCATGCTATGCTGTTACACAGACCCCCTCATGTTAATTTTCCAGGACAAATCGAAGAAAAAGAAGAAACGAAAACATAAAAAACATAGCAAGAAGAAGAAAAAGAAGAGGAGCTCGGGATCGGACTTGGAGAAGGATGCAGGTGTGTGACGTCCTGATTCCTGATTGAACTGAGTTGGTTTGGAGCTTTTCCCACATCGCTGGACAAATGATCTGGTAGTGACTAATAGCTGCTCACATTTGAAGCAGTTGATCTTCCTGCTTAAAGCAGGACGATTGTTTGACATGTGCATTGGATGGATGGTGCGTTTGGAATTCATGAGGAACTGCAAGCTTGACCACCTTTTTATTTTATTTTTTAGTCTCCCAATAAAGCTCTATTGTACCACCAGATACTGGTTGTGCTGCTACGTGTGAAATATAAGTAGGCTTTACCAAGGAACATTTTAAGAGATGAGTGTAATACAATGGGGGTTTTCAACCTTTTTTTCTGTGCAATCCACACACAAATCCCCACTCACAAACTGAAGGGCATCATTTCTGGATATTGTTTGCATTTTATTGATTTCGATCCTGCTTATCGATTCTGTTTCTTATCGATTTCGAAATGGTGAAAAATGTTGCAACATGTTTAGGTATTAACTACACCTACTGCTGCATTATCAGCACTGATGGCCACTATTTTATCCATTATGCCAAATATTTGTCACTAATATCTTCAGCTACAACTTGTCCTGTTTGTGCTTTGTTGACTGCTTTTGTTTTTAGTATTTTCTGTTTCCTTTGTCCCTCACAGACATATTGTGCTGTTACTGGCAGGTAATGATCTCGGTAAATGCTGGCCCAGCTGTTACTGGTCAAGGCAACTGCTAACTGTACTGAGCTCTGTTATGTTTGTCCTTTCTACGTTGCACCACACAGGGATCAGCTGGATAGTCAGAATATCTCTGGAGAGGGGGACTGTACTTTGGGTTTAGTGCCTTGGTCATCTCCCTGGAAAAAATGCAACTCTGTAGATACAACGTAGCAATATTGTACAAGAAAACTTATAAAATATTATAAAATTATTATAAAAGTATTTTAAACCTAACTTCTTTTCTGGAGGGTGGCTGATGGATGGTGACTCAGTGGAGTCATCTTCAATCCCTCAGATGGCACTGCATTAAGTATTGTCTTTCAAGGGATTACAGGTACTCCCCATCTTACAATGTTTTATAATATTTCATCTTTACGATGGGAGTGAATATATATATATATATATATATAATATATATATATATATATATATATATATATATATATATATATATACATATACACACACACACACACACACAACACACAATACTCTCCCACTCTTGGATGGCGACAGTCATCAGTGCGTGAGTAGGGAGTCACGTGGCGGAAGAGATGAGTGCTGGGAAATGTAGTGAGAAAATAAATAAGCTTTAAAAATTAATGTTTGTGCAGTATAGTTTAATAATGACAATGGGGACAAAAAAGTATTTAGTCAGCCACTGAAAAACTCAAAAAAAAAAGTTCTTCTAATTAGAAAGATGAGAGGTCCCCTGTATTTTTTTCTCTAGGTACACTTTGAGAAAAAAGTATTTAGTCAGCCACTGAAAAACTCAAAAAAAAAAGTTCTTCTACTTAGAAAGATGAGAGGTCTGTAATTTTCATCATAGGTACACTTGAGAGACAAAATGAGAAAAAAAATCCAGGAAATCACATAATTGTATATCATGGTGGGAAATAAGTATTTGGTCAATAACAAAAGTTCAACTCAATACTTTTTAACATAACTTTTGTTGGCAATGACAGAGGTCAAACATTTCACTTACAGCATTTACATTTACAGCGTTTAGCAGACGCCCTTATCCAGAGCGCCCTACCATTGATATAATCTTACAATCCAAGCAATTGTGGTTTAAGGGCCTTGCTCAAGGACCCAACAGTGGCAACTTGGCAGAAGTGGGATTTGAGCCCTGGACCTTTTGGTCCGTGGTTCATAGTCCCAATACCTTAACTGCTAGGCTCCCATAGTCCCACAGGAAGACTTATGTTTCCTGTAAGTCTTCACCAGGTTTGCACACACTGTAGCTGGTATTTTGGCCCATTCCTGCATGCAGATCTCCTCTAGAGCAGTGATGTTTTGGGGCTGTCGCTGGGCAACACGGACTTTCAACTCCCTGCACGAAATCCTTCGTTGCCCGAGCGGTGTGTTTTGGATCATTGTCATGCTGGAAGACCCAGCCACGTTCAATCTTCAATGCTCTCACTGATGGAAGGAGGTTTTTGGCTTAAAATCTCATGATTCATGGCCCCGTTCATTGTTCCCTTAACACGGATCAGTCGTTCTGTCCCCTTTGCAGAAAAACAGCCCCAACGCATGATGGTTCCACGCCCATGCTTCACAGTAGGTATGGTGTTCTTGGGATGCAACTCGGCATCCTTTTTCCTCCAGTTGAGTTTTTACCAAAAAGTTCTATTTTGGTTTCATCTGACCACATGATATTCTCCCAATCCTTTTCTGGATCAACCATATGCTCACGCCTGGCACTGCAGGATCCCTCTCGGCGTAGTGTGTTTGTGATGGTAGCCTTTGTACTTTGGTCCCAGCTCTCTGCAGCTCATTTATGAGGTCACAATGTTCTTCCTGGTGTCCTTCAATAGCTCTTTGGTGTTGGCCATGGTTGAGTTTGGAGTCTGACTGTTTGAGGCTGTGGACAGGTGTCTTTTATACAGAAACGAGGTCAAACAGGTGCCATTAATACAGGTAACGAGTGGAGGACAGAAGAGCTTCTTAAAGAAGTAGTTACAGGTTTGTGAGAACCAGAAATCTTGCTTGTTTGTGGGTGACCAAATACTTATTTTCCACCATAATGTACAATTAAATTCTTTAAAAATCCTACAATGTGACTTCCTGGATTTTTTTTCTCATTTTGTCTTTCATAGTTGAAGTGTACCTATGATGAAAATTACAGACATCTCTCATCTTTCTAAGTAGGAGAACTTGCACAATCAGTGGCTGACTAAATACTTTTTTGCCCCACTGTAAGACATGTAAGCATGTCTATGGTACATACACACAACAATACTCTCCAGCACTCAACAGAACGTGACGTAGGGAGTGATTAGCACTGGAAAATGTAGTGCAGAAAGGCCGTGTTTGCGGTCGTGTTACACGGGGTTAATATAGGCTGTGCTATGATATATACAGTATATATTAAACTCCTCAATTTACGATAAAGTCAACTTCTTTTGTTTGTCAGAATGTATCTCCATCGTAAATCGGGGAGTACCTGTATTAACAAATGAAATTACGTTTTCCTGGGTCTGGATGAGTCTGCAATAAAATAAAAGTCTAAGTAAGTGTAAGAAGGTCTCTCTCTGTTTTGTTTTTTTTATTTGCACTTGCATATCGTCCCAACTTTTTCTGATCGTTGGTGGTATAATCACGACTGTGTTTTTGAAGTGTTATATGTATTAAAATGAGTCGCTAAGTGGAAACCGAAATCTTTTTTTTTTTTTAAGGGTACTTTGTTTTTGGGATTTTGGATCTGGTTCCGACCAGGAAACGTTTTAGATACCCAGTCCTTGAGAGCACCTTTGACAAACAGCTAATTTTGTATGTGTCTTATGCATACAGATGTATAGAATGTATATAATATTAATATGTCAGCTTTACTACAGAATTACAGGGCAAGACGGTATGCAGTGCCATGGTTCAGCCTGTTTTTAGTATGAAGTTGTCGCTGAATATGACAAGTCATATAATTCATTCTCTGTAAATCAACATGCGCAGTGTGGAAAACTGATTTGCAGAGAGCTAAAGTATAAAGCAGTCTTTGTACCTTCTGGATACTGTTAACGTGAACAGTGGCGATACCTGTGCTGTCAAAATGATAATAACATTGTTCCTAGTATATACCTTGCTGAGTCAGGTAGTACAGTTGAACCCAGTACAGTACCTCGTACCACAAATATTCAGATATTGGGATCCTATTTCTATTGGCTTAAATTCCTACCTCGTTCCAGCAGATTTAAAACTCTGCAACTGTCAGTGGTGTTAACCTGCCTGTTATCCACTTAGTGAGTGGGGGTTTCATCTCTCTGTTGCATTTTCTCACACATACTGCTGCTCCCTGCCTGTGTTTCTAAACTTAGGTTACTATTTAGCATATGTTTTTTTTTTTTAAGTGCATGGGCATACATAAACAATACAAAATGTCTTGTCTCAAAGTGAGTTTCTTCTTGTGCATTACCTTCTGTTTAACCACTGAATAAAATGAAATGTTCTTTTATTTCCTGATTGTAGGAGGCTGGACAATATAAAGGGGGGGGGGGTGGTGAGGCTTTCGAAATGCCGCATATGGCCGATGTATTACGCTAATAGCCAGCACCGAATTCTATTGACAAAAACAGATTTTTCAGTTTGTGCGGAGTTGAGATCAGGGTAGTAAAAAAAAAACATTTGCACCAGTGAAGTATCAGATTCTACTTGATATCTTGTTATTAGGGTTCGACTGTATGCAATTTGTGATGGAGACTTGTCAGACCATTACAAAGGTTGAAAACCCCTATACCCTACACTACACAACTGTGATACACATAGCCCTTTTGGCGCTCTAATCATTTTCACAATCCACTTTATAGCTTTCAGCTGAGCTTGTGATAATGTAATACTTATGAGGAGTTGTATTAAAATGTGAACAGAATACTACTTCAAGATGACTTGTGTCCTCACTGGTCTCTCATGCAGTAATTCCATCTTCAGTTGGGTGTATCTTGACTAACAAATGACCACAATACGGTTATTTTTCTTCAAACTCTAACTTACTTTTCATGCCTTAATCCAGTTCAGGGTTTGGAACCTATCAGGCAGCACAGGGAGAAAGGTGGGAATCAACCCTGGACAGGGTGCAAAATGCCAGTTAACCTAGCACATGTCTTTGGAATGCGGGGGGAAACCCATTAAAGACATGGGAAGAACATACAAACTCCACACAGGCCCGTGATGAATCCAGGTTCTGTTTGGGGTGCAATGACTGTCAGGTTCTACTATGGAGGCAGCGTGATGAGTGCTTCAATCCTGCGTTTACAGGACCAGCTGGGATACCAGCTTCGGTAACCTACGAATGTGTAGGATTTGCAACATGTGTGAGCAAATGTGCAATAGGATACCATACGGAACTTTTATGCCCATCCCTATCCCATCTTGTATCCAGGCTAGAGGTGGCTTAACCGGGTACTAGAGCCTCTCTTCAGTTGTACAGTTTTTCCCAATAAATGCATCCTTTTCCTTATATCATAATTACATTCATACAAATAAAGTTTTATTTTATTCCAACAACCCCTCCTTGGTGAGTTTTGTCAATTAGATTAGTTTGTGTGGTCAACTTTCTTTAATTTGTTAAACATCCATTCCTGCATTTCAGGCCTGCAACAAGTCAGATTTATTTATATAGCACTTTTTACAATGGAGCATTGTCTTAAAACAACTTTACAATTTTAGATTATCTCCTAATATCTATGTCAAATCCCAAATTGAGCAAGCCTAAAGCGACAGTGGAAAGGGAAAACTCCCTAAGTGTTATGAGGAAGAAACCTTGGGGGCACCAAGACTCAAGAAGGGACCCAAACTCCTTGGGCGGCGTAGATGATAAATCTAAGAATGAAATTAATTTGTCTAAACTAATAAGTCATGGAGTCATAGTTCAAATAAAATGTTTATATGCACATCTGCATTAAGTAGTCCGATACACAGAGTCACTCCAGGATCTTGAGTCTAAGCTGGAAAGCCCTTGGTGGCACTTCATCCCCAGCCAACCGGAGGAGGGAGAGAGTTACTGCCCTCTGGTGTAGCCCGGGTGTGGTGGGGCTGGAGCTGATGACGGAAACAACTTGAGTGAAGCTGAAGCAGATGAACATCATGTGTGGGGCAGGAACTGGTACCGGAAAACAGAAAATGCAGTTAGTTATGGATTAAGAGCACAGTGTCTATTAACAATCACTGATGCCAAGTGTAGCATGAGACCCCGGCAGCATTAGCTATAGCAGCATAGCTAGAAAGAGGAGAACTGGTAGGTAACACAGCCAAGAGGGATCACATGAGACATCGGCAACCCCACGTCTCTGATCACCATAAGAATCTTTGGCTATGAACCCCCAGCTCTGCCCTTAGTCTAAGGCAAGGATGCACGAGTCAAGATCAAGAGGACCGAAGCCCAGTTCAGCCAGACCGCCCACCCGACACTCCCGGCTAACGGACAAGGCAGGCAGGCCAGACATGACTCCAGACTCTGTCCCCAGTGACCCGAGCCATGCATTCTGGTCTAAATCTAGTCAATAGCCTGCATAAATAAGTATGTCATTAGCCTAGACTTAAATATTTGGAGAGTGATTGATTCTTGAACTAAAGTGGGAAGTTTATTTCATAGTTGGGGAGCCATGTATGAGAAAGCCTTTCCCCCTGCTGTGACTTTTTTAATTCTAGGAACTAAAAGAAGTCCTGCACCCTGTGAACGAAGTAGACGAGTTGGACTGTAAGACTCCAAGAGTTCACTCAGATAATGTGGGGCCAGGCAAAAAAGTTGGGATGGGCAATTTAGAGCTAGATCTCCAGTTTGTCAACAAATACATGACAACATTTTTTAAATGTTTAAAAACAATGTTCCTCAAAGAGAGGAAGGGATTTGCATTAAGCGATAAGTTTAATGCAGTACAGAGTTACATTCACAAATGCCACCTAAAACTTTACTGTGAAAATGAAGCCTAATGTTAACCATGTCCAGAAGCAACATCGACTTTTCTGAACTCGGAGGCATCTAGGATGGATCATGGAACTGTTGTGGCATAGCGGTTAAGGTACTGGACTATGGACCATAAGATCCAGGGTTCAAATCCCACATCTGCCAAGCTGCCACTGTTGGGTCTTTGAGCAAGGCCCTTAACCCACAGTTGCTTGGATTGTAAGATTGTATCAATTGTAAGTTGCTCTGGATAAGAGCGTCTGCTAAATGCTGTAAATGTAAATGATCATCACACAGTGGAAACGTGTATTGTGTTCAGACAAATCAAAATTCCAGGTCTTTTTTGGAAGAAATGGACACCATGTGCCCAGGACCAAAAAAAGAAAAGGACCATCCAGATATTATCAGCAACAACTCCAAAAGCTGTCATGGTATGGGGTTGTGCCAGTGCCCTTAGTAAATGGTCATTTACACTTCTGTGATGGCAGCATTAATGCAGAAAAGTACATTGAGAATTTAGAGCAAAATATGCTTTCTTCAAGACGTCATTCATTTTTCAACAAGTCAATGCAAAACCACATAATGCAAACATTATAAAGGCATTGCTGTGGAGGAAGAGGGTATGGGTACTGGACTGGCCTGTAGAGAATGGAGAATTTTTAAAGGAAAAATACGACAACGACAACCCCGTGCTGTTGCACACCTTAAGATGTGTTTTCAGGAAGAATGGGACAAAATAACACCTGAAACACTTCACTGCTTGGTATCCACCGCTTGGTCTTTTATGTGCTGTGACAAGGAATGGAAACATTATAAAGTGGTAAATACTTTGGGTTCCAACTTTTTCTTGGAATGTATTGCAGGTCTGAAATGTAGGAATATACATATTAACAAACGAAATGAAGTTAACCAGACTAGGCATGAACTATCTTGGGTTCATACTGTCTGCAATAAATTTAATTCAGAGGAAATCTACAAAACACTGTGTTAAAATCAATCACAGTATTTAAAGTGGGGCTTGAAACTTTGTGAATCCTTTAGAATATTCTGGATTTCTGCATAAATATGATCAAAAACATCATCAGATTTTCACACAAGTCTTAAAAGTAGATACAGAGAACCCAGTTGAACAAATGAGACAATAATAGTATACTTGGTAATTTATTGATTGAGGAAAATTATCCAATATCACATATTAGTGACTGGCAAAAGTATGTGAACCTTTGCTTTCAGTATCTGGTGTGACCCCCCTGTGCAGCAATAACTGCAGCTAAACGTTTCCTGTAACTGTTGATCAGTCCTGCACACTGGTTTGGAGGAATTTTAGCCCATTCCTCCGTACAGAACAGCTTCAGCTCTGGGATGTTGGTGGGTTTCCTCACATTAGCTGCTCACTTCAGGTCCTTCCACAACATTTCGATTGGATTAAGGTCAGGACTTTGACTTGGCCATTCCAAAAACATTAAATATATTCTTTCTTTAAAACCATTCTTTGGTAGAACGGCTGTGTGCTTAGGGTCGTTGTCTTGCTGCATGACCCACCTTCTCTTGAGATTCAGTTCATGGACAGATGTCCTGACATTTTCCTTTAGAATTCTCTGATATAATTCAAAATTCTTTTGTTCCATCAGTGATGGCAAGCCGTCCTGGCCCAGCTGCAGCAAAACAGGCCCAAACCATGATACTACCGCCACCATGTTTCACAGATGGGATAAGGTTCTTATGCTGGAATGCGGTGTTTTCCTTTCTGCAAACATTACGCTTTTCTTTTTAAACCAAAAAGTTCTATTTTGGTCTCATCTGTCCACAAAAACATTCTTCCAGTAGCCTTCTGGCTTGTCCACGTGATCTTTAGCAAACTGCAGACGAGCAGCAATGTTCTTTTTGGAGAGCAGTGGTTTTCTCCTTGCAACCCTGCCATGCATACCATTGTTGTTTAGTGTTCTTCTGATGGTGGAGTCATGAACATTAACATTAGCCAATATGAGAGAGGCCTTCAGTTGCTTAGAAGTTACCTCGCCAACTCTTACACTCTTCGCTCTTAGAGTGATCTTTGTTGGTCGACCACTCCTGGGGAGGATAACAATGGTCTTGAATTTCCTCCATTAGTACACAATCTGTCTGACTGTGGGTTGGTGGAGTCAAAACTTTTTAAAGATGGTTTTGTAACCTTTTCCAGCCTGATGAGCATCAACTCTTTTTCTGAGGTCCTCAGAAATCTCTTTCGTTTGTGCCATGATGCACTTCTACAAACATGTGTTGTGAAGAGCAAATTTTGATAGATCCCTGTTCTTTAAATAAAACAGGTTGCCCACTCACACCTGATTGTCATCCCATTGATTGAAAACACCTGACTGTAATTTCACCTTCAAATTAACTGCTCATCCTAGAGGTTCACATACTTTTGCCACTCACTAATATGTAATACTGGATCATTTACCTCAATAAATAAATGACCAAGTCTAATATTTTTGTCTCATTTGTTTAACTGGGTTCTTTTTTTTATTTACTTTCAGGACTTGTGTGAAAATCTGATGATGTTTTAGGTCATATTTATGCAGAAATATAGGAAATTCTAATGGGTTCACAAACTTTCAAGCACCACTGTACCCTCAGAACCATTTAGGAAACAAATCCAGAAAAGAAACAGGCAAATGATGCAGTTGTGTCTGTATCAAGCAGGGGGAGTACACAAATCACAAGATTCAACTCAGCAGCAAAAATGTGACAGTGGTTGCTTTGTCACTGCAAAGGCAGTGTGGGAAATGTGATGCTATGTAGTAATAAAACAGTTTAGTCGTTAATACGGCATTGTGAAAAGATTTCCTTCATTTGCCAGAGAACTCAGGAGTGCGTTGTCCAGACAAATCCTATGATCTAATTATCATGATGCACTAACTCCTTATTTATGTTTGGCAGATAGAAGAATGGAGTGGAATTTCTTCTTGAGTCAGAGCACTACTGTTCATGTCCTCGAGCGCAGTCTGGGTGTGGGTTAGGTTTTGCATTTCCTTGTGCAAATTCTCTGTGTGTTTATATATGTGTCAGGATTAGATGTCTATACTAGTATCTGCCCTATGGCTGAGTTACTGTCCAAAATCCCGGGTTTCTATTAACGGGTGTTATGTTACGATGTGATGTGATTCTTTTAGCCTGAGCTCTGCAGTTGGCTGTTGAGTTGTAGCTCATCCTGAGGAAGGTGGTGGCCTTTCTGAACCTCTGACAGGTGTACTCTCTCCTCCTGCTGCCTTGAGGGAGGAGGGGCCTGGCGCTCCTCTTATTTCCCTGGCAAATGCTGTGATCAGTTCTCACTTCATGATACAAGTCACACAGCTTCTGGAACACAAGCAGCAAGCAGACATGGAATCTGGGGTGGCTGTGTCTCTGTTCTTATGGGTCATGCTTCTAATGTCAGGTAAGATGTTTACTTAATGCAGCAACATCCTTACAGTGTAACTCGTGTGTACTGGTTTTGATCTAGTCATCCAGTCATGTCTTATAGATCAAACTTGTTGTAATTGAAATTTCAAGTTTGATCTGTGTGCTTTCAAGTTTAAGCAGATTAGTATATCAGGCTGTTTGTAGTGCTAAAGTCTTTTTTAACCAAAGCTGTGAGGTGGAGCATAGAGTATGTGCAGACACAGCGAAACTTTTCAAACTTGCATCAGATTTCTAGGTAATCTATAAAATGCTTATCTACAGAACCCTGCTGGTGACATTTCATCTTAATAAAATTAATAACATTAATGACATTAAGGGACTGTGGTGGTCTAGTGGTTAAAGTCCTGGTCTATGGACCAGAAGGTCCAGGTCTCAAATCCCACCTTTGCTAAGCTGTTGGGCCCTTGAGCAAGACTCTTAGGCCCGATTTTATAATTGCCTGGATTTGTAAGTTGCTCTGGATAAAGGTGTCTGCTAAATGACATAAATGTAAACTGTGTTCTTGGACTGTAGTGGAATGGTGGATAAGGTATTGGACTATGGACCAGAAAGGCCAAGGTTCAAATTCCACCTCTGCCAAGCTGCCACTGTTGGGTCCTTGACCAATCCCTTAACCCACAACAAAATTGCTTGGATTGTAAAACTGTAACAATTGTAAGTCAATTGTACAGACCTCTCTCATCTTTCTAAGTAGGAGAACTTGCACAATCAATGGCTGACTAAATACTTTTTGGCCCCACTGTAAATGCTCTTGTCATTACTGGAAATAAATATTTTTATTTGGAATTCATCAATAATTTATAGAATAAAACAAAAAAATGTTCCAGTTCACTGAAACACATACAGTGCCTACAAATAGTAAAACCACATAAACTGATCATTTTGCAGTGGTCTCTCTTCTTTTCCAGAGCTATAAGATATTAACATTTTAATTCTGATAATTGTTTAAACAGAGTCAATCGCATTTTTACGCTCCCATGGTTATGAGCTGTGTCCAAAATGGTCCTCTAATCACTATTCCCTGCATTCTAGGCACTATATAGAATTAGAAATAGATAGAGACTGTTCTGGTAATCATTGTTGGGTTTTTCTGTACTGAACGCGATGCCTCGGCCTTCCAATGAAATGTGATGCAGCAAACATGATAATAATGTTATTGAATTTTTAAAAAGGATAAAATATAGTTTCAAAGGAAAAACTATATTTTAGGTTCAAATAGGAGGAAGCAAAAATTATTAATTATTATTAACTATTATGAAAAAATTAAAATGTTTGAATAGTTTGACAGAGTAATAAAAATACGTGTGGTTGTGACCGTAATGTAAATGTCATTAACATATGAATACAACACTCTGCACATTTTAAACACTTTTACTTCATTACCATAGCAAATATATTCAGGAAATTTATGAATTTGTGCAATGTCCTATCTTTATATTCATTAGTTGCTGCCTCGGGCAGTGTGCTAATGTGTTGGCGGTAAGTTTCCTTATCTGATAAGCCATCACATGTTGCACTAAATTAACAGGAGGGATTGACTCAGATGCTTAATTATGGACTGCCTTTCATATTTTTCCTATATGGAATCTGTTTCAGTCCCACACACATGAATTCCATCCTAACAATCCCCTCTGCAACTGACTGAATGTGTCATACTTGGAAGACTTGCATGCTGAATTGTTGATTTATAAAAAGCTCACTGGCTTTGGTTGTCCTGCTGATCTTGTCGTCGCTTCTGCTATCGCCACAACAATCTGTGATTTGTTTGCAGACAACAGGAGCAGAAAGAGCCAAGCAACACGCCATGCTATTCAACACAGCACAGCCTAAACAGTGGCACACTTTTAGCCTCCAGTCTTCAGCCCACTTCACCCCTCCCCTTCCAGCCCTACCCAACCCCCCGTTGGACCTTTTCCTGTGCCATAGGGGTGTCCTTATTTATTATTTATAACACAACATAAGCCACACAGGTGTCTATTGTAATGCACAACATTACCTGTCAGTAAGGTAATACAACAGCTCATGATGTCAGTGAGGCTGATCATGTCCAGAGGAAGGTGTGTGTGTGTGTGTGTGTGTGTGTGTGTTTACTTATAGCGTCCTATAAAACTGGTTCTTCATTAATAGGGTCTGTTCCCTCAAATGTCTTAAATCTAAAAAATCTTAAGTCTAACTGTTTTTAACTGTTTTTAACTGTTACTATGTAGAGGTTTAGTAAATTATGTAACTACTACAGATTGAAGACTGACCACTTGAACTAAATGTGTTTAAAATTAGGTCAGTCATATTAATAGGAATAACAGGCTTCTAATAGGAAGTAAGACTTTCAGGATCTCATTGTAAATAAATCTGTCCTTAATTATTTGCGTGGATAAATGAACAGGTAATAAAACAATGTGTGGATAAATTAAAAGGTAAAAATAGAAACAATGTAATTGTAATTGTTTTGAATGAAGCTCAGAATATGTATTTAAATACAATGTAAAGTCTCAACAGATGATGTATGGAACATTAGCTTATATGATATTAAAGAATGTCTTGGTGAAGTTTAAAAATAGCGAAAGTTGTGAAAGTTGTGAAAGTTTAAAGCATATCATTTGTGAATACCCAAAATTACCAAAAAACAAAAAGTTTTTGGTTTGATATTTGTCCCTCTAAAACAGTCTTCACTCTACTGAGAACGATTTACACCAGGTTCAGAACATGATTTTGTTTGGAAACACCCACAAGTTGTAATGTAATAAAAAGTGTGTTATGTTAGGACAGCTAGCTAACCATTACTTTAGCTTGCATTTCTCAGAGGAAGACACGAATTCTGTAATTTTCATCATAGGTACACTTCACTTCACTTTATGAACGACAACATGACAAAAAATATCCAGGAAATCACATTGTAGGATAAACAATTTAATTGTAAACTATGGTGGAAAAATATGTATTGGTCAGTAACAAAAGTTATAGATTTTGTTGGCAATGACAGAGATAAGTGGGATTTGAGCTCTGGACCTTTTGGTCCGTGGTCCATAATCCAATACCTTAACCGCTAGGCTCCCACAGTCCCACAGGAAGACTTATGTTTCCTGTAAGTCTTCACCAGGTTGGCACACACTGTAGCTGGTATTTTGGCCCATTCCTCCATGCAGATCTCCTCTAGAGCAGTGATGTTTTGGGGCTGTCGTTGGGCAACACGGACTTTCAACTCCCTCCACATATTTTCTATGGGGTTGAGGTCTGGAGACTGGCTAGGCCACTCCAGGACCTTGAAATGGTTTTTATGGAGCAACTCCTTTGTTGGCCGAGCGGTGTGTTTGGGATTATTGTCATGCTGGAAGACCCAGCCACGTTCCATCTTCAATACTCTCACTGATGGAAAGAGGTTTTGGCTTAAAATCTCGCGATACATGGCTTGGTTCATTATTCCCTTAACACCAATCCTGTCCCCTTTGCAGAAAAACAGCCCCAAAGCATGATGTTTTCCAATCCTCTTCTGGATCATCCATATGCTCTCTGGCAAACTTCAGATGGGCCTGGACATGTACTGGCTTAAGCAGGGGGACACGTCTGGCACTGCAGGATCTAAGTCCCTCTCGGCGTAGTGTGTTACTGATGGTAGCCTTTGTTACTTTGGTCCCAGCTCTCTGCAGGTCATTCATCAGGTCCCTCCGTGTAGTTCTGGGATTTTTGCTCACGGTTCTCATGATCATTTTGACCCCACAGGATGAGATCTTGCTTGTGGTCCCAGATCGAGGGAGATTATTAATGGTCTTATGTCTTCCATTTTCTTACAATTGCTCCCACAGTTGATTTATTCACACCAACCTGCTTGCCTATTGTAGATTCACTCTTCCCAGCCTGGTGCAGATCTACAATTTTTTTCCTGGTGTCCTTCAACGGCTCTTTGGTCTTGGCCATGGTTGAGTTTGGAGTCTGACTGTTTGAGGCTGTGGACAGGTGTCTTTTTATACAGATAACGAGGTCAAACAGGTGCCATTAATACAGGTAACGAGTGGAGGACAGAAGAACTTCTTAAAGAAGAAGTTACAGGTCTGTGAGAGCCAGAAATCTTGCTTGTTTGTGGGTGACCAAATACTTATTTTCCACCACGATTTACAATTAAATTCTTTAAAAATCCTGGATTTCCTGGATTTTTTTCTCATTTTGTCTCTCATAGTTGAAGTTTACCTATGATGAAAATTATAAACCTCTCTCATCTTTCTAAGTAGAACAACTTGCACAATCAGTATCTGACTAATACTTCTTTGCCCCACTGTACAGTGGAATTCAAACTTATTTGGTTCCAGAAGGCTGTTGAAACTTCGACTTTGATTTGTTTGAAGTTGGAATCAAATTTCCCCATAAGAAGTAATGTAAATAGGATTAAGCCATTTCTGACCCCCAAATTATGTTGTTTTATGCTTATTGTGTGTAATTAATGATTACAAATGATTAAATGATTTTTTTTTTTTTCTTCAAATTTGGAGGAAAAAAAAAAAATCAATCGGACTACTCGATGTTCAAATTGTGAAGAGGCGTTCAAATTCCGAGGTGGTACTGTATAGCCTATACAAATTCTGTAAAACTCTTCGGTGCTTTTGCATTTTACACTTAACACTTACTCTACACTTGTTCAACTGCTTGTTAATCCAAATATCTAATCAGCCAATTACATGGTAGCAACTCAAAACTTTTCAGCATGTCAACATGGTCAAGATGACCTGCTGAAGTTCAAACCAAGCATCAGAATGGGGAAGAAAGATGATTTAAGTGGCTTTGAACATGGCATAGTTGTTGGTGCTAGACAGGCTGGTCTGAGTATTTCAATATTTGCATATCTACTGGGATTTTTCCATACAGTGATTTACAGAGGATTTACAGAGAAAGGCTCGAAAAAGAGAAACTATCCAATGAGTGGCAGTTCTCTGGGCAAAAATGCCTTATTGATTCCAGAGATCAGAGGAGAATGGCCAGGCTGGATTGAGCTGAAAGACAACAGTAACTCAAATAGTCTGAGGTATGCAGAAGAGCATCTCTGAAGGCACAACACATCAAACCTTGAAGTAGATGGGCTACAGTAGTAGAAGACCAGTCCTGTCAGCTTGGAACAGGCAACTGAGGCTACAATTCACACAGGGTCAACAAAATTGGACAACAGAAGATTGGAAAAACGCTGCCTGGTCTGATAAGCCTCGAATTTCTGTTGTGACATTCAAATGATAGGGTCAGAATTTGGCGTAAACATCATGAAAGCATGGATCCGTCCTGCCTTGTATCAACCGTTCAGGCTGCTGGTGGTATAATGGTGTGAGGGACATTTTCTTGGTACACTTTGGACTCGTTAATACCAACTGAGTATGTCAATCCATTTATGACCACAATGAATTAATTCAACTTCTGATGGCTACTTCCAGCAGGATAACACATCACAAAGCTCAAATCATCTCAACCTGGTTCCTTGAACATGACAACGAGTTCACCATAGTCAAACACACAGTTCACCCTCACCAGGAGTGGTCGACCAACAACATCAGTCCAAGAGCAGTTTGTGTAACAGTCTGCAAGTTCACAAAGAAACCTCTGTGCATTTGAAGGTCTTTGTCACATTGGATAATGCTAATGTTTACGAGTCTGCCATCAGGAGAACACTGAAAAACAATGGTGTGCATGGCAGGGTTGCAAGGAGAAAGCCACTCCTCTCCAAAAATAACACTGCTACCTGTATGCAATATGCTGAAGATGATGTTACAAGTCTTTAGGCTACTGGAAAAACATCTTGTGGATGGATGATACCAAAAAATAACTTTCTATTTTAATTGAGGTTATGTTATGCCCCTATAAAGGAAAACACTGCATTCCAGCTAAATAACCTTACCCCATCTGTGAAACATGGTGGTGGTAATATCATGGTTTGGTGCTGTTTTGCTCCACCTGCAACAAACCTTAATATTGGAGCCTTTAACCATTAGAGATTGCAGATTACACCCATTTTTTAACAAAGTCACAAATTACATCCTGTATGTATGTATTTTTGTAGGTGCGTACAGAGTGTACTGTACATATAACCATGACATTAAACCACTGACCGGTAAAATGAATAAAATTAACAGCGTGACAGTCTGGGCAGTGTTCTGCTGGGAAACATTGGGTCCTAGCATTCATATTGTATAAAGGCAGTGATGTCTTTCAGCAGGACATTGCGCTCTTCAAGTTCCTAATATCTCAATGCAATCTAGCATCTGTGGGATGTGCTGAACAAACAAGTGTGTTCTATGGAGGCCCCACCTCAGAACGTACTGTACTTAAAGGTGCCAGATACCACAGTACACCTTCAGCGGTCTTGTGGAGTCCATGCCTTGATGTGTCAGAGCCGTGGAAGCATGAGGTGGACCTACACAATATTAGGCAGATGGGTTAAGTGTTATGACTAATAGTTGCATGTGTATATACGGATGTATGTAGTGACCTCATGTTTGTTTTTATTGTGCCAGGGGAAGCACAGACTTTTGAAATGAAAGTTAGGTAGCATTAACTTGCAAATCATTAAACTGTGTTACTCTAAAGGCTTCTTTATGAGTGTTTGTGGTTTATGGTATAGAAAATCATAAATTTTTCAATCAGATTTTCAGATTTAGGGCCAATTTGTTTATTATTTGTCTGGGTTAAAAATAATTATCAAGTCTACTGGTGAGATTTTATTTCTCCTCATTTTGACCCCTGCTTATCGTAGTTGGAGGAATGGGGGAAGGATTGGGGGGAATTTATTGGAGGAGGTTGAGAACCTATCGTTGAAATCACAGAGTGCAGGCATGCATGGACCCTGTGCAAGGTGGCTGTCCAACTGAGGGCTGATTAGGGTTAGAGGACACTGTTGCAGTAGTCACCACCACTGAGCCTCCTCTGAGAAATGGCCAGTCACTGAAAGGCAGCACCAGGACTCTAATTCAGGTTACTGTGGTGGTAAGAGCTGATGCGCCACCCAAAAGCCTGGGTGAGATTTTGCTGAAAAACTAATATATACCATACACTTGAAGGGTAAACAATTTATTTTATATAAACGCAAACATCAAAAGCATACAAAAATGGCCAAAATTGCCTCAGGCTAAGGATACTGCTGCTGACTTTTCTCAATGTTTTTATATTTCCTTCTTTATCAGTGTTCACCCAAGTCAGAGCTAAAGTCTGCTGCCTTTATGTGAGTGAAATATGCCATAACACCCAACAGATCTTTAACTCAGCCTTTTTGTTTGCTCAAAGACCAGTTTCGACAGTTTAAAAAGGGATCTTGTGTTTGCCAATAATAATTAAATACAGCCTGTCAATATTTGCACTTGCCAGTTACAGGACAGATCAAGGGGAATAGATTATAGTGGAGATTCAGCTGCAATGTAGAAATTGTGTGACTTTGCATGTGGACAGCATAGGTTGTTGTTGGTTTTGAGGTCTTTAATTTATAATGATGGAGAGTCATTAAAACATGGATTATATGTTTACCATATGCTACAAATGAAAACGGAACTATTAAAGCATGGACTGTATTGTTTACCATATGCTACTAAATAAAACATTGATAAAAAGGCTGAAAGTACATTAATGAAAAGTATATTAATATGAAACATTACATGTGATGTCTGTAGTGTCCAAATGATGAACAACATATATGCTTCATGTCCAAAAGTATAAAAACACCCTTTCAAATGAGTGGATTTTGCAATTTCAACAACAAAACACAAGCATAAAACAATCATACAGCCTTTTGCATAGACAAAGCACTGGCATTAGAATGGGCCATACTAAGGTCACAGATTTCAATTGTGGCATATATATATATATATATATATATATATATCTATATACAGTGGTATGAAAAAGTTTGGGCACCCCTGATAATTTTCATGATTTTAGTTTATAAATCATTGGTTGTTCAGATCAGCAACTTGAGTTAAATATATCATATAGCAGATGAACACAGTGATATTTGAGAAGTGAAATGAGGTTTATAGGATTTACAGAAAGTGTGCAGTAATTATTCAAACAAAATTAGGCAAGGTTGCATAAATTTGGGCACCCCAACAGGAAAAATGACATCCCAATATTTAGTAGATCTTCCTTTTGTAGAAAAAGAACAGCCGCTAAACGCTTCCTACAGCTTCCCAGTTCTGGATTCTGGTTTGAAGGTGCTTTGGACCATTCTTCTTTAGAAAACATTCTCCAGTTCAGTCCAGGTTTGGATGGTTTCCCGAGACATGGACAGCCCAACATTTCAGTAATATTCATGTCCTGGGAACTGAGATGGGCCATTCCAGAACGTTGTGTACTGGGTTCCTCTGCATGGAATGCCTTAGTAGAGTTTTGAGCAGGGTTTTGGGGTCGGTTGGCCCTCGGTGCCAACTTTGTCACTGATTCTTGAACATTGTTCTCAAGAATCTGGAGATATATTAACTGGAATCCATGCGACCCTCCAACTTTAACAAGATTCCCAGTACCTGCAACTGGCCCACAAACAGTCCCACAGCATTGGGATGGAAACCAGTCCGCCGTCGCCAACTTTTACTGTGGGTAGCAAGTGTTTGTCTTGGGAATGCGGTGTTCTTTTTCCCGCTCCTCCGTTGTTATGTCCAAATAACTCAATTTTAGTTTCATCAGTAACACAGCACTTTATTCCAAAATGAAGCTGGATTGTCCCAAATGTGCTGTAGAACACCTCAAAGTGACTTGTTTGTGGCGTGTCTGCAGAAAAGGCTTCTTCTTCTGCATTACTCTCCCATACAGCCTCTCCTTGTGCAAAGTTGCACTGTAATAAGTTTAAAACGATGAACAGTGACACCATCTGCAGCAAGGGTGAGGTTGTAAGGTCTTGGAGGTTGTCTGTGGCCTTGACTATGACTGTTCTCACCATCCTTCGCCTCTTGCCTATCTGAGATTTTTCTTGGTTGCCACTTTCGGGAGTTCCTAACTCGGAAACTGTGCCTGTGGTCTTTCCATTTTCCTCACTATGTTCCTCACAGTGGGGAAAATGGACAGCTGAACATCCTCTGAGAGAGCTTTTCCCTTTCTTTCCTTAACCATGATGTTGAACAACCTTTGTTTTCAGGCCATTTGAGAGTTTGTTTTTGAGGCTCCCATGTTGCCACTCTTCAGAGAAGAATCAAGAGGAGAAAAACTTCCAATTGGCCACCTTAAAAACACTTTCTCATAGTTGGATTCACTTGTGTATGTAGATCACAAGGGTGACAAGGGTGCCCCAAATTTATGCACCTGCCTTATTTTTGTTTGAATAATTACTGCACACTTTCTGTAAAACCTATAAACTTAATTTACTTCTCAAATATCACGGTGTGTTCATTTGCTATATGATAATATTTACCTGAAATTGCCTGAGCTGGACAACCAAATGATTTATAAAGAAAAATCATGGAAAATCATCAGGGGTGCCCCAAACTTTTTTCACCACGACTCTATAATACATATATATATTATGATATATATATATATAAACTTTGTAGAACTATAAATATAATATATAACGTTTTAGAAACTAGAAGTAATCTATTATAATCGCTTTTTAGTATTCTATGTAATTCTAACTTTGTATAACTATAATATATAATAACTTTGATATAAATATAATATATAGATAACTTTGTAGTATTTATGTATATATATATAATATAGATATATATATATATATTATATATAAACTAATACTAACAAAGTTTGGTGAAGCATGTATAAAGATTCTGGGGGTGATTTTCATGGTCGTGGATTATAAGCCCTTGGTTCCAGTGAGGAAGTGAATCTTTAATGCAACAGAAAATGTTTTAAAGCATTGTTTTTTTTTTCCAAGTTTTGGCGATAACAGTTTGGGGATGGTCCTATTCTCCCCTCCTAGATTCGCTGCTTCGGCGCGTCGCTGTAGACGGGGTGTGCGGGCTGATGCCCGTGGGGTGAGTCTAAGCGGGTGTCGGGTGTTGATTGGGCGTGGACGGCTATAGGGGGGGCTGCCTCGGGGGTTTGTACGGTGGCCTTATGTGTTACTCGGTTGTGCCGACAGCCTTGGCCGCGTGGTTCTGCCCCGCCTTCATCGCGTGGCAGGCTCGGTTGGAGGTTCGGTGAGGGCACTGTGTTGGCCCTTGGGTAGATGCGCGTCGTGCGGTGCTAGGGTTCCCTGGGTGTGAATTTTCTATATTTCTGCATAAATATGGACCCTAAAACCTCATCATCTTTTTTCACACAAGTTCTAAAAATTAGATTAAGAAACCCCGTTAAACAAATAAGACCAAAATACTTAATACTTTGGTCAATTTATTTTAATTGAGGACAATGATTCAATATTACATACATGGAGTGGTAAAAGTATGTGAACCCATAAAGAACCGGTAAAAATGTAAAGTGAACTGTTCACGCTCGCTGCCACCACGCCAGCGTCTACCTGCGCCAGTTCACCATCACACGCCACCTGTTCCCTCATTTCATCATCAACACCCTACTGCCCTTTTTGCTTTCCCGCGACTTCACTCCCTCTCATGCACCTCATCTATTTCGGGTTTGTTTTTGCGTTTCTGCGCTGTGAGTTTTCTCGATGCTCCCATCCAGCACGCTATTCCGGTCTGATTCATGCGTCTCGTCCGCTTCCCCCTCACAACCTCGCCCCTTTTGTGTTTCCCTTCTTCCTTGGGTTTCCGGCTTAGGGAGTTATCCCGGGTCTTCCTTCCTAATGCAGTTATATATATATATAAATAATACTACAAAGTTTTTGGTGAAGCATGTATAAGATTTCTGGGGGTGATTTTTTCATGGTGTGGATTAGAGCCCTTTGTTCCAGTGAGTGAAAATCTTAATGCAACAGAGAAATTTTAGAGCATTGTTTCCAAGTTTTGCGATGATAACAGTTTGGGGATGGTCCTTTCATATTCTATGTCAGTAGTTACTTGAGTTTGGTATGGAAGAACCTGGCTGATGTTGTACAAAGTCCTTACCTCAAAACTGGAATCATGACTAAAAAGCTGTCTTTGTGGCCCCACAGTTATAGCAACAAAGAGGCATCAGCTCCATATCAATGCCATGGTTTTTGCAGTGTTTAACATCCATAGCATACATGGATTTAATGGAAGCGTTTGGAAATGTGTACAAACAATTGCCATGTAAAGTGGTGCTTGAGTTTGTGTTTGTGAACCCTTTAAGAATTTTTTTTCTATATTTCTGCATAAATATGACCTAAAACATCATCAGATTTTCACACAAGTTCTAAAATTAGATGAAGAGAACCCAGTTAAAACAAATAAGACAAAAAAATATTATACTTTGTCATTTATTTATTGAGGAAAAATGATTCAATATTACATACATTGGAGTGGTAAAAGTATGTGAACCCATAAAATAAACCGGTAAAAAAAATGTAAGTGACTGTCACGCTCGCTGGCCACCACGCCAGCGTCACCTGCGCACGTCACATCACACGCACCTGTTCCTCAGTTCATCATCACACCCACACTCTATTTAATCCGCACTCACCTCACTCTCACCGCGGATTATTGATGTCGGTTGCGTCCCTACGCGCTGTTCCCTGTCTCGCTTCCCAAAAGCACGCCGTCCGGTCTCGTCCATGCTCGTCCGCGCCCTCACATCCCCAGGTTTGGCACATTAGGTTCACTTCCTCGTTTTGTGTTTTGTTTCATACCCGTTTACAGCCTCGGCTTAGTTTTTTCGTTATACACCCGTTTTCAGTCCTCGCCTGTTCCTTTCGCTGTGTGTCTGCCTTCGTTTGTTTGTTGTTAATAAACCACTCCTTTGCTTTTGGAACCTGCGTTCGTCTCCTGCTTCCCATTCGGCTCACGCCGTTACAGAGGCCTTCCCAAAGGCTCCATCCTCCTCAGAAGCCTTCCCAAAGGCTCCATCCTCCTCAGAAGCCTTCCCAAAGGCTCCATCCTCCTCAGAAGCCTTTCTAAAGGCTCCATCCTCCTCAGAAGCCTTTCCAAAGGCTCCAACCTCCTCAGAAGCCTTTCCAAAGGCTCCATCCTCCTCAGAAGCCTTTCCAAAGGCTCCATCCTCCTCAGACGCCTTTCCAAAGGCCCGAGTCTCGTCAGAGGCCTCCCCAAAGGCCACTGCCTCCACGGAGACCCCGTCTGAGCAAGTCTCCTCCGCGGAGACCCCGTCTGAGGCCTTACTAATGGCCGCAACCCCCCCAGAAAAAACCGTTCGGAGATTGTCTCCTCCACGGAGACCCAAGTCGTCGCCTCTGCTCTCCAGCATCCCGCCGTCGCCTCTGCCCTCAAGCATCACGTCGTCCACGACTCTGCTCGGCAGCCTCACGTCGTCCACGACTCTGCTCGGCAGCCTCACGTCGTCCACGACTCTGCTCGGCAGCCTCACGTCGTCCACGACTCTGCTCGGCAGCCTCACGTCGTCCACGACTCTGCTCGGCAGCCTCACGTCGTCCACGACTCTGCTCGGCAGCCTCACGTCGTCCACGACTCTGCTCGGCAGCCTCACGTCGTCGACTTCCGCTCTCCAGCGACCTCCAGTCCTCGCCTCAGCTGTCAAGCAACGTCGCCTCGCCTCAGCTGTCAAGCAACGTCGCCTCGCCTCAGCTGTCAAGCAACGTCGCCTCGCCTCTGCTGTCAAGCAACGTCGCCTCGCCTCTGCTGTCAAGCAACGTCGCCTCGCCTCTGCTGTCAAGCAACGTCGCCTCGCCTCTGCTGTCAAGCAACGTCGCCTCGCCTCTGCTGTCAAGCAAACGCCGCCTCGCCTCTGCTGTCAAGCAACGCCCGCCTCGCCTCTGCTGTCAAGCAACGCCGCCTCGCCTCTGCTGTCAAGCAACGCCGCCCTCGCCTCTGCTGTCAAGCAACGCCGCCTCGCCTCTGCTGTCAAGCAACGCCGCCTCGCCTCTGCTGTCAAGCAACGCCGCCCTCGCCTCTGCTGTCAAAGCAACGCCGCCTCGCCTCTGCTGTCAAGCAACGCCGCCTCGCCTCTGCTGTCAAGCAACGCCGCCTCGCCTCTGCTGTCAAGCAACGCCGCCTCGCCTCTGCTGTCAAAGCAACGCCGCCTCGCCTCTGCTGTCAAGCAACGCCGCCTCGCCTCTGCTGTCAAGCAAACGCCGCCTCGCCTCTGCTGTCAAGCAACGCCGCCTCGCCTCTGCTGTCAAGCAACGCCGCCTCGCCTCTGCTGTCAAGCAACGCCGCCTCGCCGCTGCTGTCAAGCATCGCCGCCTCGCCGCTGCTGTCAGCAGCATCGCCGCCTCGCCTGCTGCTGTCAAGCATCGCGCCGCCTCGCCGCTGCTGTCAAGCATCGCCGCCTCGCCGCTGCTGTCAAGCATCGCCGCCTCGCCGCTGCTGTCAAGCATCGCCGCCTCGCCGCTTGCTGTCAAGCATCGCCGCCTCGCCGACTCTTGCTCGTCTGCCTCCAGCCGTCGACTCTGCTCGTCTGCCTCCAGCCGTCGACTCTGCTCGTCTGCCTCCAGCCGTCGACTCTGCTCGTCTGCCTCCAGCCGCCGACTCTGCTGTCAAGCGTCTCTGCCTCCCAGCCGCCGACTCTGCTGTCAAGCGTCGCCGCCTCGCCGACTCTGCTGTCAAGCGTCGCCGCCTCGCCGACTCTGCTGTCAAGCATCGCCGCCTCGCCTACTCTGCTGTCAAGCGTCGCCGCCTCGCCGACTCTGCTGTCAAGCGTCGCCGCCTCGCCGACTCTGCTGTCAAGCCGTCGCCGCCCTCGCCGACTCTGCTGTCAAGCGTCGCCGCCTCGCCGACTCTGCTGTCAAGCGTCGCCGCCTCGCCGACTCTGCTGTCAAGCGTCGCCGCCTCGCCGACTCTGCTGTCAAGCGTCGCCGCCTCGCCGACTCTGCTGTCAAGCGTCGCCGCCTCGCCGACTCCGCTCGTCGCCTCCGCTCTCCAGCGTCGCCTCGTCGGTGCCTCCACGCGCCGACCGCCCGACTGTTGGCGGTCCCCTCCTAGGGTCCGCCCGGCGAGGAGACCCCCCGAGACAGGACTGCGACCGGGGGGCTCTTTCTGGAGTCCTAGCTCCGTCTCGGACTCCTTGGGGGGGGGCTCTGTCACGCTCGCTGGCCACCACGCCAGCGTCACCTGCGCACGTCACATCACACGCACCTGTTCCTCAGTTCATCATCACACCCACACTCTATTTAATAATCCGCACTCACCTCACTCTCACCGCGGATTTATTGATGTCGGTTGCGTCCCTACGCGCTGTTTCCCCGTCTCGCTTCCCAAAAGCACGCCGTCCGGTCTCGTCCATGCTCGTCCCGCGCCCCTCACATCCCCAGGTTTGGCACATTAGGTTCACTTCCTCGTTTTGTGTTTTTGTTTCATACCCGTTTTACAGCCTCGGCTTAGTTTTCGTTATACACCCGTTTTCAGTCCTCGCCTGTTCCTTTCGCTGTGTCTGCCTTCGTTTGTTTGTTTGTTAATAAACCACTCCTTTGCTTTTGAACCTGCGTTCGTCTCCTGCTTCCCATTCGGCTCACGCCGTTACAGTGACATTAGAGTCATGTGTTTTCTATCAGTAGGATGACAGTCATGTGTGAGTGGGCACCCTGTTGTATTTAAAAAACAGGGATCTATCAAAGTCCGATCTTTGTATCATGTCATGAAAAAAAGGACATTTCTGAGAACCTCAGAAAAAAAGTTGCTGATGCTCACAAGACTGGAAAAGTACAAAAGAGTTTCCAATCCTCAGTCAGACAGACTGTGTACAAACTGAAAACTTGCCTTCCCTAGGAGTGGTCATCAACTGTAAGCCATCTCTGTGGCTGAATCCATATGAAAATCCATGCAGTCATGTGAAATCTGAAATATACTGTAAACATTCTGAGAAGAGTGGAAACTGAATATGGGTGCACTGGCAAATGTAAATGTTCAGGAGAACGGACTGTGGTGACCTAGCGGTTAAGGTACGGAACTATAGATCAGAAGTTCCAGGGTTCCATGACCACCTCTGCCAAGATTCCACTGTTCCTTGAGCAAGACCTTTAACCTACAATTGCTTGGATTGTAAGAGTGTACAAGTTGTAAGTCATTCTGGATAAGAGCGTAAGCAAAATGACGTAAAATTTAAATGTAAATGAGAAAATTGAACAACAATGGTGTGCTTGGCAGGGTTCCAAGGAGAAAGCTCTTCTTCTGCATTTTGCTAAAGATCACATGGACAAGCCAGAAAACAATTAGAGAAATGTTTTGTGGACGGATAAACCAAAAACAGAACTTTTTGTTTTAAATGCGAAGCATTATGTCTGCAGAAACAGCATTCCAGCATGAGTACCTTATTTCATCTGTGAAACATGGTCAATGGTAGTATCATGGTTTGAGCCCATATTGCTGCATCAGGGCCAGGTCGGCCTGACCTACACCAGCAAATTTCAGAGGAGAAGGAGAAAATCAGCATATCTGTCAGTGAACTGAATCTCAAGAGAATGTGGTTCATACAGCAAGACAAGAAGAAAAACGTTAATGTGTTGGAATGGCCAAGTCAAAGTCCTGACCTTAATCCAATAGAAATGTTGTGGAAGAACCTGAAGCAACAGTTGATGTGAGGAAACCCCCGAACATCCCAGAGTCACAGCTGTTCTGTAAGGAAAAATGGGCTAAAATTCCTCCAAGCTGATGTGCAGGACTGATCAACCTATACTGGAAACGTTTAGTTTAGTTTAGGGGTCACACCAGATATTGAAAGCAAAGCTTCACATACTTTTGTCACTCACAGATAACATTGGAT
This sequence comes from Ancistrus triradiatus, assembly GCA_025084515.1. Taxonomy (NCBI): domain Eukaryota; kingdom Metazoa; phylum Chordata; class Actinopteri; order Siluriformes; family Loricariidae; genus Ancistrus; species Ancistrus triradiatus. The sequence goes on along the minus strand of JAJAGP010000904.1, from coordinate 122,642 downwards.
CATATTTGTATTAATTTTTCAGTTGGGTTCTATTCATCTACTTTTATGCAGAAATATTTAGACAATTCTAAAGGTTTCACAAACTGTCAAGTACCACTGTACATTCAGGATATGAATTCAGATAGACTTGGCTGCAGATGTTCTCTATTTTGTTTGAGAGGTTTTACTGTAAGGTGTAATTTATCATTGTGACTCATATAGGTTTCTTATTGCATGCATCTCTTGCATCTTTTGAAGAAAAATACTGTATGTCTGTCACATTCTGGGTATATTAATTTTTTTAAATTAAGATTTACAGTTATATTTAGGTAACACTGAAGCTGATATTTGATTTTTGGAATTTCTATTGTCTCTGTCTCAAAGGCACTAACACAGAACTCATTTGGGTGCATCCCACCATGGACGGGATCAAGGGCAAGCCACTTTATCTAGCAGTTGAGACTCATTTCAATATGGAAGGTGTGCAGTTCCAGGGAACCTGGTTCCAAACGAGCCCCAAACACACCCACCTGGTGACATTCGACAACAGCAAAGCTATCCTTAATATGCTTCTGAATGACAAACTGGAGACCATCAGACCTCCCAATATCTCTCTGTCCTTCAAACATCTGGACGAGGAGGCCGAGGGAGACTACCAACTGAAGATCAACATCATCCGTCCTGGCCATAATGGATCTGTGACTATTACCAAGAATGTCATGATCACTGTGAATGGTGAGTTAAGCTAAATGCTGGGTAATTTCATGCTTGTGACATTTGCCAGCTGAACTGTAGTAGAAATCAGTTTATGATTATTATGGATACCTTGTACATAGACTAACTGATACATGTACTGCAGTTGTGGCTGTTGGGTTTTTAAAATAGGGGCAGCACTTATGATCACTTCATTTTATGGCCAGCCATAGCAGTACACTTTCTAGTTCCCTCCAGTGGAGCTGCCGTTAGGTGCGTTGCCTAATACCAACCTGTTTCACGTAATCAGACATCTTGTTATTTTGTTTTTGTAAATTGTAAATATTGTAAGACTTACTGACATTTATTGAGGTTTGAGAAGTCATTCATTTCCCCAATTCCCAGTTTACTGATTTCCAGCTGGTTACAAGCTTCTGGCCATTTCAAATATTGACCAATCATCATAAAAATAAGCCGTGCGTCTATGAAAAGTGCATTCCAATAAACACTTTTCTTCTGTGCAAAATACACCCACCCACACCCCATTCACTACCAGTGAAGCTTGTGCATCTGAACCAGGTCCAAAATTATGCATCAAATGGTCCGATGAGAGTCCATTAGTCTTTCGTCCTATATTTTCAGCAAGTACTTAGTCATAGTATATGACTGTCTATGTCTATGCTCTGTAATTGCACTGGAGATTTAGCCTAAAGGTGTTTCGTTGTACTGTATAACCCTGCTTCAGTATAATGACAATAAAGTTGAATTGACTAGTATAGACTTTCTGACAGCCTTCACTGAGTGTTTGTTAGCTCCATGTCAAAGGCAAAAAGGAAATTGTACTCACAGGCTGCACTGTTCAACAGAAGGAGAACAGAAGAAGTTTGAGCACAGGGGTCCCTCTTTTTACGCAACCAATGTTAGAAGACTCCTCACGTATACTGGAAATTGCATAAAATAGTGCCCCCCATATATATGAATATACAGTGCTGCTTGAAAGTTTGTGAACCCTATGGAATTTTCTATATTTCTGCATAAATATGACCTAAAACATAATCAGATTTTCATAAAAATCCTAAAAGTACTTAAAGAGAACCCATTTAAACAAATGAGACAAAATATTATACTTGGTCATTTATTTCTTGAGGAAAACCATCCAATATGACAATATTACATATTGAGTGAGTGGCAAGGTGAAATTAGAGTCAGGTGTTTTGAATCAATGAGATCAGGTGTGAGAATCAGGTGTGATGGGCACCCTGTTTTATTTAAAGAACAGGGATCTATCAAAGTCTGCTCTTCACAACACACGTTTATGCAAGTGAACAAAGGAGATTTCTGATGACCTCAGAAAAAGAGTTGTTGATGCTCATCAGGCTGGAAAAGGTTACAAAACCATCTTTAAAGAGTTTGGACTCCACCAATCCACAGTCAGACAGATTGTGTACAAATGGATGAAATTCACCATTGTTACCCTCCCCAGGAGTGGTCAACCAACAACATCAGTCCAAGAGCAAGGCGTGTAATAGTTGACGAGGTCACACAGGACCCCAGGGTAACTTCTAAGCAACTGAAGGCCTCTCTCACATTGGCTAATGTTCATGTTCATGAGTCCACCATCAGAAGAACACTGAACAACAATGGTGTGCATGGCAGGGTTGTAAGGAGAAAGCCACTGCTCTCCAAAAAGAACATTGCTGCTCATCTGCAATTTGCTAAAGATCACGTGGACAAGCCAGAAGCCTATTGGAAGAATGTTTTGTGGACAGATGAGACAAAAATAGAACTTTTTGGTATAAAAGAAAAGCGTTATATTTGGAGAAAGGGAAACACTGCATTCTAGCAAAAGAACCTTTTCCCATCTTTGAAACATGGTGGTGGTAGTAGTTAAGTCAGATGTATTTATATACAATGGAACATTGTCTCAAACCAAGTCAAAGTCCTCACCTTAATCCAATTGAAATGTTGTGGAAGGACCTGAAGTGAGCAGTTAATGTGAGGAAACCCACCAACATCCCAGAGTTGAAGCTGTTCTGTACGGAGGAATGGCCTAAAATTATTCCAAGCCGGTGTGCAGGACTGATCAACAGTTACAGGAAACGTTTAGTTGCAGTTATTGCTGCACAGGGTACTAGACACACACTAGATGCTGAAAACACAGCTAGATACAACACAGCTGTTAAAAACATGAGGTGACAATTGTTATCTTGATGAGAGCGAATGGTTTATGAGGTAAATAAAGACTGGATCACATTTAATGAGGAAGTAATGTAGAAGTTCAGGTCATTCCAAATGATTCACAACCTTTTTGTTTCGACTGTAAAGGAAAACAATTTTTGCACCTATGGTATACGAAATATATTCGTTTTAAATATATCTGTTTGCTTTATTAAGAATGAATGACGTAGACTATATGATCTACTTCTAATTTCTGCTTGTCTTGAATTGTCTTTCCAGATTCCTTAAGAATTTAACATGTTATTATATTTTCCCTTAGTGCCTCTTTCCACTGCTGTAATTGAGAAGAGCTCCAATGGCACACTCGTGGAATACCAGAACAATGTTACTCTGACCTGCTTTGTTGAGCATGGAACTAAAGCTAAGTACCAGTGGTTTAAAAACAATGCTCTGATCAGCCCAAATGAGCGTCATGTGTTTTCCCAAACCAACAGCACCTTGGTCATTGCCCCAGTCAAGAAGGAGGATATTGGCATGTACAGTTGTACAGCAGAAAACCCCATCAGTCATACTCAAAGCAAAGCCATGGAGCTCAGTGTGTTCTGTAAGTGTTCTTCTTTTGTCACTTCTTTAAATATGACAGATTTACTTCCACTACCTACCTCTGGAAACATTTCACATCCTCTAGTAAATCATTATGGTGCCCTTTGTTTTGTAAGTTCCTCTTTTGCTGACTGTGAACTGGCTAATATTTGCATTGTAGGCCAGTATGGAAAATGTGGTGTGTTTTGTGTTTACTTCAGTGATGAAAGAGTTCATATATACACTGCTCAAAAAAAATAAAGGGAACACTGAAACAACACTGTATAACTCCAAGTAAACTTCTGTGAAATCAAACTGTCCACTTAGGAAGCAACAAATTATTGGCAATTAGCAGGACACACTCAATAAAGGAGTGGTTCTGCAGTTGGGGACCACAGACCACTTCTCTGTACCTATGCTTTCTGGCTGATGTTTTGGTCACTTTTGAATGTCGGTGGTGCTTTCACACTCATGGTACCATGAGACGGACTCTACAACCCACACAAGTGGCTCAGCTAGTGCAGCTCATCCATGATGGCACATCAGTGCGAGCTGTGGCAAGAAGGTTTGCTGTGTCTGTCAGCGTAGTGTCCAGAGGCTGAAGGCACTACCAGCAGACAGGCCAGTACACCAGGAGACGTGGAGGAGGGCGAAGGAGGGCAACAACCCATCAGCAGGACCGCTACCTCCGCCTTTGTGCAAGGAGAAACAGGAGGAGCCCTGCAAAATGACCTCCAGCAGGCCACAGATGTGCATGTGTCTGCACAAACGGTTAGAAACCAACTCCATGAGGGTGGTATAAGGGCCCAACGTCCACAGATGGGGGTTGTGCTCACAGCCCAACACCGTGCAGGACGCTTGGCATTTGCCAGAGAACACCAGGATTGGCAAATTCGCCACTGGCGCCCTGTGCTCTTCACAGATGAAAGCAGGTTCACACTGAGCACATGTGACAGACGTGACAGTGTCTGGAGATGCCGTGGAGAGCGATCTGCTGCCTGCAACATCCTTCAGCATGACCGGTTTGGCAGTGGGTCAGTAATGGTGTGGGTTGGCATTTCTTTGGAGGGCCGCACAGCCCTCCATGTGCTCGCCAGAGGTAGCCTGACTGGCATTAGGTACCTAGATGAGATCCTCAGACCCCTTGTCAGACCATATGCTGGTACGGTTGGCCCTGGGTTCGTCCAAATGCAGACAATTGTAGACCCTATGTGGCTGGGGGGTAGCAGTTCTGCCAGAGAAGGCAGATTGAAGCTAATGGATGGGGGCCCCGCCCGTTCCCAGAACTGAATCCGATTGAGAACCATCACCAACGTCAACGTGCACACAGACTGTCCAAGTTGGCGGAGCTTTAGCCAGGGTCTGGAGGAGATCCCTTAGGAGACCATCAGCACCTTCATCAGGAGCATGCCCGGTGTTGTAGGGAGGTCATACAGGCACGTGGAGGCCACACACAATACTGAGCCTCATTTTGACTTGTTTAAAGGACATTACATCAAAGTTGGATCAGCCTGTAGTGTGTTTTTTTCACTTAAATTTTGTGTGTGACTCCAAATCCAGGCCTCCATTGGTTAATACATTTGATTTCCATTGATGATTTTTGTGTGATTTTGTTGTCAGCACATTCAACTTTGTACAGAACAAAGTATTCAGTGAGAATATTTCATTCATTCAGATCTAGGATGTGTTTTGAGTGTTCCCTTTATTTTTTTGAGCAGTGTATATATAGAGTGTATATATATATACATAAAGCACAGTTACACACATCATCCACACAACTTTCTACCAGTCACATATTAATGGCACTGCTATGCTGAAAACAGTATTAATTTGTGTGTTTCCCCTCAGATGGTCCCTACAATCTGGAAGTGAACTCAAACCAGTGTCTGAAAGTCGGAGAGGTCTTCACTGTAAACCGAGGCGAGCTAGTCTTTTTTGACTGCATGGCAGATTCAAACCCTCCCAACACCTGTGTGTGGATCTCCACAGGTGACAATGGCACAGAAATTCTCAAAACTGGCCCTCGCTTTGAGGTGTCCTCACACAGTCTAGGTCAGGCCACCGAGTTCTTGTGTCGAGCTTTCAACAGCATCACTAATAAACAGGATGAAACTCACTTCACGCTGGTGGTGGCCCATCTTCGCAAAGGTATAAATGCGATTGTATTCAAATCTTTCTTACTGTTTCACTTTTGCTTTGAAATACATTATTAACTGGCTGGTTGATATGGTTAAGCTTATTCTAAGCTGTATAGTTAAGAATCTGATAAGCATGATGTATGTTTTACAAAGATTGTATGGGTTGCTTGGTTGCTAAGCAGATATCACTACATGGGATGTGAAAGCTGTGGTGCATGACTGAAAAGTAAATAGAGTCCGACAGCTGTTCTTAACCACATATGAATGTCCAGTTGAATGCTAGTCTCAGTCCCAAATTCAGTAGCAAATGGAAAACTTGGTCCTTTATCACCTCTTTTAAAGAGTTTTTACGCTTTTATCCTGGGGACATTTTTCCTCATATGGATTGAGATAATGAGTAATCTGGAACTGTTGTTGACTAACCCATTAATCTCCCAGGTTATTATTCAGTTAGGCAAATTAAAGTATATTAATTCAGTAACTAACATGTGATATAGTAACTACAGTACAATTAATAGGAAATCTATGTAATTACAAGTTTAAGGCATTTATAAATGGACTAGGGTCCTTAGAGTTTTAAGGGGTTAAAATTATCCAGTCTACTTCTGACCACTAGTTTCAGTAAGCACTGTAAGCTAAAGTGAGTTCTTATAAATTAGGTACATACAGTCGTATGAAAAAGTTTGGGCACCCCTGATAATTTTCATGATTTTTCTTTATAAATCATTGGTTGTTCAGATCAGCAACTTGAGTTAAATATATCATATAGCAGATGAACACCGTGATAGTTGAGAAGTGAAATGAAGTTTATAGGATTTACAGAAAGTGTGCAGTAATTATTCAAACAAAATTAGGCAGGTGCATAAATTTGTTCACCCCAACAGAAAAATTACATCAATATTTAGTAGATCCTCCTTTTGTAGAAATAACAGCCGCTAAACGCTTATTACAGCTTCCAGTCTGGATTCTGGTTGAAGGTGCTTTGGACCATTCTTCTTTAGAAACATCTCCAGTTCAGTCAGGTTTGATGGTTTCCGAGCATGGACAGCCCCACATTTTCAGTAATAGTCAGTCTGTGGATGAGATGGCCATTCCAGAAAGAATTCATAGTAGCTGCACTGGCAACACAGTCCCACGCATGATGGAACCGCCACAAATTTCCTGTGGGTAGCAAGTGTTTGCTGGGATTGCGTGTTTCTTTTTTCCGCTCCTTGTTATGTCCAAATAAGTCAATTTTAGGTTGCATCAGTAACGCACTTATTACAAAAATGAAGCTGGAATTGTCCACATGTGCTGTAGCACACCTCAAGTGACTTCTGTTTTGTGGCGTGTCTGCAGAAAAGGCTTCTTCGGCATACTCTCCAATACAGCCTCTCCTTGTGCAAGCTGCGCTGCTATAGTTTGTTGAACGATGAACGTGAACACCATCTGCCAGCAAGATGAGGTTTTAGGTCTTTGGAGAGGTGTCTGTGGCTTGACATGACGTTCTCACCATCTTCGCCTCTGCCTATCTGAGATTTTTTGGTCTGCACTTCGGGAGTTCCCTTAAAACTAGAAACTGTGCTGTGGTCTCCATTGCCTCGCACTATGTTCCTCAAGTGGAAACTGACAGCTGAAATATATGAGAGAGCTTTCCTTCCATGAAACCATGACGTTGAACAACTTTGTTTTCGGCCATTGAGCGGTTGTTTTGAGGCTCCATGTTGCCATCTTCAGAGAAGATGCAAAGAGAGAAAAACTTTCCAATTGGCCCACCCCTTAACACCTTTCTACATGTGGATTCATTGTGTATTGTAGATCAGGGTCAATGAGCTTACAAAACAAATTTTGTGTTCCAATAATTAGTGCTAAAGGTATTCAAATGACAAGGGTGCCCAAATTTATGCACCTGCCTAATTTTGTTTGAATAATTACTGCACACTTTCTGTAAAACCTATAAACATAATTTCACTTCTCAAATATCACGGTGTTCATCTGCTATATGATATATTTACCTGAAATTTCTGAGCTGGACAACCAATGATTTATAAAGAAAAATCATGAAAATTATCAGGGGTGCCCAAACTTTTTCATATGACTGTAGTACATAGAAGTGATAGAAAATACATTTTTTTTTACAAAAACAGGAATAAAGTTATTTCTTAGTAAGTGATTGAGGAAACAAATAACCATTTTAAAATGTTTCACAAACTATAATACCAAATCAGAAAAAAGTTGAGACACAATGATGATTGTAATGATGATTTGGTATAAAGCAGTATTCACGAAAGGCTGCGTCTTTGAGGAGCACACATGGGCAGAGGATCTCCAATTTGTCAACAAATTCATGAGAAAATTTTGAAATGTTTAAAAACAATGTTCCTCAGAAAAAGACTGGGAGGCATTTGCATATTTCTTCCTCTACAGTGCAAATGTCATTCATGGAATCTGGAGGAATTTCAGTGCATAATGGGCAAGGGTGCAATCCTAAGCTGAACACCCATGATATCCAATCAATCAGACCGCACTGCATCAAGAAGCGCCATTCAGCAATAGTTCATATATTCACATGGGCAAGGGATTACTTCTCAAACCTTTGTCAATCACTTCAATACAGAGTTACATTCACAAATGCCACTTAAAACATTACAGTCCAAAAAAGAAGCCTTATGTTGTCCATGCCAAGAACTGTGGACGACTTGGAGGCTTGGAGGCATCTGGGATGGACCATCACACAGTGGAAACATGTATTGTGGTCAGACGAAACAGATCTTTGGATCTTTGGAAGAAATGGACGCTGTTCGCTCAAAAAGGACAAAAAGGACCATCCAGACTGTTACCAGCAACAAGTCCAACAGCCAGGCTCTGTCATGGTATGGGTTTGTGTCAGTGCCCCTGGAAAAGCTAATTGACACTTCTGTGATGGCGGCATTAATGCAAAAATGTACATTGAGATTTTAGAGTGACATATGCTGCCTTCAAGATGACATAATTTCCAGGGGCATCCATGCATTTTTCAACAAGACAATGCAAAACCACGTTGCCCACATTACAAAGTCATGGTTGTGGAAGAAGTGTACTGGACTGGGCTGCCTGCTGTCTTGACCTGTCCTCAACAGAGAATTTGTGGAGAACTTAGAAACTGTGACAACATCAACCCTGTACTGTTGCACACCTGAAGACATGTTTGCAGGAAGAACTTATTGCTTCAAAATGTCTTTTAAGTGCTGCAAGAAGGAATGGCAACATTACAAACTAGTAAATGCTTTAATGTCCCAATGTATTGTCTGCAATGTGTTACAGGCCTAAAATGCAGGAATGGATGTTTATTAACAAATGAAAGGTGACCAGACAAAACATGAAACATGAAATATCTTGGGTTCATACTGTCTGCAATGAAATAAAAGTCAAAGTAGTGCTGCTTTTTTTTTTTCGCATTTTCCAAAATGTCCCAACTTTTTCTGATTTAGGGTTGTATACTATTAGATGGTTTCTGAAATAAGAATTCATTCCATAAATGTTTTGGTGAAATATATACATGTAGACGTAACAGTTTGTTTATTTTAAACTACTAAATCAATATGGTTAGACCTTCCCATAATTCCTTTTAGTTGACACAGGGCTAGGTCTGTGCGTCACTTCTGTAGAACACATTGCTAGGGTTGTATCGAAACAATGTTTTGGTGTTGACTCAAAAATAAGGAACTGCAGTATGTTTGCTATTACACCACACCTTTAGTCTTCTGTATAATCCATAGTACTGTGCAATCTGTTCATAAAAGTGTCCCAACAGTAAATCCTTGAGTCATTATGTTTAAAGGAATCATGATTTAAAGATTTATAACATCACCCTAAATGTTTCAAATATAAAATCACGCAGCACTCTCCACCTGAACATAATCACTCTCATTAAACAACTTATATCTTAACTTTTTTAAAGACGTAAACAGTAAGACCTGGAAATGGTGTCTTATTCATAATCTATAATTAGGATTAATATATAGGCTGTTGCAACGTATTTTCAACATTTCCCCATAAAAGCACAACTTTCAAATAAGCTTTACAATTTTAGATTATCTTCTAAATTATAAGGCCAATCCGAAATTGAGCAAGCCTAGGGGGACAGTGGCAAGGAAAAACTCCCTAAACATTATAAGGAAGAAAGGGAGTCATTCCAGCCACGATCCACATTGAAATGAACCGATTATTATTAAAAGATCATAATTTACAATCTTGAAATCTGTTTCCAGGTACAGAAAAGCATCTTCAGGAGGGAAGCTCAGTGTCACATTTAGCTGCCATCACCGTCTTCTCACTGCTCATCATTGTGTGCATGCTAATTGTGCTCTTCAGAAAATCCTGCCATCCCAGAAGAGGTATGGACCTTGTGTGTCTGTTCACTATGGATTTTAACCACTGAACCACCGTGCTGCCAGAGCATTGCCATGCCTTCCCCTATCTTATCATGAAGCACAGGTTGTTTAGAATGTCATTATAAGCTGTGCATTAAGACTTCCCTTCACTGAAACTGTGGGGTCCAGCCAGAACCTTCAAAAACAGCCCCAACAACAACAACAACAACTACTACTACTACTAGTAATAATAATAATAATAATAATAATGCTACGGCATGGTGGCTTGGTGGGTAGCACTGTCGCCTCACAGTGAGAAGGACCTGGGCTCGATTCCAGGTGGAGCAATCCGGGTCCTTTCTGTGTTGAGTTTGCATGTCCTCCCCGTGTCCACGTGGGTTTACTCCGGGTGCTCCTAATCTTTGGACTGTGGGAGAAAACCGGAGTACCTGGAGTAAACCCACGCCGACACGGGGAGAACATGCATACTCCACAGTAAGGACTCCACCCTGGGATTGAGCCCAGGATCTTCTTGTTGTGAAGCAGTGGTGCTAGCCACCATGCTGCCCATATAATCTACTAGATAGATGGAGTGTCCATATACATTTTGGCCTTGTAGCATACCCAACAGTGTCAGTGTTTATACACCTTTTTTGCTTTAAAGTCTTACCCAGCTTGACTGAGAAACTCCATTGCTATTTCTTTAGCCTGCATTATTCATGAATTTGACTGCAGCTCCAAACTGACTCTGAGATGCAGGTTTTATTCAAATTAACTTGGAACTCAGTGATCTCAAGCCCCAAAGAGTGCTTTAAATAGTATAATACTGCAAACGCTGTATAAGTGCCATTTTTAATATTTGTTCAACATGGTTTATACCTAATGTATAATTATATTTTCCCTCTTACAGTGCTGATGAAAATCTACAGCAGGTAAAAAAAATAACGCTTGGATAAATATTTACTGAGAAAAATATTTACTCTATTTCGATGGTTAATGATGTTTTGTTCGGTCTCTCCCCTCTAGGCCAATCCCAGAAGAGAAAGGACTGCATCGTTCAGGTAAACATGCTGTTGAGTTATATGACGAGTGCGTGTTGTTAAGCAGTGCTGTGTACATAGCCTCTGATCAAACAGACGCCCTTGAAACACAGTATCAGCTCAAAAACAATAACCACAATTGTGGGCTTTTAAAAACTGTAAGCTACAATTGTGTTTTCTTGTTTGCGTAAACAGAGGGGCATCATAAGTCTCATGAACGTAGAATTATTTATATAGTTGACTTGTAACTCATGGTTTGTGATTGATCGATACTACTGCATGCTATTTGTGGAGGAAGTATTAAGCCTGATTTTCATACCGAAAGGAAAGTAATACTAGACATGTAAACAAGGAGTGAAAACATCAGTAATATGTCTGTCTCAGAGGCAGTACTCTGGAACATGTAGTACAAAAATCAGTATAGGTACTTGTATTCCTACTAGTACTAAATGTTAATACAACCTTGCATAGAACAGGCATAAATAAACATTTATAGTCATGTAACTTACAGACAACATTGCTAAAACTACAAAAATAATTTGTTATACACATAACAGAAATAAAGGGACACGAAATGCATCCAAGGGTAGAGAACTTCAAAGGTTTCATGAGGTATCAAAGTTTGTTGTACCCCTCATTGACAAACAAACAAACAAACAAAAACCCCAACCTAGATAGAAATGTCGAATTGCTGCAAAACACTGCATGCAGTTATGTCTCAGGCAGGTATGTAAATGATTACAGGTGTGGTCTGATTAGACACTGACTCTAGTCACAAGAGGGCATAAAACTGCTTGCCGCACTGCTCTATATAAAGGCTCTCAGAGCCTACTTTTTGCTAATTTACCTCTTGGTGAAATGTTGTTGACTGCTAGACATACCTCTATGACGCACTTGAAAACATTTTTCCCAGTTGACAGACTTTGAGAAGGGGGACTTCATTGGACTGAGAGGAACAGGATGGTCATTTCAATGAATTTCCAACCATCTAGGCTAGTCTCACCTAGCTGTTAGGAGGAGTTTAAATTATGTTAGGAGCAGTGGTTCAGTGAGGGCACACACACACACAGTGAATAGGCTCTATTACGCTTGCATACAGTAATCGGTCACCCCTAGTAGTGATACAAGGGACACTAACAGCACAGCAATATGTGCAAGGCATCCTGCAGCCTCATGTGTTGCCTCTCATGGCAGGACTTCCAACTGCATTTTTCAGCAGGATAATGCTTGTTCAGTCACAGCAAGGGTTTCCCTGGAATATCACCGCCAGCTTGCAACACGTCCTTGGCCTTCCAGGTTGCCAGATTTATCACCAATCGAGCACTTCTGGGACCAGCTGGGATGCCATCTTTGGCAACCTATGAGTGTGTAGGATCTACAGGCCCAGTTGCAACATCTGTTGGCAAATGTGCCAAAAGATACCATATGGAACCTGTTTGCCTCCAATGCCCAACCGTACCTCATCTTGTATCCAAGCTAGAGGAGGCCCACCAGGGTACTAGAGCCTCCTTTCAATTGTACAGTTTTCCCAATACATTTATACTTCCACTTTAATATTGTAATCACTTACATATACCTTTGCTATAATAAGACTCCTGCATTTTAATCTCTCATTTGTGTTATATCGTCTAGATAATACTAAAGCCCTGCTCTCTGGTTCAGAACAGAAAGCTATACAGTGCAAAAATTCCATTACACCACTGTTCACCTTCATTAGAACCAAATATATACTTTGTAATATCATGTGAATAACTTTGCCCTTCATCAGTATTTCATACTATAACTTCTCACCATTGTTTTAACCTTCACAGACACTTCTTCAACATAACCGCTACCTTTTTGTGTATTTCACTTAACTTGCTGCTAAGCATGACATAATCTATTTCCTTATACACCGTAACAGTGTATAAATATTAGCTATTCTGTCACGCTGTCTAAATGCAGTATAGCATAAAAATAAGCCTGACTCACAACAGAATTATCTTTCTAGCACTATCTATCTATCAAATGCACTATTATTCTGTTATGACAACCAGTAACCAAGTTCACTGCTGTGCATCCTCCATCCATTTCTTTATAGTAAATGTTGCCTTCAAACTTTTTGAAAAATAACCGTTATTTTAAATACCCATTAATAACCATCCTATCCTGTTCTGCTAGGCCACGAGGATGCTACGGAAGACTTTGGCATCTATGAGTTTGTTTCCATTCCAGGGAAAATGGAGTCGACTCAGGTGAGCACATTCACGATAATGCTTCTATTGTATTTGGAAGAGTGTTGGGTTTTTTCCATTTTTTAAAAAGCTGTGATGAGTTCTCTTCATGTTTCCAGGCATCGTGCAGATCTCTGGCACAGCTCGATTCAACTAGAGATTTGCATACCACCATCTATGATGTCATCAGACATGTTCCTGAAACGCCAACGCTGAGTCTGCTGAAGTGACCAAGCGGAGGTTTCATGTGCATTTTGGTGAAGGACTAGGTTTTGTTAGAAGTGTTCCTGCAGAGAGTGAAAAAAAAAACAATCTATTTATGGCGATGCTGGTCAATGCCACCACTTCTTGCTTTCTTCCTAGTGTCATTTTGAAAATGATTTTGCTCTTCAGCATTTTCTAAACAACCTTTTGCTGAAGATCTCGAAGATACACAGGATCTTTGTGGATAATGCTGATATTTATTTGATATTTATTTACATGGTAATATTTTGCTAGGGTTCCAGTTCTGTATATAGTCCATTTGTTTTTTTTTTCACTTTTACTTCTTTGTCAGAGGCTTTACAAACTTTCAACAGCGTTGACATTCCATTTCAGTGGTATTAGCGAACATTTCAACAACTGTCATTTGATTTTAATGCATATGCCTATGTTTCCAGCATAATTCATACCTAAGAGTATTGATGTTATACCAAATACAGACAGTTCCATAATTCAGTTCAGCTACCTGACATATGCATGTAAATATGTGCATTTTTTTTCCTAATGCTATATGTTTGCACACAGCAGATTTATATTCTGAGTCAATGACTGTTATAGGATATCACCCAGCTAGAGCTGGCATGGTCACCTGTAAGTGCTATTGTGAAGTGGAAATCCACAGAGGGCTCATGCCTGAAGCAAGAAAAATCAGCTCTCTGAACGAGAAGCATGTAATGTTTGTGACATGATCTTCAAGCATCAGTCAACAAAACGTGATGTTCGGGTTTCCACATGCTTTTGGCTATGTATATTCATTACATTCTATTTCTGCAAAACACATTTTGCTATTTACAATTTCTGAAAAAATGCACTCTATTTTGAAAATAAAGGTTTATACCAATTTTAATTTATCACATTATTATCAGGTTTTACACATATGAGTTACAGTCAAAGCTGTTGTGTTTGGACACTGAAAGCGACAGAAGGTTATGAACTCCAGCTGGCCTTGCCTGTCCCTTAAGTTACAACCTTATCCCTTTCATTCTACACCCAAAGCATTTTAATGTTATTTTATGGCCCTGTATCTAATAGAGCGTTCAGTTTACAGCCTGTGCTTGTTTGCAGGGTAACTGTATGCTGTGAAAAACATGCAGAATCCTGTAACCCTTAATTGCCTGTGGTTTTGGAGAAAGTGATCAACCTTGACATACTTTTATTAACTGTCTGTGCATGTGGTGCACTGATAATGCTCATGACCGATAGATAATACAGTATAGTTGTTTAATGAAACCAAGCCATAATTATGGTCCCAACAACGTAATGGTTATGTGTGAGCAGTCTTTATGGTGGGAAACCATCTGCTCAGTGTGTGTTTTGCAGGAGGAGCAGAGGAATTATAGCTACTGCCTGCAGGCTCTACCACTCCCTTATTTGACAGGGAAATCAGTAGGGCTTTGACTTTTTAAACCAGCACATAAGTCCATCTGCCTACTTTTAAAAATGTATAGCATTTGTCTTTAGTAACTGCTATGGTGGTGGTTTCACAGTTTTCTGGTGTGGTCTAATTCCAGTGTCAGTTGCTGGCTTGATGGACATTAAATCCTTAAGGAGAACTTTTAACAGATGCTTTATGCATCCCATCTGTATTGTCTGTCCAATAAAGGACTGATTTTTTATTTTAGGAAGGCTTGTTTTTAAACAAACACTCCATCATGTCACTACATCCGAGTCTGTTTAGTGTATACAGTTCTAGGGATGCTGTAATCCAATACTGAGAATTAGTAATGGGCTTAAATGTGGGAGTGGATCAGATCTGAAGCATTTTCTAAACCGATCCTTTGACATACTCCAAGCTGTGAATGATGACTGAAATGGCACAGGTCATCTATATGATCCTAGGCTACAAAATACAGTCGCTTAATGCATGCTTCCATTAAGGCTTTGACCTTTTTGTATGACCTTTGGATTGGTTACTGTAAGAATGTTCGAATAAGATCAATATTAATCTGCAGGAACTCACAGCTTTGACATCAGTACTTTATTGGAAACTGGAAAAAATGCGATCTTTAACCTTTTACTTCTTAAGGTTTTTACCTTCACTCTGGGTGCTTGGTTCTTTTAAATGCTATTTTAGAAAAAAATACTGCAGTTGAACCATGCTAATCTATATGCATCTCATTCATGGTTCAGTTAGCAAATCTTTGGCTTAGGCATAAGTATTATTTCCAATATTTCTATTCGTACCTACCTTGTTCTGGCATCTTTAAAATCCCACCTACTTTGAATGATGTCAGTATAGTACTTGACTTTATGATTTGCTCTCCTACCTGTTATCTATCTGCAGTCTAACTTCATTATCTGACCTATGTCTGTTTCATGGCTATATTTGGTCAGAGGCGAGTTTGGCGACATAAAGAGGTTACAAAAAACTAGACAAAGGCAGTGACATTTATACCTGATACTGACATAATGTGTTTTACTGAATAGCCAATCACATTTACAATGTAGCTAAACATGTACATACATGTACAGTTTCTATTTATTTACACAAATTTGAGAAATAGTCCAATCTGAATGAATAAAGCGCAAGTCCAATCTGTGATGAATAACAGACAGAGGCTGTACATCATCTGATTGTTCAAAATAGCGCATCAACATGTCAGTTGTGTGTCGTATGCTTTACCTGTCAGTAGTATTAAAGTAACACCTACCGACCAGTCGACTGAAAACTTGGCAGCTTAGCATGGTAGAATTGCATTGCTGGTAAGACATTTGTCACATTTCAAGAATGGCGAGAGTGTGAGCCGAGGTTGGCGGCTTTTTGAGGTAAAGTGCATGGAGGGAAATCCATCTTGCCATCACAGGTGGCGAGAGATGAGTTTGGCGAAATAACAGGGGTGAGACAACAAGGTTAGACTGTATTTGAACAGGGAACATGTGCATTCCTTCATTTAATTTACTTCCCTGCAATGGATTGTTGCTGTAAGTAAGCGCAAGTGCTTTATGTCTTTACCTTATAATTAAAAACTGGATAAAATGAAAATGTAGACAGATGGCAGTAAGATACTGTGGGACTTTGTTGGCCTAGCGGTTAAGGTACTGGACTCTGGACCAGAAGGTCCAGGGTTCAAATCCCACCTCTGCCAAACTACCACTGTTGGGTCATTGAGCAAGACCCTTAACCCACAATTGCTTGGATTGTAAGATTCTACCAATTGTAAGTCGCTCTGGATAAGGGCTTCTGCTAAATGCTGTAAATGTAAGATGACATTTGGAACATCACCTATGATTTTTAGATTAAGGATTCGGCTTGTGATTCATTATAAAAGCTTAAGTGTTTAAAATACCTCATATGTTGTAGTGGAATTTTAGAGAATGGGGCAAACTGTCCTCTATGCATTATAGTGGGAATTTGCCTAGGGAGTTCAGGTAGTGATTTTGACTAAATGAATAACTGGGGTGTTTCTAGACTACTAGGCACACACAGAATTAAGAGGGGCACAGCAGTACCCCTCTGCTTGCCAATCAACTGTGTAGAAAAAAAATAAGCCTTCTAAAGAGTAAATAGATGAACTGTTTTAACACTAAAGTGGGCGTTACTCTGCGATGGATGAGAAATGAAGAACAAATTAACAGTAAAGTATTTTTTAATAATTGCATTAATTTTGTTTATGCTAATGTAACTGATGCCTTTGCTAGTTTAATGAATATCTTTGCTTTAGTGCTTTAATATGTACTTTTTGTAGGTTATAAGCAGTGTTGTGCCAGTTCACAGCTTTTCTGAACTAGTTCCAGTTCAGTTCATACATGCTCAAAGTGAACAGTTCACGTTCAAAGTTCACAATTTTAATTCTGAACTAGTTCAAAGTTCAGTTCATTTTACTTTTTTCGTGAGATATTCAAATAAATACTTTTTTTCACACTACAAGCTAGAAATCACTATACGTTCTTTGAAACTGCTCATTGTAGACATTTGCTCATGACACTGCAATTGTGTACGCGGCGTTGCTAAATGGCTTGGCTACCCCGCTCTGACTGCAATTCATCATGGGTAACGTCCTGCGGAAGCCAGTATGTTATTAACTAGCCAGTATGTTAACTATTCTCAGCCGGACCACTACGTTGCCCGCCAATGCATTTGCGCACACAATGTCAAAACCATTTCTGTCTGGTGATACATGATTTAAGCGGGGCACCAGCGAGAATACAGGAGGGGGGAGTAACTTTCTCTCGTTGCGTTTCAAAAGAGAAAAAAAACAGATGTCCACTCAGTTTTCAATGGAAAACAAATTCCAACGTTCATTTACAGTGATGTCTGCCGTTCATGACACGTTCAAGTTCTTTATTAAAAAATGTGTTACGTTCAGTTCAACGTTCACGAAAAAATGAGCGTGTTCAATGAACGCGTTCTTTTGAACTCGTTCACGCACAACACTGGTTATAAGTGGCTTCATTTGTGGATACATTACTCCATGTAAAAAATGAAAGAACTTGGCTCTGACTGAAAGCTGGGGCATTATGGGAAATGTAGTGCCTGTAGTGAATTTGCGTAGTGTGTCCTGTAGTTCTGTTCAACAATCCATAATGAACTTGACTATAGTATTTACCACAGTGATTTTAGTGGGGCACAGCAAAATTTTACTGGGGCACGTGCCCAAAGTGGGTCTGATGATGCCCCTGTTAATAAACGTAATGAACTGACTTGTCTTCTAATCATGTTACTGTTCAATGGCTTTACGGGCACCTTACACATTCCATGCACACTGATGCAGTTTATGTATAATTTAACACATTTTCAGTGCTTATTGGAACCATTCATCATTTTTATTAGTTTGTAAACTGAACTGGCTAAAGCTAAATCATTTTCAAACTTCAGACTTGCGCAAGTCATGTTCCAGGAAGGAGAACAGTGTGAAACTACGCACCCCAGAGTGGAAACCTTCTACACTTCTAAGATCCCAAACATAGAGCAGAGAATAACTAGAACAACAGACTGTTCAGTAATGAGAAGATGGAGCACCTAATTAAAGTTTCAAATGGCTAATTCTATAAAATATATAAAATGTGGGACTTTATATGTGTCACATCATGTGCAAAGGGTCTTCCACACAAAATCTGTAAATAGGTTCATACCTGGCAAATTGTATAGCTGTATCTGAGACAGGATGTTTCCTTCACATTTACAGTAGCTAATAATTAATCAGGTTGTAAGTGTAAAAGGAACTTCAGAGACTCACAAAATATATGGATTTAATCAAAATGACCCCAACCCTGCAGGAAAACCAGTTCAGGAAATAGTATTCTAGCGTATTTAACACATTCACTTTGACTACACCGAAAATAAATAATTGAATCTGGTGTTTTTAGAAGAAATGTGAGAACTGCTGCCATCTGTTGGCAGTGTGCACGTGGGTGCAGTCGCCTCAGAGCTCTACAGACCCGGGTTCTAGTCCTGGCTTATGTTATCAGAAAAGAATTGTGAAAAACAAATTGTCACAAATTGCATAGAACATCAGTTCAGTGATTCATGCTCTGCATGGAAATACATTTGCTCAGATTAATTGAATGTTTTTCTGAATAAGGGCACCTGCTAACAGCTGTTAATGTAAGGTTGGTTGGGTCCAGGGGAGTTGCTAGACTACTTGTCGGACGGAGTCACACACAGAACTTAGTGGAGTGCAGCTGTACCCCTTTGCTTGCTATTCAGTCATATGGGCAAAATTATGAAGAAAAATAAGGCTTTTAAACACTAAATAGATTCAGTTACTTAACAATAGAGCTGCCATTACATTGTCTGCAGCATGGCTGACTTTCTTTTAAATATTTGCGGATGTCAATTACTCTATGAGAAAAACCGAAATAAACTTGCTCAACTGATGGGGCATGTATCCCAGTAAAGTGGGTCTGATGACTCCCCTGGTTGGGTCATTCCTTAAAAAGAGTGCCAGTTAAGTCTGCAACATTTGATAAGAAATAATAATTAGCCAAGATTTGTCTGACTAGAACTTATCTAAAATACTATTTTAAATTAGAATTATAATTTTTATAATTATATAATTATATATATTTTTACCTGTAGATTTTGAAATATGTGGTAGCCTAGTGGGTAAGGTGCTGGACTCTGGAGGGCACTTTCCAGAAGGTCCAGGGTTCAAATCCCACCTCTGCCAAGCTGCCACTGTTGGGTCCTTGAGCAAGCCCCTTAACCCACAATTGCTTGGATTGTAAGACTGTATCAATTATAAGTCGCTCTGGATAAGGGTGTCTGCTAAATGCTGTAAATGTAAATGCTGTCTGCTAAATGCTGTAAATGAAATATGATGACCATTTTTTACATGGCCATGAACAGTAAAAGAAATCCCATCCCAGATATTACTGAACAAAAGCTGTATTAACATCAGATGCTTAGATGATTACATGTAGCATATATATGTTCCTCATTCACACAAGATATAGTCATTTAATATAAATTGTCATTTATAAGTAAAACAGCAATAGTTATCTTTGTCCGTGAGTTCTGCTTTTCATCCCATCACATCAACTTGCTTCATAAACCCTATAAGTAACAGAAGGACATGCGACTTTTTTTAAGCATTCAAAGACAGGGTTGAATTTTTATGTTAATTGGCACTGCTATACCAAAACTCACATCATTTCATTTCTCCAAAGCTTTCGAATGTGTTATTATAAATATAATAAGTAATATAAAAATAATATGAACAGTTTAGTCATTGGTAGTGTCTCTCAGTGCTGAATCTTGAAACAGTACCATCATGCTTCCATAAAATTGTTCAGTTTGGTACCAGTGTAACAGGGCCAGTAGATATTACAAACTGATTTGAATGGGATACATGACTATCCTATTTAATTTTACCTCCCATGGAATAGTTTAAATATAGTAGTCAGCTGAGATGTGTTCCTCGGGTATTGTAATGCAATGTGTAAGAAATGCATATTTTTAAATATACATATAATGATGCATATACAGCATTTTTAATTTGTTGTCATTTTTGTGGATATAAAATGTGTCATATATTAACAGAAGTTACTGCACAGACAAAAACAGAATTGTCCTATCTACACTCCTGAGCAAAAAAAAAAAAAACTAAAAAAAAACAAACAAACCCAAAAACCCCAAATAACAGAGCGTCACGGTGCAAATAGCATTGGCCACACAGACTATTTGTACCCCTACAAGAAAAAGAGCAGAATTTGCCTCAGAATTTTGAATTCTACATTGTTTGAAGCCTACACAAGTCCATTAATAATACATTTTAGACAGCTATGTGACATTTACGATACTTTAATACTGGGTGTAAACATTGTCAATTGCTGTTTACACCAGGGTGCAAATAGGATCTGCCAAAAAAAAAAAAATCAGGAATCAAACAGTTGACCAGTAGTTAAACATGTTTCTCAGGTATTTCCTCATCTCAGTGTAATGTGAGATAAAATATTCTCCATATAGGGTTCAAATCCGGTCACTAATCAGGCCAAAACTTGAGCATGTTGCTTACTTTAACTTTAATGTTTCTCCAGATTCCTATGTAATACAGCAGTATGAAATTATTGTTGTGTTCAGCCTGTCACACAATCTCACATTTTTAGGAAGCAAATATGTGAAAAACTTTTGTTGTCCAGTCTTATATTTGGCTTTTAACATCGGCAAAGGTAAAAACCAATATAGAGTATTCACCCCTGGGCTTGTTTCCGATAAGACAATATGGAACGGCGGGGTTAAACTGCATTTCCCATGTTGCAGTGAGGATTTCTCAAATCACGTGGGCAGTAATAAACATGGCAGCGGTCTCACCTAGAAGCATCTAATTCGCTGTTTACCGTTTCACCTGTTCGTGTTTGTAAAATTTCCAGCTGATATAATTTTGCTTTAAGATGCAGAAGATCAAGTCATTGATGTCCCGGCAGGTGAGTGATGGTTGACTTGTTTTTCAGCCTATTTATGATTTGGTTTGGAGTGCGGAAGTAACGTTACAGTTAGCAGGGTGAAAACATACGAAGCTAATTGAAAGGTGTAGCTCCTATAAGAAAAACTTATGCTTTGTAACACAGCCTTTCTTTCGCAGCAACAGTTTTTAGTAGTCATGAACGAACATACGTTTTAATAGCAGTGAAATGAATGCTTACATTGGTAATCTTATTTTAGGATACTGATGGTGACGTGCAAACTGTATGTTCACTGTATTCGTTACGTTTGTCTACCGATTCCGCCCTCATTTTCAAACGACATGTCAGTGTGAGGACACAGATGCTGAGAAAATGGACTGAAGCAGTGTGAAAAAGAGTAACCAGCATTACAAGTCCTATTTTTGCTATTTCGACTGGTCCCACTTGAAGTCCAGGCTAACGTTGTTATTGTCAAGTGCTGACTGGTGTTGTACAGTGGTAGTTGTACAGGGACTGTGGTGGTCTAGTCGTTAAGGTGCAGGATAAACCAGAAGGTCCAGGGTTCAAATCCCACCTCAGCCAAAGCTGCCACTGTTGGGTCCTTGAGCAAGACCCTTAACTCACAATTGCTTGGATTGTAAGACTGTATCAATTGGAAGTCGCTCTGGATAAGGGCGTCTGCTAAATGCTGTAAATGTAGTAGTTTGATACACTCACCGTCCTCTTCAGTAGGTACACCTTCTTAGTACAGGGATGGTCCCCCTTCAGAATAGCCTTAATTCTTTGTGGCATAGACATACACTTTGGTCATAAAGGGATGGACATGGTGAGCAACAATATTCAGGTAGACTGTGTGCCAAGAAAATATCTCACACATATCATATATATAGCAGAAGTCAAGACTCATCAGACGAGGCAACATATTTCCAGTATCCTGTTGTCCAATTTCGGTGAGAATGTGCAACTTGTAGCTTGGCTATTTGAATGAGTGGCCATTTGAGTTACTGTTGTCTGTCTATCAGTTTGAACCATTCTGGCTTCTCATTTTCCTTGGTCCTCTGGCATCAAAAAGGCATTTTCGTCCAGAGAACTGATGCTTACTTGATATTTTCTCATTTTGGGACCATTCTCTGTAAACCCTAGAGATGACTGTGTGGGAAAATCCCAGTAGATCAGCAGTTTTCTTAGACCAGCCCATCTAGCCCCAACAACCGTGCCACATTCAAAGTTACTTAAATCTGCTTTCTTCCCCATTCTGACGCTCAGTTTGAACTTCCGCAGGTTGTCAGGACCATGTATTCATTCCTAAATGTATTGAGTTTCTGCCATGTGACTGGCTGATTAGATATTTGTGTTAACAAGCGGTTGTACAAGAGCTGTACCCTAAAATGCGCAGTAAATAAATAATACAGGTTTACTGAGATTCTTATAGATTTTATTATGCAAATGACACTGCGTGCAATAAATGTTCTTAAACGTTTAGATCTGTTGCCATGTCTCTTATTTTCTGCATTAAAATGAGCAGAAATATGTCACGTGTAAGGTTTTTTGTGTTAACGTTTAACGTAGAAAGAGAACAAAACCAGCCCACCACTGGAGACCTGAATTTGAGTTCCAGCAGTGCCTTCCAGTAGGGTTGGGCATCACACAGACACATGATTAACTGTGTCTGAAGGAGAAGTGAGCATTTTGGGGGAAAATCCCCTGGCACTGCAACAGAGTCCCCTGCCATTCCCTGTGCCCTGTTACTTCTGTCCATTGAGTACTGGGATAAGCACTGAACACCCCAAAATTATTTGACCAGGAGTGCTCGAAGGCTTGTGTAAGAGTGTAGCTGTAAGACACACAGAATCAGACAGTCACTGTTATACATTATTTTATGTTTGACTGCTGAGTCTGTATTTAAACAGGAAATGATCCAGCACCAAAACATCTACACTGTAATTTAGATACTGGAATTATAACAACAGGTAAATCGTGTTGTCTTGTACATTAATCTTTCAGCATACACAACAGTCCATTTCCTCTGTGGCTGTTTTCCTGCTTATTAATGCTCCTTCAGTACAGCTATGCGCTGTTTAATGTCCACTTTTTGTCTTGTAGTGTCTTGTGAAACAGGACGTTGACCCAAATGGACGTTGACTGGACATTACCATAGTCACATAGTAGTTACTTTATTAGTAGTTATTAGATACTTTGTATTTATTTTCAAACAATAATGTTACTTATAACACAATATGAAAATGTTTATAACTGTAGTGTACAATACAGCAATTTGTATCTTTGCATCTTGTATAAAACTTAACACTCCGAAAAAATTGTACAATTGTAGTTTGTATTACAAAATTTGTAAATCTGACCTTAGTTGGTCTGACCATGGAAGCACATCCTCCATGTTGGAGCATCTGAAAAGCCAGCATCTCAGCTCACTCAGTGGAGACAATTCATCTCAGTAAGTTAGTTGTGCTAGCTAGCTAGCTAATGTTAAAAGCCGTCCTTCTTCTTGACATGAGTTGTAACTTTTTCACTTTTGAAATGAATGGTCTCTTGAAATGTTAAAGGAGTTGGAATGGAGACACAAGTAACTATTGTTCCTGTCGAGTCTTTTCACATTCCAAATAACATTTACACTTTTACTTATTGCTTCGCTGATTGAACGTCGAGGCCACAGGTGCATTCAAATTCGGTGAAATTGGGAGAACAGTTTTCTGTTTGCCTTGAGTTCTCTGTGAACATTTTCGAACACACTGAAACAGTTTCTCTACGAACGTACAATGGTGCAGGACGAAGGTTTAGCATTAAAATGGAAGGTTTACACAAAATCATTCAAAATGTAGTTGTTCATAAAGAACACATTTGCTATAAACATTTACATTGTTTGCCGAATTTGAACCTCAGGTTTTTGGCTGGAGATGGTGTTTTATTGATTTGTTTACTAAAATATGTTGCTGCTACTTTGCACCTCATTGGTTTTAAATTTTTTGCAGGAAAAAGATATGGGAGTTTTATTTATTTTTTGTATTAGCAGGAAGTTAATTAAAATGGTGAATTTTTTTTAACAACGTATTCATCTTTATTGTCTTCAGTGTTAAGTAACAAATGCAGAAAACAGCCTCAAGTTAAATGAAAGGCTGGTAGCTACATAAGAGTTATTTGTTAATTGAGTGATGAGTAATTGATATATTATATGACTATCAAAATAGTAGTTTTCAGCCCTAACAACAAATAATGTACAGTACAGAACACACAGACATGCCTTCATCCTTTAATGACAGCATTTTATTAATTACAGAGCTTAAAAAGCCCTCAAGAGAGCCTGACGGATATGAGCCCTGTGGAGAACTTCAGAGTCCCTAGTAAGGTCAGTAGTAGTATTGGCACATTTCTCCATTTTTAATGTTCCAACCTTGTGTTATTCCCACTGACAGCCTTCAAACAGTATTTTACTACAACCACAAATCAGAAAAAGTTGGGACAGTATGGAAATTGCATCTAAAAAAGCCCAGTGTTTCTTACATTTACTTTGACTTTTATTTAATTGCAGACAGTAACAACCTGAGATATTTTAATGTTTTGTCTGGTCAACTTCATTTCATTTGTTAATAAACATTCATTCCTGCGTTTCTGGCCTGCAACACATTCCAAAAAAAGTTGGGAGGATAGCATTTACCACTTTGTAATGTTGCTATTCCTTATTATTATTATTATTATTATTATTATTATTCATTACTAGACCTATATTGCCCCTGTCCTAACTTTTTTTGGAATGTGTTGCAGGCCTGAAATGCAGGAATGGATGTTTATTAACAAATGAAAGGTGACCAGACAAAACATGAAATATCTCAGGTTAATACTGTCTGCAATGAAATAAAAGTCAAAGTAAATGAAAGGAAGACTTTTTTCTTATTTGCATTTTCCAAACTGTCCCAACTTTTTCTGATTTGGGGTTGTAGATGGATACATTCACACTTCTGTGATACACCGGTTATAAGCAATGGAATGTATATCAAATCCCATTTTCAATTGTCAAGGTGAAATGTTTGTTTATCAGCTGCTGCTTCTCCCTACTTGCACCATACGTTGAGTCTGCAGAGCATTTGTCTATTCTTCATTAAGCATTAGGGTTGCATTGCAATGTGTTGGAAAAAATGTCATTGCTTTTTGTTTTTGAAGCACCAGAGGGTGCAATTATATGTCGTGCTCTCATACACAGTAAGTATAATAAGTACACATTATTTTGAATTGTTATTCTTCAGAAATAAAAAAAAATGTATGTTTTTACTTGGTTATTTAATATATGGTGAAACTACAATAGAGCCTGTTTATTTACAATTTTAAACATTGTTTCTAGTAATTTCTTTTAATTGCAGGGGACAAAAGTTATTTATGTTTCAAAACTTAAGAAAATGCGCATTTTTTTGCATTGTTTACACTTCAGAAATGAAAAAATCATAAGAAAATCAAATTGTGAACTCATTATTTGAATTGAATCGAATTGTGAGCAGAGACTATCGTTACAGCCCTGTTAAGCATGTTTTCATGTACACAACAATCAAATGGCTACAAGAAATCTACTGGAAATATAATATTAATAGCTTCTATACAGATTGTTACAATGTCTATCTAAGAAAATCCAATTACAGTCTAAACTCATCTCACCCACGTCTGTTTCATGGCTATTTTACTGAGAGGCAAGTTTGGCAACTTAATGAGGTTACAAAAAAATAGACAAAGTGACATTCATACCTGATGCTGCATTGATCGCATAATCACATTTACAATGTACATAAAACATGTACAGTTTCTATTCATTTACACAAATTTGAGAAAGTTTCATTGATTGACGGTTGTTTCTGTGACGCAAAGCGCACAAACTCCTGTCTGCAAAGAATAACAGCGAAACCATTATAAGAGCTGCCATCTTGGTAATGCCACTGGGCAGTTATTTCCAGCCATGAAAGACCAGACTCCTATCTCTTTGAGG
Source organism: Ancistrus triradiatus (assembly GCA_025084515.1). Classification (NCBI taxonomy): domain Eukaryota; kingdom Metazoa; phylum Chordata; class Actinopteri; order Siluriformes; family Loricariidae; genus Ancistrus; species Ancistrus triradiatus. The sequence continues at coordinate 96,398 of JAJAGP010000904.1, read as the reverse complement.
GAGAGGCTTTTATATCCGAAATTGAAAGATAAATGAATGTTTAAAATACATATTTAAAATTGCTGGCATAATATAACAAAAATTCTAACTTACTTGTGTTGTTGGGTTCAAATAACACTGAAAAAAAAAATTTTTTTTTTGTTAAGGTTATTCTGGCTACTGTGCATGCACATCCCGCCACTACAAAGTGGCCAAGACTTGCCATCCCCCTCTCTGAAAAAAGTGTTTGCCCTCTTCCTGATTTTCTTTTTTTTGCATGTTTGTCACACTTAAGTGTTTCAGAACATCAAACCAATTTAAATATTAGTCAAAGACAACACAAGTAAACACAAAATGCAGTTTTTAAATGAAGGTGTTTATTATTAAGGGAGAAAAAAAAAATCGCTGATAAAAATTGCCCTGTGTGAAAAACTGATTGCCCCCCTCTTTGTTATAACTTAAGTATGGTTTATCACACCTGAGTTCACTGTCTCTAGCCAGACCAAGGCATGATTATTGCCACACCTGTTCTCAATCAAGACATCACTTCAATAGGACCTGCCTGACAAAGTGAAGCACACCAAAAGATCCTTAAAAGCTACACATCATGCCGAGATCCAAAGAAATTCAGGAACAGTTGAGAAAGAAAGTAACTGAGATCTATCAGTCTGGAAAGGGCTATAAAGCCATTTCTAAAGCTTTGCGACTCCAGCGAACCACAGTGAATCCATTATCCACAAATGCCGAAGACATGGAACAGTGGTGAACCTTCCCAGGAGTGGCCGGCTGACCAAAATTACCCCAAGAGCGCAATGACGACTCATCCAAGAGGTCACAAAAGACCCCACAACAACATCCAAAGAACTGCAGGCCTCACTTGATTTTTTTAAGGTCAGTGTTCATGCCGCCACCATAAGAGAGAGACAGGGCAAGAATGGCCTGCATGGCAGAGTTCCAAGACGAAAACCACTGCTGTGCAAAAAGAACATTAAAGCTTATCTCTATTTTTCCAGAACACATCTTGATGATCCCTAAGACTTTTGGGAAAACATTCTGTGGACTGACAAGACAAAATTTGAACTCTTTGGAAGGTTTGTGTCCCATTACATCTGGTGTAAACGTAACACAGCATTTCAGGAAAAGAACCTTATACCAACAGTAAAATATGGTGGTAGTGTGATGGTCTGGGGCTGTTTTGCTGCTTCAGGACCTGGAAGACTTGCTGTGATAAATGGAACTATGAATTGTGCTGTCTACCAAAAAATCCTGAAGGAGAATGTCTGGCATCTATTTGTGACCTCAAGCTGAAACAAACTTGGGTTCTGCAGCAGGACAATGATCCAAAACACACCAGCAAGTCCAGCTCTGAATGGCTGAAGAAAACAAAACGAAGACTTTGGAGTGGCCTAGTCAAAGTCCTGACCTGAATCCTATTGAGATGCTGTGGCATGACGTTACAAATCCGTTCATGCTTGCAAACCCTCAAATGTGGCTGAATTACAACAATTCTGCAAAGATGAGTGGCCAAAATTCCTCCACCACGATGTTAGACTCATTTCAAGTTATCACAAATGCTTGGTTGCAGTTGTTGCTGCTAAGGGTGGCCCAACCAGTTATTAGGTTTAGGGGGCAATCACTTTTTCACACAGGGCCATGTAGGTTTGGACTTTTTTCTCCCTTAATAATAAACATCCTCTTTTAAAAACTGCATTTTGTGTTTACTTGTGTTGGAGGGGGGCAAACACTTTTACACACAACTGTATGCCGATTGGTTCTTTCTAATGAGGGGCTCCTTATAGAATTTCTCTGATAACAGACAGGAGCTGTACATCATCTGACGTTGCAAGTTTAAAGTAGGATTGAAGTGCCACCTACTGACGGTCTGAAACATGGTGGCTGACGGGGGCCGAATTATATTGCTAGCAAGACATTTGTCACGTTTTGAGTTTGGTGAGGACAAGAGGCGAGGTTGGAGGCTTTTTGGGGTAAAGTGCATGGAGGCAAATCAGCCCTGCCATCACAGGTGGCAAGAGATGAAGTTGGCGAGATAACGAGGTTAGACTGTACTGTACACCTATCAGCCATAACATTAAAATCACTTGCACGATTTTGTGTAGGTTCCCCAGTACCACCAAGGCTCTGACCCACTGACATGTGCATTTCACGAGACCTCGGAGTTTTTTTTTTTTTTTTTTACATTCTGCAAGCTTTGAGTTGGGGCTGCCATGGATTGGACTTGTTTGTATAGCACATCCGATGATTGGTCCCACGGATTGAGATCTGGGAAATTTGCAGGAAAAAGTCAACACTTTTGCAGTGTGACGGGGTGCATTGTTCTGCTAAAAGAAGGCGCTGCCTTTAGTGAATACTTTTGCTCTGAAGGGGTGTACTTCGTCTGCAACAATGTTTAGGTAGGTGGTACATGTCAAAGTTACATCTACATGAATGCTACGTAGTCTGTGTTGTTAACTTCACCCATGAGTGTTTTTAATGTTATGGCTGATTGTTGTATAACCCCAGTGAGCAGCTGCACAAAGTGTGTTTGTGTGGGTTTCTTACTTGAATTTATTGGTTGTGGCAATAGATTTGCTAGTAGTGCCCTATTATATCCATGCCAGTATGGATAGAGGACAGTGTGGTGCCTGTTTTGTGCTTCTTCATCAGTTTTTAAATGTGAAAATTTTGCTCGTTCTGTTGCCTCTCTTAGTGCACTTCTTTCAAGAGCATCCGTTTAACTAGCCCAATTAAAAAGCATGCTAATAGTATACCACTCATTTACTTACCAGAGAAAACTATTTGGAGATAGTGATAACGAGCCAGAGTAACTTAATCTGAGACATGTACCAAAAAAGTTTGGCAAATAATTTAGTCACTGGTAGGCTCCCTTATCTCCACTGCTCAAGTTTGGCCCACCTGGTTGTCATTTACATTTACAGTATGTTACTTAACAGACACCCTTATCCAGAGCCACTTACAACTGATACTGATGATTAATTGTTTAAAACTAGCAAAAGTCAGAGTATTGATATGTGAAATTTATAAAAAACACATTTGCATAATTACATTCATATTTAACACCTGAAACACAGAACAACAGTTGCAATGTAATTCTATAATTTTATTTTAAGTCTTCCATATAGTCATCCAACTTTGTTGAAATTGTCCTCACCCTGCCTCAACAAAAAGGAACATTAAATTTTTATTGTCCCATGCCTACTCTGGAGGAATAAAGTAAAAATAGAAATTAAACAAACATAAATTAATACGTTTGTACCTGATTTAAACTGCAAAACCTGCTAAAAAATGTATTCGGTCTTTAGCCAAATGTTTCACTTTCTGCGGTTTTGGTTCCGGACATAAACTTTCATTTCAGTGCATCCCTAATATTTTGTAAACTTTCTGAATTATAAGGGTTTAACACAACCTCTGCGGAAGCAGACTTTAATAATGCACATGTCTGCTTATTGCTGAATGTAACATATTGGGTAAAAATGGAACATAAAGTTTGGCTGTGCAACAGTTAGTGATGAACCACTCATGTTCATGTCAGGTGTTGGTTATTCAAGATCTTAGTAAATTATTAATATGTAATAATTTATTTAGCCTAAGGGTGCCCAAACAATTTTGCAAGACAGAGTGTTATTCAGGTGTGGTTTACAATGTCTAATAATTTATACTTATAGTATTGTGGGGATCAGATTTTATAAAGCCTATTGCCCTTTTGAGTAAGTGTCTGTTATTATTTGGTGTTTATCCTTTCATGCTCCTTTCTAACTGAGATAATTCCATTTTCACCGACCTTGATCTGGGAGATATACCTTCTTATGGAATTAAGTTTAAACCCTAGTCAAACACATCTACTTCTGATTCCTTAGTCTACTTGATTATGAGCATAGTCGTTTGGAAGTCAAATCTCTAGGTGTAGGGCACCTAGTCATAATTCTGGAGCACATTTCCATGGCTTGTTTTAAATAACTGTTTTGCTGGGGTTAAATACTGAGCGTCTGTTTTGATTCAGATGTGGGCAGGAGGATTGGGGAGTAATGACCAGTATGGTTTTAATGACTAGAATGAAAGTCAAGTCAAAGTGAAATGTATTAGCTTTGATTACAGCACGCATTCACTGTGGCATCGTTTCCACAACCTTCTGCGATGTCACAACATTTATTTCTGTCCAGAGTTGCATTAAGTTTTCCTCTTGTATTGATGGTGGGAGATTTGGACCACTGCACAAAGTCTTCTCCAGCACATCCCAAAGATTCTCAATGGAGTTCAGGTCTGGACTCTGTGGTGGCCAATCCATGTGTGAAAATGTCTCATGCTCCCTGAACCACTCTTTCAGAATTTGAGCCTGATGAATGCTGGCATTGTCATCTTAGAATATGCCCATGCAATCAGGGAAGAAGAAAAATTAATTGATGGGATAACCTGGTCATTCAGTATTCACTTCAGCCACCTCTCTTCTTACCCTGATGCGCCCATCACTCTGGAACAGGGTAACTCTGGACTTCAGATTTATAAATCAAACCACCTGACCTTTTTCCATTGCTCCAGAGTCCAATCCCTAAAAAATTGAAGCTGTTTTTCCTGGTTAGTCTCACTGACAAGTGGTTTTCTTAAAGCTACTCTATCCCTTGAATACCCTTCACATTCTGCGTGTGGAAATGCTCTTACTTTCACTATTGAACATATCTCTGAGTTCTACCGTTGTTTTGCTACGATTTAATTTCACCAAACGTTTGTGATTGGCGATCACGATCATTCAAGATATTTTTTTTTTTTCTGGCCACATTCCTTCATCGAAGATGATGTTTCCCCACTGTCCTTCCACTTCTTAATAATGCGTTGGACAGTTTTTAACCTGATTTTAGTAGTTTCGACAGTCTCCTTAGATGTTTTCTCTGCTTGATGCCTGCCAGTAATTTGACAGATCAACATCTTTTCCACAACTACAGGATGTGTCTTTCGACATGGTTGGTCAACAAATGAGAAGCTGCATCAGTTAGGGATAAATAACTTGTTGCCAGCTGAAACATAATCACCAATGCAGTAATTATCTAATGGTTCTTACCCATTTGCTTAGTTAAATCCAGGTGGTGACCATTTTTTTTCTTTTTTTCTTTTTTTTTTTTTTTTTTTGGCAAGGCAGTGTATTTCTGTTGAATTTAAGTTTTTCTATTGATAGTTTCTGTCTATTTTACAACTGAACTTATCATTTAAGTATAATTTCTGCACGTTCCCTTGGGATCAATAAAGTTCTATCTGTCCATTACGCACAATTGAAAATGAATTCTATTTTACAAACAGTTGCCAAGACGGAGTGTACTTTTTTGGGGAACACAGAGGAGACTAATGGCACCGTCCTCCTAATTACGTCCTCCACCCTGTGTAGTGCGCTATGTTGGACATGAAATGGCAGAACCTCCACCCAATTATTCATTTATATTCACACATTTACATTCAGGAATAGTTTAGATAACTCCTTATTTCACGTTCAATGGCTATTAATTGAAATGCTTGTTATTTCCTAAGTAGTGCTCCAAGTAGGGAATGGTGCCATTTGAGACTCGGCCGATAAGCTCTTCTCAAATGTCAGACAGAACGAACTGAGCGTACCTTTCCCGTACTTCAGACATTCTATTCTTCATGCCGACAGCCATACAGGCTGTGCAGTTTCATGCATTTCCCTGCATTTCCCTGCATCCTGTCGAAGTGCCTTCTTTTGTAATCGTGCGTCTTTACGCTTTTTCTGTCAGTGAATGGTTTTAAATGTGGCAGCTACTCTCCCTTCTTTCTGCGACTGCGTACTGCCACTGAATCTTTTAGCAGTACCATTCCGGCCTACTTCCATCCCTGCCCAAAGCCCAAGATGAGCAATTCTAGGGTGACTGTGGCAAGGAAAAACTCCCTAATGTTATAAGGAAGAAACCTTTGGAGGACCATGATTTAAAAAGGCACCCATCTTCCTTGGGCAGCCTACATGAGAAGTTAGCACATTTACAAGTCAGGAGTTTGTACATTCAGCCAGATGTGAATGTAAGTCTTTGTTAGTGTATTAGTCTTTTAAAGGGTTGTTTTGTTTTGTGTTTCCGTCACATGTTCATGGTCATAGTGTGTACTGTCAGTCAACGTCATATCCATCCATAGTAGAAAATGTACGTGCTTTTTGGTAAGTCAACATAAAAGCTGCTTCTATTTTAATGTTGGTGTGTAGTAAACTGATGCACAGAAACTCACCCACCACTTTGAGGTACACCTTGGTAGTACTGGATAGGATCCTCTTTTGCTTACAGAACTGCCTTAATTCTTTGTAGCGTAGATTCAACAAGATGCTGAAAACTTTCCTCAGAGATTTTGGTTCTTATTGACCTGATAACATCAGTTGCTGCAGATTTGTCTCAGGTAGGCTGTGGCATTTAAATGATGTTCAGTTGGTGTCAAAGGGCCCAAAGTGGACCAAGAAAATATCCCCGTACTATAACAGCCGTTGATACAAGGCAGGATGTGTCCAACAATTGACATGTTGTGCATTCAGAGACAATTGTCTGCATACCTTGATTGAAGTGAGACATTATTTGAGTTACTGTCATCTATCAGCTTGAACCAGTTTGGACATTCTCCTCTGACCTCTGGTATTTTCACCCAGAAAACTGCCACTCATTGGATGTTTTCTCTTTTTGGACCATTCTCTGTATCTCAATTCATGAGATAGTTGTGTGTGAAAATATTAATAGATCAGTAGTTTCCGAAATACACCAGCCTGTCTACAACCCCAAATCATAAAAGGTTGGCACAGTATGGGAACAACAAAAAACAATATTTGATTTTTACTTTGACATTTATTTCTTTGCAGACAACATGAAACCAAGATATTTAATCTGTCCATTTGTTTCATCATTTCAGCCCTGATGCACATTCCAAAAAACTTGGGATGGGGGTAGTGTAGGGCTAGTAATGCGGTTAAAAAAATCCATGAAAGGCTGGGTCTTTGAGGAGCAAACATGAGCAGAGGATCTCCAGTTCATCAACAAATACATGAGAAAATTATTGAATTGTGTAAAAACAATGTTCCTCAATGAAAGAGTAGAAGGGATTTACATATTTCTCCCTCTACATTGCACATTAATCAATTCAAGGGATCTGGAGGAACTTCAGTGTGTAATGGGCAAGGGCACAAGCCTAAGCTGAACCCCCATGATCTCTGATCCCTTAGATGGCACTGCATCAAGAACCGTCATTCATCAATAGCTGATGAAACCACATGGGCAAGGGATTCATTTGGCAAACATTTGTTAAGCACTACAATACAAAGTTACTTTCACAAATGCCACTTAATACTTTACTGTGCAAAAAAGAGTCCTTCTGTTAGCCAGGTCTAGTAGCGACCTCTCTGGGCTCTGAGGCATCTGGGATGGACCATCACACAGTAGAAATGTCTGTTGTGAGAAGATGAATCAGTATTCCAGATCTTTGTTGTAAGGAATGGATGCATGTGCTTTGGACCAAATCGTCGAGACTGTTATCAGCAACAAGTCCAAAAGCCATGGTCTGTCCTGTTATGGGGTTATGTCTGTGCCCTTGGCAAAGGTAATTGGTTTTAGAGCACCGCCTTCAAGATGACACCTTCTCTAGGGATGTCCAATGCATTTTTCAACAAGACATACTTTTCAATGCAAAACCACATGCAGCCCACATTGCAAAGGTGTGGCTGCGGAAGAAGAGGGTACGAGAATTTTGAAATTAAAAATGCAAACGTCCGTGTAAATGTAAAAGTTCAACGTCCAGACACCGGTGATACCTTCACTACACACCCCTGAACCATTTCCAAGCGCTTAGCAGAAGGAAATTTGTTGTCACCGCGCCTATTACGTGTCCTGCTATTCACAGCCACCCACAGTTACCTTCATCTGCAGTTGTGTCATGAACGAGAAACCTGAACTGCTATGGACTGGAACCGTACCATCTTTAGCGACAAATTCAGGTTCTGTTTGGGATCTGATGATGGTCAGATTTGAGTATGGAGGCCTTGTGAGGGCTTCAATCCTGCTTTGCTGTGCAGCGACACACTGCCGTGTGATGGATGAGGGTCTGCAGGCCTAGCTGCAACATCTGTGGGCAAATGTACCACAGGATACCATACGGAACCTATCTGCCTCCAATGCCTAACCATTATCTCGCCTTGTATCCAGGCTACGCTGCATTTCTTTTTATCTGCATTTTTCATACTGTCCCAACTTCGTTCTGAGTTGGAGCACGAACAACCATGCCACATTCAAAGTCACTTAACTCACTTTTTCTCCCCATTCTCGGTTTGCTTGGTTTGAACTTCAGCAGGTCACCTTGACCATGTTTACATGCCTGAATGCATTGAGTTTCTGCCATGTGATTGGCTGATTAGATATTTGTGTTTGAGTGTATGCACAGGTTAAGAAGGCAGGAGTGTTTAAGAATAGTCATATTATTTTATTTTATGTTTTTTGAATACCTGACCTTTTCAGAGATTGTCAATGGCACCGAGCCCCTTGCTTGAAAAGCACGTGTCAGACACATGCACGCTGAATTGACGCACTCGAGCTGGGAAGTAGGGTGAGACCTGAGGTCATCAAGCCACTAAGGGCACCTGCAGGGCTGTCTTTGTTTGAAGATAATTACCACCTATTTTGTGTACCTGCTATAATTTGAAATGCTATTATTTTATCTGTCACTTGCTCATGTACCAATTTGAACAGTACTGAAATGACTGAAGCATTCTGGGGCAGTCTGACATATTCAGGGAAGGTGAACAACGGTTGTTGCAGCACCAATATGTGTAATTGATTTCAGGTCATGATGTTTTTGGGTAATAGGCTTTTTTTGTGAGATTGTGTGATCTTGAAACCTGAATGCGTTCACTGTGTCAGTCTGGGACCAGACTAATATATGTTCTTCCTGGTGAGATTGATTAATGGGACTTATGGATGACCCAAGAAAATCTATCCAGTATTGGCTATTGGTAATGCTGTCTGTGTGGGAGGGATAGGATTCTTATTTCTGCTGTCGATGCTGGCTGTGTGTAATCTAATGTACAGTGGCTGTTACAGCCATTTCCAAGCACACTGACCTGCCCAAGGACTGTAAAATTCTATAACCTACAGTTAGGAAAAAAAAGGGTTATCCTGGCTTCATGTGGCTTGGTTGAATTACATGTTGCCTTTTCCCCCCACTGCATTCAGAGAGGGAAGACTGAGATGGTTTGGACATGTGCAGAGGAGGGATAGTGGATATATTGGTAGGAGGATGTTGGCGATGGAGCTGCCACGCAAGAGACGGAGAGGAAGACCGAAGAGGAGTTATTTGGTTGTGGTAAATGAAGATATGCAGGGAGTTGGGGTGAGAGTAGAGGACGTGGAGGACAGGGTGAGGTGGAAACGTTTAACTCACTGTGGTGACCCCTGATAAAGGGAGAAGCCGAAAGAAGAAGAAGCATTCAGTAGGGGATGTGAACTGGCAATTACTACATTGGGAGGATTCTGGAAGTAAAAATGTGCATGTAATATATATATATATATATATATATATATATATATTACATGCACATTTTTTATATATATATATATATAAACATACATACATATACATAGGAGAAATTAGGACTTGATGTGAAAGAGTGACACAATCTCCATTATGAAAAAGCAACCCAGAAAACATCCTTCCGGCATCAGTTGCAGAAGATTTACAGTCTTCCATGCAGTCACTGTAAATCAGTGTGCCTAACACGACTACCTCTATCTTTCAGGTAGAAATATTTAACCTAACTTATCATTATATGTCTACTGTATGTACTGACAACTTGCACTATATTGACAAAAGTATTGGGATGCCTACACATTGCACCTACAGGAGCTTTTATGACATCACAATGTAAATGTCAAGGCATTAATATGGTGTAGGTCTCTTCCTTTGCAGCCATAACAGCTTCCACTCTTCCGGGAAGGCTTTGTGCAAGATTTTGGACTGTGTCTGAGGGAATTTTTTCCCATTTTTCCAGAAGAGCATTGGTGAGGTCAGACACTGATGTTGAATGAGAGAACCTGGCTCGCAATCTCTGTTCTTGTTCATCCCAAAGATGTTTGATGGGGTTGAGGTCAGGGCTCTGTAAGGGCCAGTCAAGTTCTTGTACACCAAACTCACAGTCATGCTGGAACATAAAAGGGCCTTTCCCCAACTGTTCCCACAGTTGGGCGCATACAGTTGTCCAAAATGTATTGGTTTGTTGACCTAGTAACATTTTCCTTCTCTGAAGCTAAAGGGTCTAGGCTCAACCCTGAAAATCAACCCCATAGCATTATCCATTCTCCACCAAACTTTACAGCTGGCAGGTAACATTCTACTGGCATTTGCAAAACCCAGAATCTGCCACTTTGTGACTGAGTTGCTGTGGTTCCCAAAAGCTTCCACTTTTCAGTAGTACCACTGATGACCGTTGACTGTGGAATATCTAGTAGGGAAGAAATTTCACAAACTTGCTTGCTGCAACAGTGGCATCCTCTTACAGTGGCACACTTTTTCACCACAATTCAGTGAACTCTATAGAATGACCCATTATTTCACAAATGTTTGTGAAGGCAGACTGCATGGGTAGGTGCACGGGACTGAATAAAACTGAATTCAATTATTAAGAGGTGTGTCCTAATACTTTTGTCCATATACAGTAGTGTATGTGCAGCGTGTTTGTGCTATTGAAAACACTGAGGCACGTTTCATGTATGCCGCACAGGCTACTTAGGAAATAAAACTACTTCTGATTGTTTCATACACAGGCCAGTAGATGGCACTGCATGTACAGGGTGTTATAAACATTGTCCATCGTCTGTCTTCAAGGTGAGACGATAACTGTAAAAGTGTATCTTTTTAAAGGTTGTTTGTTTTTTGTTTTTTAAATTAATTAACATCAATTTACTGTTTATTCGGTTCTCCCTTGATTAAATCCAAGATGAATTATTGCTGTTGTAAAGTCTGTTGTTATTTGCTGTTGTAAATAAGATGGCATTGCACTCAAATCATGACACGGCAGCCAGAGTTTCCAAAAGCAAACCGTGTGCAGTGAAGGTTACTTTATTTATGCAGACTACTCAGGATGGTTAACGTAGTGCACGAGTAGCTTGGATGTAAGAGGAACGAACTTGATGTCCTTTCCTCGCTTCTTATCTCAACTATTGTGTTTTCATTTACAACCCCAAATGAGGAAAAGCTTGGGACAGTATGGAACATGCAAATGAACATGCATATAAAAAGACACATTGTGTTACATTTACTTTAACTTTTATGTCAATGCAGACAGTATGAACCCAAGAGACTTTGTTTTGTCTGGTCAACTTCATTTAATTTGTTAATAAACATCCATTTCAGGCCTGTAACACATTCCAAAATAGTTTCGACAATAAAGCATTTACCACTTTGTAATGTTTTTATTCCTTCTCACAACGCTTGAAAGACGTTTTGGCGCAGAGGAGGTGGTTGTTGCATTTTTCGTTTAAAAAATTCTCCACACATTCTCTAGTGGGGACAGGTCATGACTGCAGATGGGACAGTCCACTACCTGTGCCATCTTCTTTTACAGCCATGCCTTTTTTAGTATGTTCATCGTGTTGTTTTGTGTTGTCTTGTCCCTAGAAAAGATGTTGTCTTGAAGGCAGCATATGTTGCTCTAAAATCTCAATGTACTTTTCAGCATTATCACAGAAATATGAATGACTGAGATGAATTTCTTCCAAAAAAGATCTGGAATACTGATATGTCTGACCACAATACACGTTTCCACCACGTGATGGCCCATATCAGATGCATCTGAGCCTAGAGAAGTTGACATTACTGTTGGTGATGGTTAATCTAAGTCTTCTTTGTTGCACAGTAAAGTTTTATGTGGCATTTGTGAATGTAACTCCGTATTGTAGTGCTTGATAAAGGTGTGATAAAGTGATCCCTTGATCCCTTATTTTTGAGTGACGGTTCTTGATGTAGTGCTAAGGGATCAGAGATCACGGGTGTTCAAGTTGACTTATGCCCTTGCTCTTTATACACTGAAATTCCTGCAGATGCCTTGAATCATTTAATGATGATATGTGCTGTAGAGGGAGAAACCTACAAGTTCCTTCCAATCATTTTTTGAGGAAAACTGTTTATAAACATTTCAATAATTTTTCAGCAATTTGTAGACAAACTGGAGATCCTCTGATTATTTTTGCTCCGCAAAGAGTAAGTCTTTCGTGAATACTGCTTTCATGATTACAACTAAATCATGATTACAAACACATGTTGACATCACCTGTTTGAAATCACATCATTATGTACTTTATTACCTCATTACTAGCCCTAAATTGCCCCTGTCCCAACTTGGAATGTGTTGCAGATCTGAAATGAAGGAATGGATGTTTATTAACAAATGTAATGACCAGACAAAACATGAAATATCTTGGGTTAATACTGTCTGCAATTAAATAAAAGTCAAAGTAAATGTCAAATACTGATTTGTATATTATAAAACACTGTTTTGCCCTTTTTAATTAACTGCTTTCATCAGTGCTTTAGATTCACACATGTGTCTGTGTGTAAATAGATATTTAGTTCTCTGTGCATTGGAATTGGAGGACAGGAGAAGCTCATTTTGAAAGGCGGTGTTGCTTGACTGCTTGCGGATGAAGTCTGATGTATGTGAAAATAGTGAGGCATCTGTGAACGTCTGATGACTGGTTTGATGCTCACATTTATACCTTTTCTTCAAAACAAACCCTAAGTCTATAGTATTAAAAAGCTTACAGAAAGTCTGAGGAGAAACATGTTTTGAAGTCCTATATGGAATCCATCTGTTTGAAGACTTACTCATCGCTGGCATCTTTTCCACTTAGCGATGAGTCATTCTTCCACACTTCCCCCATCTCCCACATATAAATACACCCCTACACTTACAGTGGTGCTTGAAAGTTTGTGAACACTTTAGAATTTTCTATATTCCTGCATAAATATGACCTAAAACATCATCAGATTTTCACACAAGTCCTAAAAGTAGATAGAGAACCCAGTTAAACAAATGAAACAAAAATATTATACTTGGTCATTTATGTATTGAGGAAAACGATCCATATTACATATTAGTGAGTGGCAAAAGTATGTGAACCTTTGCTTTCAGTATCTGGTGTGACCCCCCCCTGTGCAGCAATAACTGCAACTAAACATTTCCTGTAACTGTTGATCAGTCCTGCACACCGGCTTGGAGGAATTTTAGCCCATTCCTTCGTACAGAACAGCTTCAGCTCTGGGATGTTGGTGGGTTTCCTCACATTAGCTGCTCGCTTCAGGTCCTTCCACAACATTTCGATTAGATTTAAGTGAGAACTTGAACTTGGCCATTCCAAAAACATTAACTTAATTCTTCTTTAACCATTCTTGGTAAGAACGACGGTGCTTCTTAGGGTAATTGTTCTTGCTTGCATGACCCACTTCTCTTGAGATTCAGTTCATGGACAGATGTCCTGACATGGTCATTTGAATTGTCTGATCCTTAATTAAGAATTCATGTTCCATCCAGTGATGGCAGCAGTCCTTTAGCCCATTCCTTCGTACAGAACAGCTTCAGCTCTGGGATGTTGGTGGGTTTCCTCACATTAGCTGCTCGCTTCAGGTCCTTCCACAACATTTCGATTAGATTTAAGTGAGAACTTTGACTTGGCCATTCCCAAAACCATTAACTTAATTTTTCTTCTTTAACCATTCATTCTTTGGTAGAACGACTTGTGTTCTTAGGGTCATTGTCTTGGCTGCATGACCCACCTTCTCTTGAGATTCAGTTCATGGACAGATGTCCTGACATTGTCCTTTTGAATTGTCTGATCTAATTTCAGAATTCATTGTTCCATCAGTGATGGCAAGCCGTCCTGGCCCAGATGCAGCAAAACAGGCCTGGTACTACCACCACCATGTTTCACAGATGGGATAAGGATTCTTATGCTGGAATGCAGTGTTTTCCTTTCTCCAAACATAACGCTTTTCTTTTAAACCAAAAATTTAAATTTTGGTCTCATCCGTACACAAAACATTCTTCCAATAGCCTTCTGGTTTGTGCACGTGATCTTTAGCAAACTGCAGACGATCAGCAATGTTCTTTTTGGAGAGCAGTGGCTTTCTCCTTGCAATCCTGCCATGTACACCATTGTTGTTCAGTGTTCTTCTGATGGTGGACTCATGAGCATTAACATTAGCCAATGTGGGAAAGGCCTTCAGTTGCTTAGAAGTTCCCCTCGCCAACTATTACACGCCTTGCTCTTGGAGTGATGTTTGTTGGTCGACCACTCCTGGGGAGGGTAACAATGGTCTTGAATTTCCTCCATTTGCACACAATCTGTCTGACTGTGGATTGGTGGAGTCCAAACTCTTTAGAGATGGTTTTGTAACCTTTTCCCGCCTGATGAGCATCAATAACTCTTTTTCTGAGGCCCTCAGAAATCTCATTTGTTTATGCTATGATACACTTCCACAAACGTGTTGTGAAGAGCAGACTTTGATAGATCCCTGTTCTTTAAATAAAACAGGGTGCCCACTCACACCTGATTGTCATCCTATTGATTGAAAACACCTGACTCTAATTTCACATTAACTGCTAATCCTAGAGGTTCACATACTTTTGCCCCTCATTATTAGGTAATATTGGATCAGTAAATGACCAAGTATAGTATTTTTTCTCTTATTTGTTTAACTGGGTTCACTTTATCTACTTTTAGGACTTGTGTAAAAATCTGATGATGTTTTAGGTCGTATTTATGCAGAAATATAGATAATTCTAAAGGGTTCACAAACTTTCAAGCAAGGGATTATGTGTTGAAGCCTGTTTCTGAAAATTTGTTAAACAAAATGATTGACCGAGTCTGTCTGTTACTGCTCACTGATAGCAACACCACAGAAGAAATGCTCTCCCGAGCTGACCCCCTTAGACTTTTATCTTTGGGGTCATCTGAAGGCAGTTGTCTATGCTGTGAAGATGCAAAATGTGCAGCATCTGAAATAAGATACTGGAAGCCTGTGCTAGCATTTCTTCTGCGGTGTTGCTGTCAGTGTGTCAAGAGTGGGAGAAGAGGGTTGCAGTGACAATCCATCACAATGGGCAGCACTTTGAACACATTTTATAAGTGGTCATAAACTTGTAGATAACTCATGAAATAATAAAACCAAGCACACCATTGTTTCTCTTGTGAAATTCCTAGTAAGTTTGATGTGTTACATGACCCTCTTCCCATTGGAAATAATAAAGTTGGATCCAAAATGGCGACTTCAAAATGGCCACCATGGTCAACACCTATCTTGAAAATTTTCCCTCCTCCTATATACTAATGTGCCACAAACAGGAAGTTGATATCACCAACCATTCCCATTTTATTTAGGTGTATCCATATAAATGGCCCACCCTGTATATATTCTTAAAACCACATATGGCCAATTGACACTTAATGTTAATGACATTAATGTACACCAAATGACATTTTAAGCGTTTTCAATGTTGCAAACGAATTTCCATTGTCAGGTTTTGCCTGAGTTGTGTCATGCTAGAATCATCTCAGTCATTTGATGTTAAATGGTCAGGATAGCTGTCTTATGTCAGTGTTTTTGTAGTCTTAACATTCCCATAAAATCAACCATCTTTAATACTGTCATTTGGTTCATGCAAATAGTGCCGTGATATTTGTTTTTGCAATATACTACATCGATTTTCAGCTCAAAATTAAGTGCATGTAAATTCGTTGATCAGAAGACTGACCGATTCGGCAGTTATTGGACTATTAAGTGCATGTAAACAGACTCCTTGTTTAGTCCAAGAACTTGAATCTGTTCATCTGGACATAGATTTTGTTGGAGAAACGTTTCGTCACTCATCTAAGTGACTTCTTCAGTCTCAGCTAGTTGGAAAACTTCCCCAATCTTATATACAGCACCTTTGCATAACGACTGGTACCAGCACCATTGCATAACAATGGGACCGGTGATCAGTTTAATATGCAGATTGACATATCCATTTATGACAATGGCCACGTGTGCCATTCACACAGGATTGGGGAAGGGCTGCGATGGCTCCGTTGTAAGATGGTGAGAGGCGTACTCTGAGGCCCCCTCCTCGGTTTAGGGATGGACGTTCCCTTTTTACAAAAATGGCTTCTTTTACTCCGCGT
This sequence comes from Ancistrus triradiatus, assembly GCA_025084515.1. Taxonomy (NCBI): domain Eukaryota; kingdom Metazoa; phylum Chordata; class Actinopteri; order Siluriformes; family Loricariidae; genus Ancistrus; species Ancistrus triradiatus. The sequence goes on along the minus strand of JAJAGP010000904.1, from coordinate 80,226 downwards.
TCAAACCATCGTTCCTCCCTATCAAGGATCTGCACATCTTCATCCTTGAAAGAGTGGCCACTGGCCTGTAGGTGGGTGTAAACCGCAGAGTCCTGACCTGAATGAGGTAGCTTCTTCTATGTTGTGCCATCCGTTTCGCCAGTGGCTGTTTGGTTTCCCCGATGTACAATTCCTGGCAATCCTCCTGGCACTTAACAGCGTACACTACATTACTCTGTTTGTGCTGGGGGACCCGATTCTTGGGGTGGACCAGTTTCTGGCATAGCGTGTTTTGGGGTTTGAAAGCCACTGAGACGCGGTGTTTGGCAAATATGCGTCTCAATTGTTCCGATGTTCCTGCCACATATGGAATCACCACTGGTCTACGCTTGGACTGCTGGGTGGTGTTCTCCTCTCGTCGATCTGCTGTAGCACTGTTTGGGCGTCTTACCGGCTTTGACAAAGGCCCAGTTCGGATAACCACATTTGCCCAGGGCCTGCTTAATGTGAGATTTCTCTCCATCCTTGGCCGCTGTGTCAGTGGGGATGCAGTGGGGTACCAGTCGTTATGCAAAGGTGCTGTATATAAGATTGGGGAAGTTTTCCAACTGCTGAGACTGAAGAAGTCACTTAGATGAGTGACGAAACGTTTCTCCAACAAAATCTATGTCCAGATGAACAGATTCAAGTTCTTGGATTTTCTTACCTGGATCATTGAGCATGCATCAAGACTCCTTGTTTAGGTTAACCTGAGTAGTTAGAAACTCCAAAAGAGGCATCTATGACTTTACTGGGGTGTAAATATAAGGTTTGAAACACATGAGGAAGCTAGACATGTTCATTAATAAGGAATTGACTATAGAAATAGCTACAATAGCAAAAATATATAGAAAATCTGCTTCACCAGGTTGGCTTTTTTAGGAAATTTAAATTTTTAGCTGTGGAATAGTCGTAGATCTTTTTGAGTTATGTTCTTTAGGTGCTACTCGATTTATGATATTTCAAATTTATGTTGGTAATTCAGTAATGTACATAAAGACAGATTCAACAGAAGGTGTATTCTGAATTTCAGTTTTTACCTGGGTACTGCGACACGCAGTACGATACTCTCCCGCAGATGCTCAGAAGCAGCCTGCTGACTGTGCTGAGCAGTAACGCCCTCAGTCTGTGAATGGCCTAACTCTTTTCTTTTTGTTTTTCACTTTTCAATACATTCAATACATTATTCAATAAATTTACATGATCTTTTCAACACTTTCTTATAAAATAAGCTTTATGTTAAAGATTTTTTTTAGGACAACACAAGTTTTTTTTTAAGCATGTTTATTGTGGACTAGGCTATGATATATACAGTATATATAAATCTCCTCAGTTTATGATAGTCACTTTATACAATGGGTTTATCAGAATGTAACCCCGTTGTAAATCAGGGAGCATCTGTATTCTGTAAAACAGTGTCTCTTGGCAGCGAGTTCAAAACTGTGAAGTCATTTTACAATTTTTCCAAACCATTTAAAAAAAGGCTTTGAAATCGGCTACTGTTGTCCCTCTCGTGAAGCTATTTTCTGTAAACAGGGGAGCTTGTTTCAGTATAATATTTGGCTCTTTGTAGAAGTGTTCTAGAGTGGATTTTATTGTGTCTTACCGTTCCTGGAATATCTCTATCAGCAGCTCATGTTGTACCGCAGATATCCACTCTAAATCATGCAAGTGAAATGACACAAATGGGCTACAAATTGAATGTATTGCTAAATTAGGTCTGTAATGCCCACTTGAGTAAAAGTGTTTTCAAATATTGGTACCATGTAACTTAACTTAATGGCACTTCCATGATATTTGTATCTTATGTATTAATTGTGTGTTCTGGAGCAGAAACACTAAACATCTCACTGCTCTTTGAATAACATGGTTACATTTTGTTGTTTAGGAGCCTGCTCACCTCTCATTGAGCAGTTTCTGATAATTCTAGAGCAACTGTGTAATACACTAGATGACTGAAAAATAAGTTCTGGAGGACCATCATTTTTCACAATAAACACATTGGACTTGTATCGAACCAACCCCATTTTATCTGATTATATTTAGTTTCCACTTGATACATTTCAGCACATTTATTTGAGTTGCAGTTTTTATTGCATCATTTGTTTTCTTTGCTTGTTTAGTTGCTTAACTTTGTATGTGGTGTGACCCCTCTGTGAGGCAGTAACTGCAACTAAACGTTTCCTGTAACTGTTGATCAGTCCTTCACACCAGCTTGGAGGAATTTTAGCCCATTCCTCTGTACAGAACAGCTTCAACTCTGGGATGTTGGTGGGTTTCCTCACATTAACTGCTCGATTCAGGTCCTTCCACAACATTTCGATTGGATTAAGGTCAGGACTTTGACTTGGCCATTCCAAAACATGAACTTTATTCTTCTTTAACCATTCTTTGGTAGAACGACTTGTCTGCTTAGGGTTGTTGTTTTGCTGCATGACCTTCTTTTGAGATTCAGTTCATGGACAGATGTCCTGACATTTTCCTTTAGAATTCACTGATGTAATTCAGAATTCATTGTTCCATCAATGATAGCAAACCATCCTGGTCCAGATGCAGCAAAACAGATGCAACACCAACTATTACACAACTTGCTCTTGGAGTGATCTTTGTTGGTCGAACACTCCTGGTGAGGGTAACAATGGTCTTGAATTTCCTCCATTTGTACACAATCTGTCTGACTGTGGATTGGTGGAGTCCAAACTCTTTAGAGATGGTTTTCTAACGTTTTCCAGCCTGATGAGCATCAACAACTTTTTCTGAGGTCCTCAGAAATGTCCTTTGTATCAGATACTAAATCATAAATTCAGAAGTAGGTGAGACATGGTGCACTGGAAGCATTTAAAAACTGAATACAAGAGAGGACTGCAAACTACACAATCACCTTGCATTTAAACACATGTGGAGCAATAAAAAAGACACAGTAAAAGTTAAAAGTTCATGAACCAAATATAATTTTATATATTTTTGTAAAAATTATGCAATTATCCATAATTAAAAATAACTAAAAGTAAAACCTTACAATGGAAGCCTGAAGCGGGTAATTTCAAACTCAAATGCAGTGGAGAAGTGAGATTTGAGATACTTCTACTTCTCAGCATACTTCAAAGCCCTGTGTCTGTGTTTTTCCAGTATTGATGAGCCAGTTTTAATCCGCATCAATATCCATAAAGAGTTCCCTTTAGGGTTAGAGAACTTAAATGCTTAACAGTGGTCTTAAAAGTAGACAAACAAGTGAAAGAAACAGTATTCTAAACCACAGTTTTCAAGGGAATGGATGATGGTGAGCTGGAAAATAGTGCTGACTGTCAGTGAGCATTGGCTTAAAAATAATCATTCATTAGGGATGTTCTGTCTTTTCATTTATCTCTGTCTGTGTGTCTCAGGAGGAGCTGAGGGAGCTGAGGGAGCAGTCGATTGATCCACAGGCAGAGCAGGAAATCATTGAGAGCATTGAGGAGGTGTACTTCTCCAGCGACTCCATTGATATGGTGCAGTACGAAATGGAGGTGTGTTATTGAGGTTTTTCATATTGGTTTATCACCTTGAATCTCTGCTTATTTTCTAATCTCACTCTGTTTCCCAGTACAAGCATGTAGCATGGGAAAGCAGCCAAACAATATGATGGTCTTGTCTGTGTAGTCAGGCTCCCCATTGTGTGTATCCGTTTATTGTGGGAGTGAAGTCTCATTAGATTTGACTGTCCATTGTAAACTGGATTAGTAATGAGAGTACCAGGCAAGTGGAAAGCGATTATTTTTATTCCACTTTTCTGTTTATGTGCATGAGGGTGGTGTTGTAATCTTATTTATTCTTTTCCTGAGTTAGTTGTCCTGAATCAACTGAAGTTGTTAAGCAACATCTATTTATGGGTGAACGATAGTTGTTTTTAAACTGCACAAATTTAATACAGTTGAACAATGCTATCTCGGCTCATGCTGTCTGGATTCCTACTGTAATGAATAAGATATGACAATAGTCTGTCCAAACCACTAGCTCTCACTGTAAACAATGAAGATCCAAAAACTGATTCTAAGAAAACTAATTTCAAACGGAGTGCATAGATATTGGCATAGCGTAGCAGACATGGAAGAACTTGGAGTCGTGACTACACTATCCACTTGCCTCCTCTCAGTGAGTGACCTAAACTTTCACTTTATTAAATGGTTAATTATTTGCAATGGATTTGGAAAGTCTTCAGACCCTTTCACATTTTATGTTGAGGCTTTGTGCTAAAATAAAAAATATAATAACATTTTCCCCCATCAATCTGCCAGTCAGTACCCCATCATGAGAATGTGAAAACAATTTTAGAAATGTTTGCAAATTTATTAACAAAGGAAAAACTAACTTTTAACATGGACACAAGCGTTCAGACCTTTTGATATTATACTTGAAATTTAGCTCTGAGTGCCTCCCATTTCACTTGATCATCTTTGAGATGTTTCTACACCTTGATTGGAGTCCACCTGTGGTAAATTCAGTTGATTGGACATTATTTGAAAAGAGAGACCGCTGTCTACATAAGGTCTAATGTTTAACAATACATATTAGAACAAAAACCAAGCCATGAGAATGAAAGAACTGCCTGTAGAGCTCTGACATGATTGTGTGGAGGCACAGATCTGAAGAAGTCTGCAAAAATTCCACTGCACTGAAAGTTCCCAAGAGCACAGTGGCCTCTATAATCTTTAAATGAAATAAGTTTGGAACAACCAGGACTCTTCCTAGAGCTGGCTGCCCCACCAAACGTAGTAATTGGGGGAGAAGGGCCTTGGTAAGAGAGGTGACCAAGAACCTGATCACTCTGGCTGAGCTTCAAAGATCTGCACCTCGACACCTCAGAATGTCCTGAAGGTTCACCGTCAAAGACAATGAACCTAAGTACACACACAACACAACATAGGAGTGACTTTGGGGACAACTCTGTGAATATCCTTGAGTGTCCCAGCCAGAGCCCTGACTTAAACCCAATCGAACATTTCTAGAGAAATTTTAAAATGGCTGTCCACTGATGCTTCTCATCCAACCTGACAGAGGATTTGCAGAGAATGATGGCAGAAAATCTCCAAATCAATGGGTGTGACATCATATCCAAGAAGACTAGAGGCTGTAATCACTGCCAAAGGTGCTTCAACAAAGAACTGAGTGAAGGGTCTGAATACTTATCAGTGCAATATATTAGTTTTTCATTCTCAATAAATTAGCAAAACATTCTAAAATTCTGTTTTGACTTTGTCAGTATGGGTTATTGAGTGCAGAATGATTGGGGGGGAAACTGAACTATGAAATGGAAGGAATGAGCTCCATGCACACAAGGCAAAGACCCACTTAAACTGCAGAGAAGCAATCACAGTCATAATTTCAGACATGTATTGTAATTTTCATACATATATTTTAATGAGGAAACCTGAGGAGAAATATATTAATGGGGACGCAAATTCTAGTAGACTTTTTATTGACAAAAAATACCTTCTCAGGTGTGTTGCGAGAAAAGTCCATTGCAGCAAAATGAATAGAATTTAGTCCTACTGTTTTTTAAGCAACTTGCAAATTGAATGGGAGAAGTATTGTGTGGGGCATTTTTTATTTTTATTTTTTTACTTTGGGACCATTTTGTATTCCATAAACCCAATGTTCGTTGTTGTATATGCTTGCAGAAGCTTCCCACAGAGCTGAACCTGCAGGAGCTGGAAAACTACAGAGATACGCTGAAGAGACAGCATGCAGCAGTAAGTAATAATTAAAAATCCCAGTTCTCAGACAAAATTATGTGGCCTGAGGTTTTTTTGTATGCAAACAACATATACAGTACTGTGCAGAAGTCTTGGGCTCCCATTAGATTAGATATACCATTGGTTTAACAGTGGTATATGACCATGTACACTGCCTGGCCCAAAAAAAAGGTCGCCATCTGGATTAACTAAGCCAAACAGTTCAATAGTTAAAAAAAAAGCTTCCCATGGGATAATTACTGCACTGGTGATTTGTTTCAGCTGGCAACAAGTTATTTAACCCTAACCGATGCAGTGAGTAGCTTCTCATTAGTTAAACAACCATGTTGAAAGACATCCTGTGGATGTGGAGAAGATGTTAATCTGTTTCAGAAGGGTCAAATTGTGAAAGATTGGCCATCATAGAGTCCAGACCTGAACCCCACTGAGAATCTTTGGGATGTGCCTCAGAAACCTTTGTGCTGTGGTCCAAACCTCCCATCATCCATGCAAGATCTTGAGGGGAAAAATGAATGCAACTCTGGACAGAAAAAAATGTGACATCGCAGAAGGTTGTGGAAACGATGCCACAGAGAATGAGTGCTGTAATGAAAGGCAGTCCAACGTGTTATTAGAGTGTGTTACCTTTTTTTTGGCCAGACAGTGTATATTTATTCTTAATATTTTTATTAGAATACAAAAGAAAAAACAGCTTCTATATAGTACAGTGGCAATTATTTAGTGTGACCTCCCCTTACACTTGAGCAAAAGCAGCATCTAGCAGCTTCATCGAGATGCCAAGTGGACCCTTCTTCAGTCCAAAGAAGCTTGGTAAGGAATGGCCTTTTTGGAAGGGTGACAGCCAAGAAACTACTTTTTCAGAGGTGGATAAGATATGCTAAAGCTCACAAAGATTTGAATGAAGATCAGTGGAAAAGTATTGTAAAGGTAATTAAGGAGTGACGAATACAAGTTTGAAATGTTTGGGTCCAATCATCGACAACATGTTGCATATGGTCATTGTACCATTTCTGAAACAGTAAATCTAATGGTGGCCTAAGACTTTTGCACAGGACTGTACCTAATGCTTAAAGAAATGGATAGAAACCACAGTTGAATTCCCCTGATTGTATATATCCAGTAAATCTTTCAACATAATTAAATGATCTATTTTAAGTGTTTTTATTCTGGCCGGATATAGTAATATCATCAGGAGCATGCTTGTGCCATTAGGAATCATTGAGTAGTATTTATTCCACCACAGTAGTTTTGGATAATAATTCTGCTTCTCTTCAGTTTCTCTCTAAAATGAAAAAAGATCCCTGTTATTTCACTTCGCAGTGGAAGAGCTGGTAACTTGGCCTCACTGCTCAGCATGCAGCTAAACTTAGCACTGCATAACAGACATGGTTATTCGATTATTTGAACACATCTTAGTGTTTGATTACTTAATCTGGTTTTCTAATAAGAAACATGCAGCCTAATGTGCAGAAGTGGAAAAATGTGCTCAAATCCTTCTAGTAGTGCTAATAAAATAGTGATTGGTGATATCACAACCATTATGTGTAATTAAAACAATAATATTTTATATATTAGTATGCTATAATTACTAACATTTGATTCAACGATCTAATTAAAAGAATAATGAAAGCTTGACATTTCACAGTCTTCTGTAATATGCTTGCATGAGGCTAGCTGAGTTGGTTGCTTTCCCTGGCTTATGTGTGTAATGTCCTCCTTTATGTGTACTGTATATGTTCATATTGTGACTGCAACGTGAGTGTGTTTGATAAGATCATGCTGTCTGGACAAAATCAAGCTTCCCCATTCTCTTGAACTATCAGATTAGCCTTGATCCAAATCCAAATCTTTGCAACAGGACTGATCCAAGAACTGCCGTGGCTAAAATTCCAATGGTTTCCCCCCCCCCCCCCCCAATGCTTTACAAGGCCATGTGTATGTGTGTGTGTGTATATGTATGTAGGTATGTATATGTATGTATATGTATGTATGTATGTATGTGTGTGTGTGTGTGTGTGTGTATATATATATATATATATGTGTGTGTGTGTGTGTGTGTGTGTGTGTGTGTGTGTGTGTATATATGTGTGTGTGTATATATATATATATATATATATATATATATATATATATATATATATTATATATATATATACTATATAGATCATCTCTATCTCTAGATATATATGGTGTGTCTCTCTAATGATATATAATATATCATAGTATATCTCTGCTCTCATCAGCTCTGTTTTTATATATCTCTATCTCATACTATCTATCTCTCTCTCGTCTCTCTCTCTCTCCTCTCTATCTCTCTCTCTCGTCACACTGCTCAAAAAAATAAAGGGAACACTTAAACAAGACAATATAACCAAGTAAATCAAACTTCTGTGAAATTAAACTTATTAAGTTAAACTGTCCACTTAGGAAGCAACACTGATTGACAATCAATTTCACATGTGGTTGTGCAAATAGAATAGACAGCAAGTGGAAATTATTGGCAATTAGCAAGACACACTCAATAAAGGAGTGGTTCTGCAGGTGGGGATCACAGACCACTTCTCAGTACCTATGCTTTCTGGCTGATGTTTTGGTCACTTTTGAATGTTGGTGGTGCTATCACACTCATGGTAGCATGAGACTGACTCTACAACCCCACATGTGACAGACGTGACAGAGTCTGGAGACGCCGGGGAGAGCGATCTGCTGCCTGCAACATCTTTCAGCATGACCGGTTTGGCAGTGGGTCAATAATGGTGTGGGGTGGCGTTTCTTTGGAGGGCCGCACAGCCCTCCATGTGCTCGCAAGAGGTAGCTTGACTGGCATTAGGTACCGAGATGAGATCCTCAGACCCCGTGCGAGACCATATGCTTGTGTGGTCGGCCCTGGGTTCCTCCTAATGCAGGACAATGATAGACCTCATGTGGCTGGAGTGTGTCAGCAGTTCCTGCACGATGAAGGCATTGAAGCTATGGACTGGCCCGCCCGTTCCCCAGACCTGAATCCGATTGATCACATCTGCGACATCATGTCTCGCTCCATCCACCAATGTCACGTTGCACCACAGACTGTCCAGGAGGTGGCGAATGCTTTAGTCCAGGTCTGGGAGGAGATCCCTCAGGAGACCATCCGCCACCTTATCAGGAGCATGCCCAGGCGTTGTAGGGAGGTCATACAGGCATTTGGAGGCCACACACAATACTGAGCCTCATTTTGACTTGTTTTAAGGACATTACATCAAAGTTGGATCAGCCTGTAGTGTGTTTTTCCACTTTAATTTTGTGTGTGACTCCAAATCCAGGCCTCCATTGGTTAATACATTTGATTTCCATTGATGATTTTTGTGTGATTTTGTTGTCAGCACATTCAACTTTCTACAGAACAAAGTATTCAATGAGAATATTTCTTTCATTCAGATCTAGGATGATTTATTTGAGTGTTCCCTTAATTAATTAATTAATTAATTAATTAATTAATTAATATATATATATACTGGTTCTTCTAAAAAAATTTTGCATATTGTGATAAAGTTAATTCTTTTCCGTAATGTAATGATAAAATTTAAACTTTCATATATTTTAGATTCATTGCACACCAACTGAAATATTTCAAGTCTTTTATTGTTTTAATACTGATGATTTTGGCATACAGCTCATGAAATCTCACAAAATTAGCATATTTCATCCGACCAATAAAAGAAAAGTGTTTTTAATACAAAAAAGTCAACCTTTAGATTATTATGTTCATTTATGCACTCAATACTTGGTCCTGAATCCTTTTGCAGAAATGACTGCTTCAAAGCGGTGTGGCATGGAGGCAATCAGCCTGTGGCACTGCTGAGGTGTTATGGATGCCCAGGATGCTTCGATAGCGGCCTTAAGCTATCCAGAGTGTTGGGTCTTGCGTCTCTCAACTTTCTCTTCACAATATCCCACAGATTCTCTATCGGGTTCAGGTCAGGAGAGTTGGCAGACCAATTGAGCACAGTAATATCATGGTCAGTAAACCATTTACCAGTGGTTTTGGCACTGTGAGCAGGTGCCAGGTCGTGCTGAAAAATGAACTCTTCATCTCCATAAAGCTCTTCAGCAGATGGAAGCATGAAGTGCTCCAAAATCTCCTGATAGCTAGATGCATTGACCCTGCCCTTGATAAAACACAGTGGACCAACACCAGCAGCTGACATGGCACCCAGACCATCACTGACTGTGGGTAAACTTGACACTGGACTTCAGACATTTTGGCATTTCCTTCTCCCCAGTCTTCCTTGATTTCCAAATGAACATGCAAAATTTGCTTTCATCCGAAAAACGTACTTTTGGCCCACTGAGCAACAGTCCAGTGCTGTGCTTCTCTGTAGCCCAGGTCAGGCGCTTCTGCCGCCGTTTTGGTTCAAAAGTGGCTTGACCCTGGGGAATGCGGCACCTGTAGCCCATTTTCCTGCCACGCCGGTGCATGGTGGCTCTGGAATCCGACCCTTCTCCACAATCCTCCTCAGGGTCCCGGTCACCTCTTCTCGTTGTGACCCCGCAGTTTTCTGCCACACTTTTTCTCCTTCCCACAGACTTTCCCACTGAGGTGCCTTGATTTTACAGCACTCCTGGGAACAGCCTATCCGTTTCAGAAATTTTCTTTCTGTGTCTTACCCTCTTTGCTTGAGGGTGTCAATGATGGCCTTCTGGACAGCAGTCAGGTCGGCAGTCTTACCCATTGATTGCGGTTTTTGAGTAATGAACCGGCTGGGGAGTTTTCAAAAGCCTCAGGAATCTTTTGCAGGGTGTTTAGAGTTAATTCGTTGATTCAGATGATTTAGGTTAATAGCTCGGTTTAGAGAACCTTTTCATGATATGCTAATGTTGTGAGGTTTTCATGAGCTGTATGCCAAAATCATCAGTATTAAAACAATTAAAAGACTTGAAAATTTTCAGTTGGGTGTGGCAATGAATCTAAAATATCAAAGTTTAATTTTTATCATTTTATTACGGAAAAGAATTAACTTTATCACAATATGCAAATTTTTGAGAAGGACCAGTATATATGTGTGTGAGTGTGTGTGTGTGTTTGTGTGTGTATATGTATATGTGTGTATATATAATATATATGTGTATGTGTGTGTGTATATATTGTGTTTGTGTGTGTGTGTGTGTATATGTATATATATATATATATATATATATATATATATATATATATATATATATATATATATATATATATATATATATATATATGTATATATATATATATATACACACACACACACACACTATATATGTATATACACACACACACTATATGTATATAGCAGCACATCTGGCAAACAGGGTTAGAATATGCACTTAATGCCCTATAGTAGAACATTAAGTACGAGCCCTTAAATATTTGTGGGGTTTTTTTGTATTTGACTGTCTAAGCCTTATCGACATTAAAACAAACAAGTCTGAATCTGTTCTGACTAGTTTTGGAACTGGTCTACATTTATAGGATAACATAATGGGGTAAAAATTGTGACATAGTACATGCCCAGTGATTAAATGTGCTCCTCCTACATGGGCCACATGGGGGTAGCATAACCCTGAGAGCTTTAAGTTGTGCTGACAGAATCTCAATTATCTTGGCTGCTTAACCTCTACACAAGAAGCCATCCTTTCTTATGAAGCTCACGGTTTCTGACCATGCTGTAAAGATTGTAGTGATTGGAGTTTGTGTCTCCAGGCAGTGTATCAGGCACATTTAGTTCTTTGTTTATTGAAAAAAATTGAAACTGAGATCAGTTGATTCGGTGCTGGTCAGTGTTAACACTTTAACAAAAGCTTGACAAGAGTTAACTTTGAATGTTGGTTTATCACTCAGAAATTGTGGACCTTGTTTTTAGTATCTTACATGGGTTTGTTTGTTAGATATCTAATTATGTGGATTTCTGCTTTCATTACACAAAAGTGTGGTCATGTCAAAGTGGTGTTCACTAGATGCACTATATGGACAAAAGTATTGGGACACCTACACATTACGCCAACAGGAGCTTTTATGACATCACATTCTAATTCCCCAGGCATTAATATGGAGTTGGTTGCAGCTTTAACCGTTTCCAGTCTTCTGGGAAGACTGAGAACTTTTGACAATTCATCCAGAAGAGTATTTGTGAGGTCAGACACCGATATTGGATGAGAGTGCCTTGCTCTCAATCTCTGTTCTAGTTCATCCCAAAGGTGTTTGGTGGGGTTGAGGTCAGGGCTCTGTGCGAGCCAGTCAAGTTCCTCCACACCAACCTAATGTCTTGGTATGCTGAATGATTAAGATTTCACTTCACTTTAACTAAGGGGCCTAGGCTGACCCCTGAAACTCAACTCCATAGCAATATTCCTCCTTCATCAAACGTTACAGTTGGCAGGTAACATTTCTCCTGACATTTGCCAAACCGAGACTCATCCGTCAAACTGCCAGACAGGCATGATTTGTCACTCCACTGGGCATTTCCACTGGTCCAGAGTCCAGTGGCAGTGTGATTTACACCACTCTGTCTGACACTTGGAATTGTGCTTGTTGATGTAAGGCTTGCATGCAGCTACTTGCCATGAAAACCCATGCCATGAAGCTCCCGGTGCAGTTTTTGTGTTGATGTTATTTTATTATGTCACCTTATGTGCAGATATCTGCTAACTCTGTATTTATGGAGTCAGTTACTGAGTGACTTTTATGCACTATACACCTTAGAATTTTGTGACCCACCTCTCTAACTTTGTGGTCTGGCACTTTGTGGCTGAGTTGCTGTGTGGAAATGCTTCCACTTTTCATTAATACCACTCATGTGGAATATGTAGGAGGGAAGAAATATATGATTGCAGTGGTGTCATCTTATTCCAGTACCACGCTCAAATTCAGTGTGCTTTTCAGCATTTTATGTATTTATTTTTTTGTTAACAAAACCACAAGATGGTTTTGGCATTAAAAGATTAACAGGGATATAATTATAGAGAAAATAACCTAATTCCCACTGTTAAATATGGTGAAGATGTAGATGAGGTATCTACGTATCTAGTTGGGATACATGGCATCATGCACATGGCAGTTTAAAATGAATCCCACCAAAAATCTGCAACTGGGTGATGGTTGGGTCTTTGAGGATCCCAGTGATTCAAAACATTCTCCCCAAACAAATGCCATCTCAGTTCACTGATTAAAACCCAGCTAAAACATATTTAGTTACTAAGAGTTTCAATTATTTTAGAGATGACTGTTTTGAACAGTGGGGGCTTTTGGCCATATCTCACACCCTTAATCAAGTACCATTTTAAGACCTTGGTGGAAAACAGGATTGCAAAAGTAATATTACTACTATTAAAGTTTGTTGTTATTTTATAAACGGTGCAATACCTTTATCAACGATGATTTGTGATCATTGCCAAAGTTTGCAAGTTTTAGGAAAGGAACACTGTTTTGGTGACAGGTTGGTCGCACAGACCTGGAAACCAAGTGAAATTAAAGAAGATGGGATTTGGTCATGGAAGAGTTCAAAGTCTCACATTCAGAAAATTAGCTCATGTTTTGTCACCTCTCTGGGAGCAGTCCAGTGCTGAACCAAAAACTTGTAAAAACTGTAGGTAGCTGTCAGATGAATACACTCAGGTGGCTCTTTCTTCTTTGGAAGCCCAATGTTATATGTTGTTTGTATTTAAATGTATTGGCTTGTATACTACACAATGTAGTGTGTTACTGCTAGAGATACACCAATCGATCGGCTGGTGACCGGAATCAGCTGGTTTTCAGCGTGATCGGCCAATCGGACTCGTATTCTGTTCCGGTCACATTTATCCTACACTTGTAATGCTGACAGCAGCACAAACACAGCCACACACACAAACAGCACGGTACTTTGACTAATGTTAATTCAACATTTAGTTGTATATCTTTATATGTTAAAGAGCTTTAAACTTAAACAGTTAATGCGCAGCCCCTCGCATTTGTTTTCCTGGATAACGTTTAGCGCGCTGTTTGATGGTCTGTGTTTTTGCCGCCTTGTGTGTCTGTGACCTGTTTTGTGTGTATGTTTTTTATTAGTTATTTGAAGCTCATAGTGGATGTTTTCAATTGTGTTGTACTGTTTATGCCTGGGATGTTGCGTAAAAGTGTGTTTTTAGTACATTACAGTAGTGTTGTGTGACTTGCCGTCTCAGTGTATATGTGACCTGAGTGGGGTGAGTTGCACTTGTACTTGTACGCTTTGCTTGTGCTTGTACCTTCGCACTAACTGGTAAAATGCTCTTATCAAGGCTGGTAATAAAACACAATATGAGCAAGTTTGCAGTGTTTGGTAGTTACAAGTACAAGCCACATAGTGACAGGTACAAGTCAACAGCTCCTTGCTATCTTTCTTTAAGAAATGTTTCTGTATGCTGTCATTTATAATTCTTAGATAGAAAGAAAATAGGAATCGGCCTGTCAGATATATTTAAAAAAAAAAAATCGTAAATCAGAATCTGCCAAGAAAATTGCGATCGGTGCATCTCTAGTTTCTGCAGTGGATTGAGAAACAGACAAAGCCAGATGGATTCTATCAGATCATTTTTGAATGAAGACAGTCAAAGCCACCGTGTTTGCTTATTTTTTGTGGAATGGTATTTCCTTGAAATAAACCACAGATGAAACGCTGATTATTTTGATGGATTGGAGAACAATAGGGTAGTGTTACAATAGTGTAATAGGTAAATAAGATAAAGTATAATGTTTTGATTCAGTCTGCTCTACTGCCATCAGTGAATCAGCTCATAGTCTCTGGAATGCTAACACTCAGAATAAACTACATGAAACCCACCAGCTCCTAGACACAAACCCCAACCAATACCATTTGAGCCAGCTGAACCAGACGATCTTATCAAGATACCGCATTGGACATTCAGCACTGACACACCGGTCTTCCTTTTAGGTGAAGATGCTCCACACTGCCATTTCTGAAATGCTATAAACATAATGTTTGAATGCCCCAGTACTGACGATGTTAGTACCACCACCACCACCACCCTCGCAAGAAAATACTGGACTTCCTAGATTGACTTGAGGTACCTCGGTTCTCATCGTTAATTAGTTCCAGATGGCATGTCGAGAACCGAAAACGAGTACCGAGCAAATTTTTCCCGTAAAGACTTATATAAATTCAATTAATCCGTTCCAGACATCAAGAAAATCCTCACTATATAAGGCATTACGTGCATTAATGGAGTTGTGTTCTACAGGTGCTTCCTGATTTATGATGGGGATACTTTCCGATAAATCCACCACAAGTTAAATGTAACCTGAACTGGGGAGTTTAACGCAGATTTGGTGTATCATAGTGGAGATGAGGCTCCTTATTTGCATTTTCCGGTCAACCTTAAATGACTGCAGTTACATTATGCCGCTTGTAGATTGAGATTCCGCCTCATGGTAAGTAATGATAAGCAAATTAATGTTTATAATACTTATATTAACTTACAGTTGGCCAAAATCATTAACACACAGGTTATTTTATCATAAGATGTTGAAAAATCTCATGTAATTTTGTGAGTAATGGATTGAAAGTGCAAAACAGAGTTTTCATGTTTTGCTTTCAATTGACTCTTATAAACTAACCTTTATAGAACCCATGGAGACTTGCACTAAGAATACAGGACTGTATATGTAAAAATAAAGAGTAACATGATGAGCGAGAGCTATTGTGAAACTGATTCACTGTGTACTGAATCTTGAATTTAATTTTGGCTGGAATGAGTGATGTGGCTTGACTCATACAAGTTTAAGCAAGTGTGCAGAGTACCGAGCAATTGATGAGGATCGAGACAAATTTTTCCAAATCAAAATGCGTCGAGATCTGAGGTGGTTCGAGTACCGACATACCACTATATAAGGTTGTACTAGAGAAATGCTTCTCTTGACCATATGCCATGTATATAGCCTAGTTTGTGCTGGAATGGCACTAAATAAAACTAACAAACTAACTTGTAGCTTGTGTTACAACCCAGTAATTACAAACACAAACTCGTACAGTCCTACACAAATCCAGCCTGCAATTAAAGTAAATCAATCCACTATTAACAGTCAGTGGGAAACATGCTCATGAGCAGTCTTCCAGATCGAACCGGTACTTATCGATGTCTTTGT
Source organism: Ancistrus triradiatus (assembly GCA_025084515.1). Lineage (NCBI taxonomy): Eukaryota > Metazoa > Chordata > Actinopteri > Siluriformes > Loricariidae > Ancistrus > Ancistrus triradiatus. Next base: position 64,341 of record JAJAGP010000904.1, on the reverse strand, counting down.
GTCCTGTTGTGGTCTCTCTCTCTCCTTCTCCTTCTTATTCTAATTCTGTCTCTCTCTCTCTCTCTCTCTTTCTCTCTCTGTCTGTAAGTGAATAGTCAGTCATCTGCCATGACGAAATTGTCAGAACTTGTTAGTGTTAGCCTATTTGGCAGAACACGAGTAATTTGTGTAAGATATAGCTAGAAAGACAGATGATGTGTGTCATGTTTTATTTGTTTTTAATTAATCAGTTTCTAATTAGCAGTCTCACTGTGAGATGGAGGAAGCTTAGATATCTGAGTCTAACGTAACCTTTTATTAGTAACACTTTCATAGTGCCAAGGTGGTGGCAGTGTGGGTGGTGCTGTTTAGGGAGGCCGTTTGTGTAAGGTCTGGTATGGTTTACACAGTGGAATGAAAAAGTATTTAGTCAGTCACTGATTGTGCAAGTTCTCCTACTTAGAAAGATGAGAGAGGTCTGTCATTTTCATCATAGGTATATTTCAACTATGAGAGACAAAATGAGGAAAAAAAATCCAGGAAATGACATTGTAGGATTTTTAAAGAATTTAATCATAAAACATGGTGGAAAATAAGTATTTGGTCACCACACAAACAAGCAAGATTTTTGGCTCTCACAAACCTGTACCTTCTTCTTTAGGAAGCTCTTCTGTCCTCCACTCGTTACCTGTATTAATGGCACCTGTTTGACCTCATTATCTGTATAAGAGACACCTGTCCACAGCCTCACACAGTCAGACTCCAAACTCGAGACCAAAGAGTTGTCAAAAGACACCAGGACGAAAATAGTAGACCTGCACCAGACTGGGAATAGTGAATCTAGAATAAGCAAGCAGGTTGGAGTGAATAAATCAACTGTGGGAGCAATTGTAAGAAAATGGAGACATACAAGACCATTGATTATCTCCCTCGATCTGGAGCCCCACGCAAGATCTCATCTCGTGGGGTCAAAATGATCAGGAAAATGGTGAGCAAAAATCCCAGAACTACACAGAGGGACCTGACGAATGACCTGCAGAGAGCTGGGACCAAAGTAACAAAGGCTACCACCAGTAACACACTACACCGAGAGGGACTTAGATCCTGCAGTGCCAGACGTGTCCCCTTGCTTAAGCCAGTACCTTTCCAGGCCCGTCTGAAGTTTGCCAGAGAGCATCTTTTTAGCATCTATCCTTTCGTACTCTCACATGCTGCTAGGTTTGGGATCACTAGCTATAATATATGATATTGATATTTATAGCCAGTTTTGAACGTAATTGGGTATTCAGTTATATTCTGATGTTCTGCCATTTAAACATCTTATGTCTGATTCTGTATAAACAAATATCTAATCAGCCAATCACATGGCAGCAACTCAATTTGTAGACATGGTCAAGACTACTGGCAGAAGTTCAAACTGAGCAACAGAATGGGGAAGAAAGGTTATTGAAATGTTGTTGTTGGTGCTAGATTGACTGGTCTGAGTATTTCACACACAGCCATCTCTAGGGTTTGCAGTGAATTATCCGAAAAAGTGAAAATATCCAGTGAGTGGCAGTTCTCTGGGCAAAAATGGATTTGTTAATGCAGAGGTCAGAGGAGAATAGGCAGACTGGTTTGAGCTGAAAGGCAACAGTAACTCGCAACTACTCATTAGAACCTGTGTTTGCAGTGTGCATAGCAACACACAACATGAACCTTAAAGCAGATGGGCTAGAACTGCCACTCCTGTCAGCTAAGAACAGGCAACTGAGGTGACAATTTGAATGGGCTCACCCAAATTGGACAACAGAAGATCAACAGACAACAGAAGGTCTGATGAGACTCTGTTTCTTCTGAGGTATTTGGATGGTAGTTCAATTTGAAAGCATGAATCAGCGGTCTTGTACCAACGATTCAGGCTGGTGGTGGTGTTATGGTGTGGGGGATATTGTCTTGGCACACTTTGGGCTCTTAATACCAACTGAGAATTGTCCACGATGTGAATCTCCCGGTCCACCACATCCCAAAGGTGCTTTATTGAATTGAGATCTGGTGACTGTGGACTATAGTGATCTCATTGTCATGTTCAAGAAACCAGTTTGAGATGATTTGAGCTTGGTGACATATCCTGCTGGAAGTAGCCATCTAAAGACTACTTACTGTAGTCCTAAATGGATGGACGTGGTCAGCAATGATACTCAGATAGGATGTGGTGTTTAAATGATAATCCGTTGGTATTAAATGGTCTCAAGTGTGCCAAGAAAATATCCCTTACATCATTAACCCACCATTAGCAGCCTAATTCTGATCCTAATATCCGAATGTCGCAGCAGAACTTGATTCATCAGACCAGGCAACGTTTTTAAAATCTTCTGTAGTCCAATTTTTGTGAGTTTGTACGAACTGTAGCCTCAGTTTCCTGTTCTTCTCTGACAGATGTGGCACCTGGTGTGCATTCACAGATGCTCTTCTGCATTCCACTGTTGTAACAAGTTGTTTTTTGAGTTACTGTTGCCTTTCTACCAGCTCGACAATCCAGCCTTGCCATTTTCTTCTGACTGATGGCATCAACAAGGTGCTGTAGATTTTTTATTTTTTTAAGCATGACATCACGAGAATACAGTACACCCATTTTCTGACTAGAGAAGCTGCTCAGATCCTCATACAAGCTCTCATCATTTCCAGCCTTGGAATGTTTTGCTTTCTAGTCTGACTTCATGTTCCATTGCTCCGGTACAGAGCCTTCAGACTGCTACAGCCCATCTGGTTGACAACCTCATAAGTTTTCTCTTGTCACTCCTTTTTTTTTTCTTTTTTTTTCTCTTTCTCTGAGATCACTCCACTGGCTTCCAATTGCGGCCAGGAACAAATTTAAAACTCTTGTCCTAGCTTTTAGGCAGCAATATTATTTACATTCTTTTGTGCAACACCGCAGTGTCTCTCTTCCATGTTCAGTAGTCTGAAGTTTTTGCACTGTGGTGGCTTGGCAGTTAAGGTACTGGACTGTTAACCATGGGGTCTTGGGTTCAAATCCCACCTCTGCTAAGCTGTCACTGTTGAATCCTGTAACTTATTATTGCTTGGACCCAAGATATTTCATGTTTGTCTGGTCAACTTCATTTCATTTGTTATACACCCAAACGTCCATTCTTGAATTTCAGGCCTGCAGCACACTCTGAAAAACAGTAAATCATTTACTATCTTATTATTTTGCCATTCCTTCTCACAACCCCTAAAAGACGTTTTGACACCAAGGCTACCAAGCAGTTAAGTGTTTCTCGCAAACATGTCGTGAAGTGTGCAATAGTACAGGTGGTTGTTGGTGTCACATTTTCCGTTTCAAAATTCTCTACGCATTCTCTATTGGGGATTGCAGACAGGCCAGCTCATTCCAGTATCTGTACCCTCTTCCTCTGCAGCCATGCCTTTGTAATGTGTTCAGCATGTGGTTTTGCATTGTCTTATTTGTCAAATGCATGGACATCGCTGTTAAAGATGTCGTCTTGAAGGCACCTTATGTTGCTTTAAAATCTCAGTGTACTTTTCTGCATTAATGCTGCCATCACATAAAGGTAAATGACTTTTGCCAAGGGCACTGACTGGCCATACCATGATAGACCCTGACTTTTAGACTTGTTGCTTGTTGCACATGGTGTCCATTTCCTCCTGATTATTCCCTCTACATTACACATTTCTGCAGTTTGATGGTCCATCCCAGAGGAGTCGATGTCGCTTCTGGACATGGTTAACACAAGACTCCTTTTTTCCACAGTAGTGTTTTAAGTGGCATTTGTGAGTGTAACTCCATATTGTAGTGCTTGATAAAGGTTTGATACAGTAATCCCTTGATCATGTAGTTCTATCAGGTATTGATGAATGATGGTTCTTGCCGTCTGTGAGATCCAAGATCACGTGTTCTTTGTACACTGAAATTCCTTCAGATTCCTTGAATCATTTAATGATTTTATGCACTGTAGAAGGATAAATATACAAATCCCTTTCAGTCTTTTTGTGAGGAATACAACTGGAGATTAGTTGTTCCTCTGTTCCTGAAAGATGATGATTCTCTCATTTTTGTGGTTATTGCTTTTGTATTAAATCATGAGTGCAATCACCTGATTACATTGTTGTTTGAATCTCAGCATTATTTAGGGTTATTTTGGGTTTTTTATGAATAAAAACCTCATTACTAGCAACCTAAATTGCCTCTGTCCCAACTATTCTGAAATGCAGAAATGGATGAATGTTAACAAATGAAATGAAGTTGACAAGACAGTACATGAAAAATTACTGGGTTCATACGGTTTGCAATTAAATACATGTCAAGTAAGAGACATTGCATTTTTTATTTGCGTTTTCCAAACCATCCCAACTTTTTCTGATTTGGAGTTGTACATTGTAAGACTGTATCAGTTGTAAGTCACTTTGGATAAGAGCGTCTGCTAAATGACAAGTAGGTTGTTTCAGAGCATCTGCACTTTGAGTGCTGGGTATTATCGTGGCTCATTAAATATGAAGTGTTTTCACAGAAAGCAGTGACTTTTTATGACACAAAAGAAAGGGGAAAACTATTTGCTTTGTGATGGCACATTTAGCAGTGTTGTACACAAAGGTGATTTTGTTCTTCTTTTAATATGAATAAGAATATAATATATGCTCACGTTAATGGTATGAATAAAGTAAATAGGTAATGTAGAATCATTGAAACTGATTCCAAAAATTAAAAATTAACACTATATATACAGTAGGGCTGCAACAACGAATCGATAAAAATCGATTATTAAAAGCGTTGACAACGAATTTCATTATCGATTCGTCGTGTTGCATGATTTATGTGTCCCCCGCCTTATCATATCCGCTTACGTTACTTGCGGCACTTGCGGTCAGCGTTGGAAAAAAAAAAAAACCACGAGCGATTGAACGGAGCGAGGCGGAATCTTCAAAACAAGTTAGCATTAAGGCTATGTTCACACGTACACGGGTTTAAATTCGTTTATAAAAAACATCCCGTCCACACAAGCACTGTTTAAACAAAAAACTTCGTCCACAAAAACGCACACAGTTGCTGTCAAGAGCAGAGCCAAACCAGCAGTCCTATGTGCTGGCGAAGCAGCTCACTCAACGACAACAGCGACGTCCTATGCATACGGATATTTTCTCGCGATTGTTCTTCAATGACCACTTCGTTTTGAAAGCTGTTCCACCAACGAGAGGTTCGAACGGGTCTCGTCCCAAACCGGCGACGCTGGGGGCGGGAACTGCTTCGTGGGTGTGATGGATATACTAGTGACCTCCGGAGCGCATTCTGACGCCTCTGTTCTTCAGTGTAATGAAAAAGTAATAATTGTACATTTATTTGTAGATTTGTATCAAGTTCGGTCAGCAGTGTTACAGCTGGCACTATTTTGGCTACGTCCGCTATTGCACAAAATCGCCTCATGTAAACAAAGGAGATAACGGCGCACAAAGTGATGTTACAAGCAAGAAACTCCATTTTTCCAGTCCACACGACAACGCTGAAAATGGAGTTTCTGAAAATCTTCACCCTGGAAGGAGTTTTGCAAAAAAAAGTCCGTTTTCAGTGACCTAAAACGCCGTTTTCCTGTGGACGAAAGATCAAAACGCATAGAAAAAGCTACGTTTTTAAAAATACCCGTGTTCGTGTGGACAGGGCCATAGTCTCTAAAAAAGAGAGCCAGCTTTAGCCTGGAGCATGTTGACATGGATAATCATTTGTGATTGCAAAATGCAAAGTTCCTAAAGAAAGGGAGTGAATGAGTTATTGTATGTAGTGTTTGCATCAGAGAGCACTTATTTTTTTTCTTTATTATTTTTAATTTTTATTATTCATAATAAAAATATTATTCATTTATTGTAAGCACTTATTTGCTCTGTTATTTAATGTTATATTTCTGAATAAAGACATGGAAAGTGTTTTTTTTTTTTTGTTTGTTTGTTTTTTTTTTTTTTTAAACCCGATTAATCGAAAAAATAATCGACCGATTAATCGATTATTAAAATAATCATTAGTTGCAGCCCTAATATACATACACACACACACACACACACACACACACACACACACACTTAAAATACAGGTATGAATTAAGTACAGATCCAAGAGAGTACGATTTGTTAGAGGTTTTTCCTTGGTTTTAATAAACTTGTTTGCCTTTGTTAATACACTTTCTTAACACACCTGAACCACGTATTCTCTGTTATTTATTGTTTGATTTAATGTCTTTAAGTACAGATAGACTTAAAAGGTATAGAGAAATGCAATACAGTTCATGATGAATTATAGCTAAGAAATTGAGGTCAAACTGTTGTCTGAAATAGAGGCTTTTCCTGTATTTTAATCATATTGTCTAAATGATATACTGATGCTAGACATTCTTTTCTGCTTATGCAGGTTTCTAAAAGAGTTGCCGACCTCATTCTAGAGAAACAACCATCCTATGTGAAGGTAAGATTCACTCTGTTATTCAGTCAGATCCTGTTTTGAACTGTGTTATTATTCTCTCCTTAAACTTGTCTGTTTCGGTAGTGACAACTTGGAGCACTTAAAAACACTAACCATTAAATGCGTAGCAAACACAACTTTGAATGAATGTATATATATATATATATATATATATATATATATATATATATATATATATATATATAATGTGTGTGTGTGTGTGTGTGTGTGTGTGTGTATATACATACATACATAGAGAGAGAGAGATGCACAGATAGCAATTTCCTTGGCTGATTCTGATTGCAGATTGTTTTTAACATATGATTGACAATTCTGATTTTGGCCGATTATGATTATCTTTCTGTCGAAGAATTATACAGAACAGCAGTTTGTTTTAACTTTTCTTTTAATAGAAACATCTGTGTTGTTAAAGAAAGATAGAAGGGGCTGCAGGCTTGTGCCTGGTTCCGTGCTCTCGCTTGCTTTAGCTTTAACCTCTGACTTTGTTAGTTTAGTCAAATTCCACATATTCATCAGGGTGATGCTGTTTTAAACGTCTAATTAAATTAGTTGTTCTGAACGTTTTCTGAGTTGTTCCTCCACGACTTATTTTTGCTCTGCATGTATTGCAAACAGCACGCTCTAAAGAGCTTCCACTCTGAAGACATGGCTGTGTCTGAAATAGATTAACACTAACCCTCATTAGTCTCCCTACTCCCTCATTAGTAATGTGCTATATAGAGAGACATTATTTAGATGACTAAGTGAAATCTAACACTTCGTCATCATTACCAGCAACGATCTCATAAACAAAGCGGCGTGAGTCTGAGCCGTGTTTACACACACAAACTGAATTTAGAATAACTATGCTGTTTGTGTGACTGTGTTTGTGCTGTTGTCACTGTCGTGCCCAGCATAGAATCGGTTATATCAGACTGATCGGCTGATGACCATTTATGGCTGATCACACTGAAATCTGGTCGATTCTGGTCACTGGCCAATCGATTGGTGCATCTATAATTTTCTATGAATTGCAGATGATCTGTTTTTGGTCAATTTAATTTGTAATGTTGCACCCAGATTTTTCAGACTCAGTAAGACATTTACTTCATAACTACAGTCTATGTGATTTGGTAGTGACATGTAAGCATAAGGCATTTTTTGAATAGTTTTTATTAGATTATATATTGCAGCTTATCAAATAGCTGATTTTTCTCATTTGGGCCTTTTCATTTGAATGGGGCTTGTCATCACCCAATTAGTAGGTACTTTGGCAGTCGTTGTGGATAATAATTTGTATTTGTATTTAAAACTTTAAGACTGTTTTCTTGATAAATTATGTCTTTTCCCACCCTTCCATCTAGAGACAAATGGTCATGAACAGGAGAATGTACTGTATTTTTCGGACCATAAAGTGCACCGGATTAAAAGACGCAATATCAACGATCGGCTGCTAACTGATCTATTTTCATACATGAAACAAAACTCTTAAGTCAAACTTTATTCAACTCTTTCACAATAACTCTCAATATTGTTCAGTTGTAACACCTAAAATACAGAACAATACACTCACTTTTTCAGTTTATTCCTCTACCACAAATCCATCAAATTCGTCATCTTCAGTGTCTGAGTTTAGTTGGGCGATTTCGGCATGAAGCATGCCCGGATCCTCCTCGTCATTATCCGCGTCAGTCTCGTTGCTGTTACTTAGCTGTTCAGCTGCTCTATTTCCATATTGTACTGCGTGACTGATAGCGTTTTTTAGCGATAGTTTGAAATCCGCTTCATAAGAACATCTCTTAACAAGTGACATTTTTGAGGCAGCGGGTACAGGAAATGAATGAATGAATGAATGCACACACTTTAATGTTGAAGCACAGATCATATTACTTCGCGAGGCTCCTGCCTACGGTGGCCGTAAGCTTAAAATCGGTTCTGGGTCAGAAAGCACAACCAGAATTAATTCATACATTAGGCGCACCGCATTTTAAAGCGCACTGTCGATTTTTGAGAAAATTAAAGGATTTTAAGTGCGCCTTATGGTCCGAAAAATACGGTACTGACAAACAACGATTTTGTGAAATTTTACAATGGCATTTATTCAACAGATTATTACAAGGATTGCCATTTTCATTCTGATTTGTCTCAGCAGTTTAAAACTTGAACTATTATTATCATGTTGTTACTTTGCATGTAATGTTGCCAGTTTACAATGTAAATAATTATGGTAATTGTTAGAAAAGTCGAGCTGTATGGTAATTTAGCTTCGCTTTAAACACAATAAGGGTCAGCTGATTTTGAACACATAATTCTGTTACTGCATGCACATACATATAGGTGCTGTTTAATGACCATCCAATCAACATGTGTTCACTTTAACAACCGAGGTCTTAACAGTTAGAGTAAATTATAATAGGAAATTAAAGGAGTGAGTGATATGTATGACAGTTTAGGCTTCTGATGTTGTGTAGATGGTAGATTTCCACTCATGTTTTCAGTGGTACCTCTGATGCATTTAGGTATTGGTTGCACAGTTTTCTTGTGAAAATACTTTTATATTTACATTAAAAAGACTATGTGGCTATGGTAGAGTTAATCTCTGGTCAACATCCTATTTCACGGAACGTAATGCGGTTGGCTACCTGTAGTGTAATAAGTACAATATGGAGAAGTAAGAAAATGTTTTCAAAGTCATGTGCCTTGGTGTTGTCAGGAATTTTCCAAATGATGCACCTCTGTTCCCACTAAGTTTTCTTTTTTTTTTTTTTTTTTACACAGTCCAAGCTGTTAGGAAATAGGAGTGGTTGATGCATTGGGATGTGATTGGGCAGTCAAAATCGGTTTATAAAGCAAAAAATGAAAACTTTTCACAAGTAATGAGACTGCATTATCTACTAAATTCTATACCTACTGCCTGAGAAAGACTTTGTCGTCTTCACTACTTACATAGTTTGTGATCTGTAACTCAGTGTTGTTATTATTGTATAAGGCTCAGAGAAGCTGCCAGTGGGCCAAATCCTGAAGCTCTAGGGCTAACCACATTTGCATTTTTATTTGTCATTACATTCAAATTCACCATTGCAAAAGTAATTCTACACGTGAAGTGAAATGCATGGCTGATCTGGACCAACAAGAAATGTCAGCTCTGCTTTTAAAAGCACAGGAGAATGAAGCTGTCCTCTTAAACCTTCAGTAGCAAAGCTGTACAATGAAAAGAAAAAGACAAAACAATAAGGAGCAAATGCGGTATTGACAAACAACTGCATTTCATCATTTTTTCAATCATTTCTGGTACATTCAATTGCTGTGCCATTTCAGACAGTTTGTCGATAATATCTCTGTGTATTTTTCAGTTATTTTGTTGTTTAAAGCTGCACATAAATGCTCTATTTATGAGGCAGTTTGAGGACTTGCTCAAGGAGGGTGTGTGTCATTACAGAGCTGTTTCTTCTCATACAGTGCTCAGAGGTTAAGAGATATGGAAGGAACAATAAAATCATTATTTATACACACATCATTAACTAAACACTCTGACATTTTCAAATGCAGTGGTTAGTAGAAAATGTAATGTACAGGCTCTAACCTCTGTCCCACAGATGCTTTTATTAGTGTACGATGTGACGGCTCTATACAAATGGTCAGATTGTGTTGTTTTTTTCAGTGCGAGTCAATGAAATGTGTGCTGCTGTTCATGTCATGAAAGTAAATAACTTTGGTATTAGGTTTGTCTAAGCCCTTGTTTGGCAGTTATTCGCTTTTATGGAGGTACTGGTACATCATGGTATGGTTTCAAATCTCTGAACATATGTCATTGTTTCTGTTGCCGTGTCACCTGTAATTTATCCAAGTAACCATGCTATTACTCACCCTTTCATTGCACCAAACAACATGAAGTTCATGCTTGAAATGGAAATACCAGACCATATGTCACAGTCTTCACATAGTACAATTTTGTTATCAAATTGAATGTATTATTTAAATTTGCACTTGTTTTTACTAGTTTATTTCTAATTTACTTTTCATTATTCACCTACAGTAAGCCTCATTCAAATGGCCATTAATGATCACCTTTTGTTCTGTGTAACAGGGCGTTGATCGGAAAGCCACATAGTCTTTTTGTGCTACTATAATGTAAATATAAAGGGTATTTTCACAAGAAAGGTGATTGCAAACAATACGTAAATGCTTCAGAGCTACCTTCTGAAAAGACGAGTGGAATGATACCACCCGTCTGAAGTTTTAAGTTGTTGTACACTCGCTAATTCATTTATGTAAATGCACAATAATTATAGGAAATACAGCAAAGTACTGTGTAGGGGAAATCCTTAACATAGGACCGGCACATACACTTATGAACATCATTTACTGCTTGCTGTTGGTGACCAGCTGTTCACGGTCGCAACGTCCGGAGTTAATATTAAGATTATTTCCTTTCACAGTTTATTAGAATTTAAGTTCTCGGTTGTTAAAGTGAACGGATGTTGATCAGATGGTTATTAAACAGCTCATATCTGTACACCAATTGGCCAAAGTCTGTCATCTGCACTGTGTATTGTGACACATTGATCCTGTAATCAGCGTTACACATTTCTGTGACTTGTTTTATTTGCTCTTGCACGTTGATGAGTCTTGGGTGCCAACACCATGTAGACAGTTCATGGTTGTTCCCACTACTGACCAGGAAAACCCCCACAAGCCTTATTGTACATAAGATTGTCTGACCCAGACTGGCTTTTCAGTTTGTTTAAATGAGAAGCATCATGTTTAGAGAACGGAAAACCCCACATTCCAGCATAAGAACCCTATCCCATGTGTGAAACATGGCGGTAATATCATGGTTTGGGCCTGTTTTCCTGCCTCTGGACCAGGACGACATGCTGTCATTGATGGAGCAATTAATTCTGAATTATATCAGCAAATTCTAAAGGAATCGCCCGAACGTGGTTCGAATTGCCTAGTGTGAGTACAACCAAAGTCTAAGCTGATTTGCAGGACCAATCAACAGTTACCAGAAATGTTTACTTGCAGTTATTGCTGCACAAGATGGGGGTCACATTTTTGCTCTTCACAGTTATGTAATATTTGATTTCTCAACAAAGAAATGACCAATTATAATACTTTTGTCCTGTTTGTTGTCCTCTTTATCTAAGCTTTATCTAACTTTCAAGCACCACTGCAAATCGTACTGTTAGGACTTAACTGCCCATCGTTACTTAACTTCCTACATTCTTTATAGAAATCCTCCTATTATCACAATTGGCACTGGGTAACAGGCAGAGGTATTCCAGGGTAGAGATGGTGCTAAATTTGGACTCTACCGTTATGTACAGCACAGTCTGTGGAAAAGTGGCACAAGTTCCCTCAGACCTGTGCTTTGGTCAGCTCTGTTTGGAGGAGCATGGTACACACTCCAGTCTGTCTAGCTAAAGTCAAGTCAGGATAACAGGTGGCCTGGTTTATTTGGACTGGCTTATTGTAGCCTGCAGGTCAGTGTGTAAGCCCAGGTGCCTGGACAGTGGCCATTGCAGCTGCTCTCTAGCTCATGACCTGAATGAACCAAAATATGGGACACTGAAGCCTTAGGGGGAGGCTGATTTCTCTGTCTGCTGGTGAACTTGAGCACAGTTTAAGCTCTGCTGGGACACTGAGTCAGTCCACACTTGAAGTCACAAAACCAATGCTCTCACTCAAGGACCTTGTGAGTCATAGAAACTAGATGACTGGACACTTCTACTGGCAGTGACACTTCTGGTGAAAACTAATCAAATCTCATGCAGAAAACAGATGTTCACGCACAAATGCAACCTATAAATAGAGCTGGCACATTGTGACTATTATAATTGACTAATAACCACCTGGTGAGGTTATTATGGGGTATAAGTCTGGACTGACAGTTGTTTGTTTTGCTGATTAAGACTGCACGTTATGGCTAAAATCATAAAATAAACTGGTAAAAGTAAGACAATATCCATAAAAAAGCAGTTTCAGCCATTTTGTTAAAGCGGCCGGTGAATTTTGAGCATTAGGAGCGTAACTGGGAAATAGTAGTCTCCATTGTATTTTTTTATAATTTGTCTTAAATTATTAAAGCTATAAAATTAGTAAATTTAAAGCTAAAAAAATTGTTAAAGCTAAAAAATTAAGTCAAAGATTTTATTTTGGAGCATATTGGTAAAGACAGTAAAAGATGTATAAGACTGCAGAGTGTTCAGAGTCTTACATAAATACAAAAGGACAAGTTTTTCCACAGATTTTATTTCCAGTATTTTGACCAAGAAGGGCAAAATTGATATAGGCTTGTAATTCTTTGATAGTTTAGCTTGAGCTTTATAAGAACAACATTGTACTGAAGATGAGAGGTGTGGTAGTCAGTGCTACTGGTTAGGCTATACATTTACATTTACAGCATTTAGCAGATGCCCTTATCCAGAGCGACTTACAATTGGTACAATCTTACAATCCAAGCAATTGTGGGTTAAGGGCCTTGCTCAAGGACCCAACAGTGGCAGCTTGGCAGAAGTGGGATTTGAACCGTGGACCTTCTGGTCCATAGTCCAGTACCCTAACCTCTATTCTACCACAGTCCCTCATGGCTATGGCTCCCCATGAAGATGAAGATATGAAGATGAATTAATTTCAATCTTTCATCAAAAGGTTTTCCAGAGAATGTTTTACTGTATGTAAAACAGTACTTGTATAGTTAAGTATGTTTCGGTTAGTGCAGTCGTCTCACATCTCCAAAGATCCCTGGTTCGATCCCGACCTTGGTATTCGACTGTGTGGAGGTTGCATGTTCTCTGTGCGTCTGGGTGGGTTTATTCCGGGGGTTTCTTCCCAGAGGTACAGGTTCATCCAGAGGTAAACAGTATTATGGTGCCACAGCCATTTATTTGGTTTTGCGTTCTTGGTGTCTTTAAACTTCTGAGCTTTTTATTGTTCTTTGACACTGCAGCCACGTCCTCCTGTGGCCATGTTTGGCTGTTTATTAGGCATATCCTCAAAAACGGAGCGCCTTTTAATTTTGTTTGCACGGAGACATCACCACAAATATTTATGAGGTCTATTATCTCGCTATCACACCACTGAAAACCTCCCTCGCTGCTGTCATTTTCCTTTCTCAGCGTGCATTTATGACAAACGATGAGTTGGAATGACGTAAAAGTCGCATGAATTCCGATCTCATCATTCTCGTTCAGGTTGCGTGGCCACGTATGGGATATGTATCCGGTCTAGGACCACATATGAAAGTGGCTGACGTCGGATTTGAAAAGATCACATTTGTGTGTCCAGAGACATGGATCACTTTAAGCCAAAAAATCTGATTTGCGCCACTTAAGTCTGTGAATGTAGCTTGTGAATGTAGTAATTTTTTTGGTTCAGTGTTTTATATTTTATTTATTCATTTATTTATGGTATTGTGCTGAAATTGGGTGATGTCTCTGAAGACCAGACATAGTCAGGAATGGGAAGGGCAGCTGCATTTGGTTGTGGTTGCAACAAGTAGAAAAATAAAGACTACTTTCTGATGTATATTTATTTTACTGCATAAGTTGTATCCACTTCCATGTTTTAACTTTGTAGTCTGAACAGTTGTTAAAATTTTAATGCATGATTATTGCAAATCAAGTCAATAGGAGCAGCTCTTACTTTTCCTGTATTCTCTCAGTTGTATAAACTTGGTGGTTAACTGTAGTTGGAAACTAATTGGAGAGTTGTTAGATCAAACCCCGGCTCTCCAAAGCTCTAATTATTCTGCAGTTAACTTTGAACTTCTCAGTTCAGTTGTGGGTTGCTCTGGATAAGGGATTAATGCTTTAAATATTTAAATCTTTGAAAGAAAATAAGCCTGCGCCATTAATTTTAGCACATCAACTATGTGGAACTTTAAAATGTTAACCATGTGCTCATATATACATATGCATGCACATAAATTATATATACACGAGTTAAAAAAAGATTGATTTCATGCACCAGAGTACTCCCTTTGGTGTTTGTGAACTCTGCAAGATGCAGTTTACCTTTGAGCACATCCTTACCAAATGCCCTAAATTCCATAATGAACGATGAAAACTTTTAATGCCAACAACCATGGAAGAAATGTTCAACCAAGCTAAAACAATCATCCTTTCTTAGAGACACTAAACTAACTACTCGCATCTAAACGAAATACCCTTAGTATAGTACATCTCTCCTGCCATGTAGGTAACTAATGTTTTAAAATGGCGTCAAACTGCGTATGTAACTAACTAATGCACCAGTCTCAGCATTAGTCTCCGTTATATTATCAGTATTAGTCATATTCAGATAAATTTGAAATGATGACAATCTGTGGCATGTAGGGCTGGGAGGTATGAGGTTATTCTGGGATACCGCGGTATTCAGTAAAGTTGACGTTATTTAAAAATGGTGATGGTATTTTAAAAATGCATCACGTGCTCGATTTACCTACTTAAAGCACCATTGGAGCAGTCGATAGAAAGCGGTCTTCAAACAAGGCCCCTGTTTGTAACACTTAATGTTCGCTAGATGGCGCCAAACAGTTTGGTTACAGGATCAGCTTGTGTTCGTCCTATGTGTCATCATATCTCATTATATAACGTTTTATACTTTTTTGTCTGGCCCCTTACTTGCATTAAAAGTACATTGCTTGTTCATTGAAAAGTTTTAATGCTTACCGGATTTTCCCCCTCGAGTTCTGCCGTCTCTCCTACTGAATGTGCTAACGAATCGACTCTAAGTGATCGATGGGAGCCGACTCCCGTCCGAAAGTTTTTATTTTTATTTTTTCCCCCTTTGTAACTGAATACAAGGCAGAATGTTAGGATGATTGTGGCAGCACTCAGTGATCACAGCTGCATTGCGACATTTGTGACATGAGTTTGCGTACAAGGACCACATGCACTGTGTGTGTTAAGTATTTGGAGCAAAACACTACAACTTTCAGTATAAGTAAAACGCTGAATACACAGCAATAGTAGCTTATGTGATGTTTTCACGTTTAATCTTTGTATACCAAACAATGTTCAATTATTATGTTATGGAAATGACAAGGTTCAGTATACTTGCACTAAGTTATAAAAGGCGCAAAGTTATAAATGAAATAGGACACGAAAGAGTCGACTCGCTAAAAAGAGCCAGAATTTGCGTCACTACTTATGAACTCCTTCCACTGTCAGATGAACAGGGACGCAAATAGCCTACGCTAATTTTGACTGTTGTGTTAAAAATAATATAAATACTTTGATGTTAAATATTATATACAATGTAAGTTATAATGTTAAAAATTCTAAACAATTATATTAAAAACATTTGGGCTTGAGCAGACTCCCGTCCGGTTGAATAACCTGACGACGCCCCTGCCTAATTAAACAGCAATAAAAGCTCCGAATCGCTAATCGCAAGCCACCTTTACTGCGGTCCTAATTAAGGCTTGCTATTTTTTGTTTGTTTCGTATGAAAAATGGCCAGTGAGAGATGTTTGACGTTCTGGTTGTTTTAGTTTTTGTTATAAAACCTGCGAATGCTGTCATTTGTATACTGTAATGTTTGTCGTGTCGTTCACGTCAATATCGCCCAACCCCAGTGGCATGTGTATGATTAGCCTTGTTGGATTGTTCAGCATTAAAATACAGGCGTTATTGAGGGTGAACTGTAAGAAGGCTCAAGTGTATATTTCAGATGTTTACATTTGAAAGCCTCACGCTTTCAGTTAAACATTTAGTTTTTAGTGACCATTGTTGAATGTTTATTTGTGAAACTTACTAAGTTTCACTCAGTTTGATGATGGATTGACCTCTACAGTCTTCTTCTGCTGTTAGACTGTAGTAAACATGAAACATGGTGCTTTTATTGTGAGTTATGACCTTTCATGCCTGTATTTTCTGGGATAGGCTCCAGAGCCTCATGATTTTGACCAGAATGAGCAGGGCCACTTCGGTGACACAGAGTGGTGCCTTCTGGCCAGGTAGGGCGTTACATTCAAGAATGGTCTTGACTGCTAGGTTGGAAAGACAGTGGGGTAATGGTGCAGTGCTAAAGGCTGTCTCTCTGTTTAAGATCCTTATTTTAGGACTGGAAGTACGAGTTCCTTAGTTTGTGTGCTCACCTTACACTTTAATAGCTGTTTTCTTCAAACTCCGGGAAAGAGCAGCGGTGTAAGATCCTCAAATACTGCCTGCCAATTATTTTAGGAACTATAGGGGCTCATGGGGATTTTTTCGTGGTGCTTTGTCTCTGATATTTAAGTGGCGGAACGTGGTGCCTTAATGAAACATTTTGCTGGTTACCTGCCCTTCTCTGTGGTCTGTTCAGTTGGGAGGGGGAACACCTTGTGCCTGACTTGATAATTAAACATGGATTATGCAGCACACTGTTCGTTTTCACACTGTGCTCAGAGTGCAGCAGCGTGGAATATTCCATTCATCTGGTTTTAAATCTACTAATGCCAACGGCTCTGGACACACATGCATGTAAAGGAAATTCTGGGCTGCGTTATTAATTTTAATAGCTGTATTAGTTGTTTCATAATGCTCTAGCTGTATATTCAGTCATGCTTTATTAAGGTATTCATTGTTATATGTTTTTAGGAACTGGAAAGAGTGACGTCCCTGCAGACCAACTTGCAGCTTGCTGCTGTCATCTGTACCAATGCAAGGAGGTATGAGCATTCTTCACAAAAGGCATTTTCCAATTCACTGAGTGTGAAATGTTTGTAAGAGGACTTTTGGTGCTCTGTGTACTAGCCATCTATACAGCACCAACACGAACTTGAGCATGAGTGGTCACTGCAGATTGGCTATACATATTGCTTAATCAAGACAAGGCAAAACATCCCTAAATAAATATATAAACAATTGAACAACACATGATAATGGTTCATTTTTACAAAGCTATACCAGTAAACATACATAATTCTTAAGGAGTGCCAGCTTTATTGTCTTATGTCAGTTCATTGTTATTTTAATATAGTCTAATTTTCATTTGTTAATAAACATCCGTTCCTTCATTTCAGGCCTGCAACACTTTATAAAATTTTGGACAGTTTGGGTGGTAAACATTTACCACTTTAATGTTGCCATTCCTTCTCATAACACTTAATAGCCATTTATACCAAGTGATGTTGTGTTTCAGGTGTAATTTTGTATCATTCTTTCTGCAAACACGTCTTAAGGTGTGCAACACTATGCGTTTCTCCACACATTTTCTAGTCAGGAGGACAGATCAGGACTGCAGGGACTGGGGAGAAAAAAGTATTTAGTCAGCCACTGATTGTGCAAGTTCTCCTATTTAGAAAGATGAGAGAGGTCTGTAATTTTCATCATAGGTACACTTCAACTATGAGAGACAAAATGAAAAAAAAATCCAGGAAATCACATTGTAGGATTTTTAAAGAAGATTTTTATGTCTTCCAGTTTCTTACAATTGCTCCCACAGTTGATTTATTCACACCACCTGCTCAAACAGGTACCATTTAATACAGGTAATGAGTGGAGGACAGAGGAGCTTCTTAAAGAAGAAGTTACAGGTCTGTGAGAGCCATAAATCTTGCTTGTTTGTGGGTGACCAAATACTTATTTTCCACCATGATTTACAATTAAATTCTTAAAAAATCCTACAATGTGATTTCCGGGATTTTTTTTCATTTTGTGTCTCATAGTTGAAGTGTACCTATGATGAAAATTACAGACCTCTCTCATCTTTCTAAGTAGGAGAACTTGCACAATCAGTGGCTGACTAAATACTTTTTTGCCCCACTGTATGCCACTCTAGTACCTTTACAATTTTCATGGCTTTGTAATGTGTGTTGCTGAAACCTGAGGAAGATGGAAAAGATGTCCTTTTGAAGGCAGCATATGTTGCTCTAAAACTTCAGTGTGCTTTTCTGCATTAATAGTGCCATCACAGAAGTGTAAATGACCGTTACCAAGGGCACTGACACAACCCCATACCATGACAGACCCTGGCTTTTGGACTTGTTGCTGATAACAGTCTGGGTGGTCCTTTTTTGTCTTTGGTACAGAGCACACTGCATAAATTTCCTTCAGAACGATCTGGAATACTGATTTATCTGACCACGATACATGTTTCTACTGTATGAGGGTCTATCCCAGATGCCCAGAGAAGTTGAAGCCACTTCTGCACATGGTTAATATTAGGCTTCTTTTTTGCACAATAACATTTTAAGTGGCATTTGTACTGTATTGCTTAACAAAGGGTTTAAAGGTTTGTCAAAGTAATCCCTTGCCGATGTGGTTATATCATATACATACATACACACATACATACACACATATGTATGTATGTATATATGTGTGTATATGTATGTATGTCTGTGTCTCTCTCTCTCTCTCTCTCTCTCTCTCTCTCTCTCTCTCTCTCTCTCTCTCTCTCTCTCTCTCTCTCTCTCTCTATATATATATATATATATATATATATATATATATATATATATATATATATATACACACATATCAATATAAATATAAATAATGGTTAATGACAGTTCTTTATGCAGTGCCCTTTGAGGCATCTGAGAGAGTTCAGTTTAGGCTTGTGCCCTTGCCCTTGATGCACTGAAATTTCTCCAGATTCTTTGAATCCTTTAATGATGTTATGCACTGTCACCATCATTATGGCTTGTCACGCCGGTGCGGGGTTCGCCCACTGCCATTTGGTGCGACCGAGAATATTCCGTCTGTCGCCAGAGACCACTCTTAGAGCACGCCATGCTAATTTAACGTAATCAATGAACCTAACATGCATGTCTTTGGACTGTGGAAGGAAACCGGAGTGCCCAGAGTAAACTCACGCAGAAAGGATCCAGGCTACCCTAACCTGGATTGAACCTAGGACCTTCTTGCTGTGAGGCGGCAATGCTGCCCATCGTACTGCCCATATTATGCACTGTAGAGGGATCAATTTGTAAATCATCTTTCTTTGAGGAAGATTGTTTTTAAACATGTCAATAATGCTCTATTACATTTGTTGATAAACTGGAGATCCTCTGCCCATCTTAGTTCCTCAAAGACTCAGCTTTTCGTGGATACTACATTTGCACCAAATCTTGATTGCACTCAGCTGTTGACACCACATGTTTGAAATCACATCATTATTTAGTTTTTTTTTTATTTCATTACTAGCCCTAAATTGCCCCCATCCCAGCTTTTTTTGGGAAGTGTTGTAGGCCTGAAATGCAGGAAGTGATGTACAGTAAGACGTGAAATGAAGTTAAACAGATAAAACATGAAATATCTTGTGTTCTCACTGTTTACAATGAAATAAATGTCAAAGTAAATGTAAAACACACTGCATTTTTTTCTATTTTCTATACTCTTACAACTTTTTGTGATTTGGGGTTATAAATCCAGTGCTTTCTTATAAATGAGTGTGCAATTTAAATATCCACTTTGAAAAACTATTAAAGTCTAATAGTGATTGGGTTATTATAAGTATTTATGTGAAGACAGTAATGAAATATGAATCCATCGTCAATAAGCCTTTTTCAGTAATAACATTAGTCAATATGACAATTTTTTTAACTTGACCATAGTATCTCTGTAAGTTACAAATATATGGGTGCTGACCATTCTTGGTGTTTTTCAGATTTATAGAGTATGAACAAAAACACCAGGTTTTGTTGTTTTCTAGTTCTGCCCATTTCTGTTCTCAGATATGCAGTGGGGGGGAAATGCCTCCTTATGCCTTAAAAATACTTATGTAATTGTAATTTAGGCCCAGATAAGTGCAGCATTTAAAATCTTCTCTTTATGGTTCCAGGCAGCTGGCCTTTGCTAAAGAGGGATTTACCGAAGCAAGTCTGGGGCTCCTGGCCAACCAGAGACGCAGGCAGCTGTTAACAGGATTGTTAAAATCTTTGAGGACCATAAAGACACTGGTAAACACTGATTAATGACTCGGCATGGCCAAATTGTCAGTGTTTTTTTCCACATTATCTGATCATTTTTTCTCTCTCTTACTTAAATAGCAAAGGACTGATGTTAGACTGAGTGAGATGCTAGAGGTAAGTGTAATGGTTAAAAAAAAAATAAAAAATGAATAAAAATGGTCTTGTCTCATTTAGGATCATTTCTACCAAGCACTATGAATGGACAGAGTTTAGAGCTGTGTTTGACAATATGGACTTGGCCCTGAATGATTCCATTGTCACATCCTTTCTCTGATGTGCATACCACTTGAATTTTGCTGGGTTCAGAAGAATCTATGTGCTTTTTATTTGACATATACAGCAAGTCCCCTAGATATGAACCAGTTGCGTTCCCAGAGTAGGTTCGCATGTTTAACGTATTTAACCTAAGCATCCATCTTGTGGCTCATCAATTCTTAGCAAGATCATCACTGCTTTTACTCTTAATACCAGACATTCTAGGTTTAAAATAACTAATTCCACAAAAAGCAGGTATGGTACTGTACACAGTCAGTGTCATGGCTACAGTGTGTCGTCCCTGTGTGGTGCGTCACCTTTGTTTACATCCTGACTTCCTGATTTACTTCAGCTGTTTCTAGTTTCTAGCTCATTAGTTCTGGTATTTAAACCCTGCATTGGCTTTGTGTGGTGTGAAGTGAGGAGGTACTGGTTTTGGATTCTTTGTGGACTCAGTTCTCCAGTGTTGTTTCAGTCTCTTTATAAGGCTCTGCTCTGTACCAGCTAGTGTTCATTTCCCGCTTTCTTCCCAAGCATGACAGTTGGTACCACAGCCACTTCTTAGTGCCCACATATGACTGAGCCCGAGTAAACAACAACGTTCTGCTTGCCTCTGTTAAGTGCCAGAGATGTGAGGGCACCATCAAATAGAAAATATGAATCACCCCTAAACATCAGTCAGTGCAAATGCAGTACCATAATCAACAAATCTTAATGTCACTTGGAGCAAAACAATGTGTTCAGAAATTGCTGCTAATATTCATTCTTGAGTCTATATATACAGTTTGATCACCAGATCTAGCCAGGGACATGTGACCAACCAGAAACTGGCCCTGATTAAACCCCAAATTGAATTATTGTTTCTGCTGAATGTGGATGTTCAGGCATCATGTTTGTTTTTGGCAGGAGGAGGACTATCCAGGTGCAATCCAGTTGTGCTTGGAATGTCAGAAGGCAGCCAGCACTTTCAAACACTACAGCTGCATAAGGTATGTGGAGCAGTGATTGACATAAAGACTGAGACTTCATACTCTGAAATAGCATGTTATCTCAAATCTTTGCCCTTGTACAGCTTTTCATAAACAAATGTTTTGTAACCGACTCATCTGGAAATTGTATTATGTTCTGTTCTGAGAGGCTCGGTGCGATTGATGTGTGTTACCTCAGGCATACTGAATCTAAAAAATAGGCAGATTATGCTGTTTGAAGCATGAAATTGAGAGCTAAATCCTTTTGAACACACGGCCTTGAGTTGGCATTAAATCATGAAGTTCTTGATTTCAACACCAAAGCTCAGCTCTAGCAGCTGTAGGTAACTGATGACTACTTTCAAAATGATTAAGTGTAATTAGTGACCTGAGCCACAAATTTAAATTCAGCCACGTGACACTAAAAGTGTAAGTCATACTTTGTATTCTGTTTTCATAGTTTGTAAATGGCAGTCTGTTTGGGCATCTGGACCTCTCCAAAACAAACTGTTACCCTTCAAAGCACTTATCCAGATAACGTTCTTCTTCACTGTGAAGTGTGTATTACTTGTTGAGAAGTTGAGAAATTATAGTGCATGCTAAGATTATACAGCCTATTAAGTTGTTTTAATGCACTTTTCCTACTTGTATGATTTTACTGGAGGCCACCGATGATGTTGCCAGAACAGTTTAACAACCTTAAGACGGCCCCTTTTTAAGTCTGGATACTGCTGATGAGGAGTAAGGCTTTGTCAGTGTGTGTTCAGCTAGTGCTTATGGATCAATAAGCCACTCTCTGCACTAATGGGTGGTCATTATTCCATTAGGACACACACACTCTCAGCTTCCTGAATCTCTCTGACCATCTCATGCCATTGAAGGACTTTGGACTAGCACATAACTAATGTGGTTTGTCATTTAAATGTGCACATAAATGGTGTTGCAGCTAATATTATTGAACCATTAAAATACACACTCACTGAGCACTTCATTAATAATATGTATATGAATTGAGATGATATGATTATGAATACAGGGTAGCGCCTCACTTTGCTTTCAAAAATGCCATGGATTCCACAAGATGGCTCCATGTTGACGTGGTTGCATCATGCAGTTCATGCAGCTTTTCCATGTTCATTTTCATGCTGCACATCTCCCGCATCTTAAAGAACTTCTATTGGATTCAGGTCTAGAAGAAGAACTGAAAAGTCATTGTCATGCTCATGAAACCACTCTGAGATGACTTGTGCTTTGTGGCATGGTGCATTCTCATTTTGGGAGTCACTGTTAGAAGATTAGGTGCTAACCACGGTGGTGCAGTGGTTGGCACT
The DNA here is from genome assembly GCA_025084515.1 of Ancistrus triradiatus. Lineage (NCBI taxonomy): Eukaryota > Metazoa > Chordata > Actinopteri > Siluriformes > Loricariidae > Ancistrus > Ancistrus triradiatus. The sequence goes on along the minus strand of JAJAGP010000904.1, from coordinate 41,457 downwards.
GTTGCCTCACAGCTCCGAGATCCCTGATTCGATCCTGACCCTGGGCTCCACCTGTGTGGAGTTTGTTGTTCCCGGGTTTGTGTGGGTTTTCTCCCGGTACTCCGGTTTCCTCCCACATTCCAAAAACGTGTGTTGGGTTAATTGGTGTTTCCAAAGTGCACTTTCGAGTGTGAGTGCATGTCCCCTATGATGGATTGGCACTCTGTCTAGAGTTGTCCCTGCCTTGCGATGGATTGGCTACTTTTTAGGGGGGGTGTTGCTTGGTTACGTGTGTATGTGTTTGTGAGAGTCAGAGTGCCATTTTCAGGCAATAATGTCACGGCTAGAACGTCTCTCAGCCAGTCAGATTGCGGGGTTGGAACTACCTGTGGTATAATCAGCTGTATTGTCTCCCACTCCATTTAAACATCCCCATTATCACAGCTGCCTGTCTGTTCATGCTGGGGATCATGTAAAAGCAGCCCAATAATGGTGTTTGTCTCTAGTATGTGATGCCTTTGTGATGTAGTATTTTTCAGGACAGTGTGAACAGACAAAATCACAAATTGTTACACAGTGTTATATCTCTTGCAGGGATGAAGTTCTGGAAAATGTTATGTGACAGAAACCACATTCAAATTACACCTTAACCTAAAATGGATTTGAACAGAAAGGTATCAACAGAAAAGTTGTAACTGAGAATTTAATTTGGCAGCACGAACTCAGTGTTTTATTATACCACATTTACATCTGACCCCGCAATCTGATTGGCTGAGAGACGTTTTCCCCATGACGTTATTGCTGATAATGGCACTCTGACCGACACTCTATAAGTATTACTCTGCAGCGTGCACACGTAACCTAGCAACGATGCCCGCCCTAAAAAGCAGCCAAGTTATAATGACACAAGTAAAACACTGCTGAAATGGAAGCTATAGTTTATACAATATATTGGTTTTGGAAAATATTTTAATTTGGAAGTTGAAGCCATTAATGACCAACCTGAGGTTTATCACCTTTAGGATATGAAAGTCAATATATTAAATCAAACATCTCCCAGGCTCTTAATGGATTCACAGCTCAACTGAAGAGCAACCACACTGAAGATCAGTTTTAGTCCCATCAACAAAACCCAACTGAATCAACTTCATCACTCACAAAGACGTCGTTTGCTGGAGTTAAACTCGACGTCTTTCATTAAACCCCATCCACGGCTAATCAGAGGTTCATTCATATGACAGGTTTGTTATCTGTAAGTCCAGCTCTTAATCGAGCGAAGCTGCTGATGCTCTGTAAGTCTGCCATCACATTTCTGACTGATCAGATTAACGTTAAGAGCTTCATCATACAAATTTATAATCGCTAATCAAACAGGATCCTAGACTTTGCTTATAACACCATGATCTCACTCCGATTTGCTTCAGTCGGTAGAATAGTGGATTTTGGTAGCAGCCTGTCTTATAAACCTGACCCATTTCATTTTCTGAATGTAAATAAACTTTCTTTTTAATAAATTTAAATGTACCAATCTTATATTTGTGTTTTCTGTCTGTATAATGAACAGTACTAGGTAATTCTGTTCCTCGACTTTAATGACTGAAGGGCTTAGTCGTTGGGTGCCTGATAGAATGGATAGAATTTTACCTCGTGGAAAGGTGATAAACAAATTGTTTTTTCTGTCCACTCTATGTTAAAATCTAACAATAAATGACGATAACAGAACTATGGTATAATCGCAGTAATACACTCAAGGTCATGCTTTAACGTGAGATATTATAGACCACAGCACACCTGTGCCAATATTTCACGTTAAAGCACTAATTCTTGTTTATTATTGCTTCATTGGCAAACTTCCAAAATTACAGGTCTTCCTCACTGATGCTGATGGTTTACTGTTTGCCATTACTGTAGTCTTGGCTTCTTAAGTACCATATTGCCTGAGTACTGGTAGTGGGTTACACAAATGTGAGTTTGGAGAGATTTTATGTCCCATATGTGAACAGCAAAAGTAGTGATTGAAATGGCCAAGAGAGCTGCATGGATTGTTTTGTGTTGGATTGTGCTTTCTGAACTTGTTCAGTCCTGTTCCTACTTTGTTGCTGTCTTTAATTTGCCTGCTGTGTATTCTCATGTGTTACTTGGTAATGAGACTGAATACCATAGGTTTGCACTGCTGCTCTTTTAATCAGCATTCGAAGTGCCTGCATCTCATGCTTGAATTAAAAATCCAAACTCGGCTCCAGAGGAGCAGTTGTCTGTGCAAGTATAGGCACATCTCCAGCCCTTTTGGAATTATTCATTAGTATTCAGTGTTAATGATGCTGCATGATGGTATGTTAATAGAAATGATGCAGAGGGCTGCCATGGGAATATACAAGGGTCTTTTTTTCACAGTAGTGCCATGCAAGCACAACATGGGTCTGACTATAGTAGTGAATCTTCACCATCTGTTCCTGGCACGGCATAAAATTGCCAGTAAAACAAGAGTGGCTGTGAAACGACTTCTGGAATTCTCATGATGTTCTGCTTTTAACCTTACTGAACACCTTTCAGACAGAAACAAGATTCATGTTTTTTCAGCAGGTCTAAACTTAGCTGGTTCTTTATGGAAATATTTAGTCCAGCTGCCACCAGGATGACGGATGTAGCAAGCGTCTGTTGACATGGTATATGTAAGTGGAGTTCACTTTAAAAATTGAACAGGTTACATGTTATTGCATAGACAACGTTAACCACAGAATAATTTTTATTTAAGTGATTTAAACAAAGTAATTACATTTACAGTCCACTCCACAATTCCCTGTAAAATCACTGGTAAAGATGAGTTATGAAGATGAATTGGCTTACTCTCACATTGTTGGGGGAAAAAAAAGTCTTACAAAAACATCTCTCATGAAGAAATAATTATTGTTATCAAAACCATGTATGCCCCAATTTATTTATTTTCCATTTATATTTTACTTTAAGTTGATCAGAGTGTCAAGGAACTTTCAAATCCAGACATCGTTTCACTGCATTATCAATAGATGAACTGTCTCTGAGGTCAAATTTGCTTAGCCATTCAGGAGCATGAGAAAGACAAAAGCTAACACACAATTCATAAAAGACAGAAGTCCAGGAATAGCTATAAAAAGAGCTACTTGCCTAAAAATGCCCATATGTAGAGTTAGGGCAATAATTGAAAAGTTCAAATAAACTAGAACTGTGACAAATCTGCATTGCCGAGGGCAAAAAAATTGCAATTTTCTTGTCTGTTTCTGATTTTTTTTAAACGTATGACAGACTGACCCATTCCCATTTTTGTCTGACACTTTTTTTTTTCTGTGCTAGAATGAAAGACAGCATAAAGATATTTTGTTCAACTTTTCTTTTAATGGAAACTTATTCATTGCTAAAGAAAGATACCAGAAACCCCTTGCTTGTGTCTGGCTCGGCAGTCTCAGTAGAGTTAGCGTTAGCATCATCAAATTCCACATATCCAGTGAAGTGATGCTGTTTTAGATGTTGTATTAAAATTGACGTTGTCAGAGGTGTTCCTCGTTGGCTTACTTTCGTCATGTATACTGCATACAGCACTCACTCACTGTGACATGGCTGTAACCAAAATAACACCATATCACTGCTCCCTCAGTGATACTGTGCTATATAGGAAGAGACTGTTTAGTGTACTAAGTAGTAACATTGAAGCACAACTAAAGTCTAACACTTCCTTGTCATGAGCTGTCTCATAAAGAAACACAGATTTGCACCACAGGCGGCACGGTGGTGGGTAGCACTGCTCCCTCAGAGCAAGAAGGTCCTGGGTTCAATCCCAGGGTGGAGTCCTTTCTGTGTGGAGTCTGCATGTTCTTCCTATGTCCACATGAGTTTACTCTGGGTACTCCGGTTTCCTCCCTCAGTCCAAAGACATGCGTTTTAGGTTAATTGATTACACTAAATTGGCATCAACTTGAGTGAATTTATGACTAGCCTTAATGT